>OY757266.1:2608207-2635707 GCA_963584085.1 Pyrausta aurata | reverse complement strand
AAATAGTTAAATGCGTATCGGCTTATAAATATTTTCACTACGATCTATGGGAACGGAGTAAAACTATTGCGCGCGTACGAAGTCGCTGGCGGGCCGCTAGTCTACTATATAAAAATAAGTCGGGTTTTCCTTCCTGATGCTATAACTCCAGAACGCACGAACCGATTTCTACGGATTTGCATTCGTTGGAAAGGTCTCGGGCTCCGTGAGGTTTATAGCATAAAACGGGGCCGGGGCGGGACGGGGCTGGGGGCGAAACGAAAATTGAAAATTGCCAAGCAGGTGCTGTTAATAATATTTAATTTGTGATATGATCTGATGGCTAGCGCTGCACAGATAGACTCAAAAAGCGCTAGGCCCCTATTTTTGAATCACTCTCTTGGATATGGCGAGTGGTTTTCGTTCGAAAACTTTTTTTTTCTATGACTTTTAATTCATCTTCGATCGAAAATCACTCGCCATCTTGAAGCGAGTGATTCAAAAATAGAGCTCCTGGTGTGACGATTTGGTTAGTAATGCTTAAGATTGGAAGTCGTTCTCCATGAATAGAGATAGGTGGAAAAGTTTGGCCAGCAGTGTAATGATATAAGTTTTTATATTATGTAGTAGCCGTTTTTCCTTTGCTAGTGCTGAGGTGTAATGCTGACTAAGCGAAATGTTCCGCATGTAGTTTTTTGTAGGGGACGTTTTTGTCCACTCTAGTGAATACTAATGGAACACCAAAGTGCATTTTAATAACTTCCGAGATACGGGTGTAAGGAACTATGAAGTTAATTTTACCTACACGCGATGACTAAGCTTACTTTTGAAGCATCTTCTTGCATTTGATTACATAAATTATACGTTTGTATTACAAAATCACTAAAACTTATCTTTTTTACAAAAAAAAATAGCAAATTATTTAAGGTCATTATAAATACATACGTGTACCTAAGGTTTTATATTAGGTTTTAAACAATCGCATGGATATCGATATATTTTATTTTATTCTTATAACTACAATACTAAACCTATGTTACTAACTTACTTATTTACTAAAAAAACATTTACGTGTCGTCACATGTAGAAGCTAGTTAAGCTTTTATGAAAAAATATTCTTGACTCTTCTTTCACAGTTACTAAAACAAATATGTAGAGGTGCATAATTTGACTTTTTGGCGGACATATTAAAAAAGGCACTATACATTAATTGTATAAATGAGATAAATTATCAAATTACTAAGAAGATCATAGTATTATTTCGAGAGGCAGTGCTAATTAAATTAATTTACCATCGAAGCCTTAAGATTTGAAATATGGCCTCCGAAAATTAATTAACACCGTCCACCATTTCTTATTTGTCGTGAATTTATAAATGTGTTCGGAAAATTCTATTTTCAGATAAAGTTTTATCAAACACACTTATTGCTTCGTGATTTTCAATGTCTAAGTGAATTCTCGTTTATTCAAATTAAATCATTCAAACCCATAAGGACCTCCGGTATCTCATAAAAGCGTCATCTAACGAGCTTTCAGAAACACGTCTTTTTCGGGACGTTTCGCGTTTGAGTAGTACTAAACTTTACTTCATAGAAATGAAAACAATATAATGGATTGTTGAAAAGAAAATTAAATTCCACTTTAACCCAACGCCACACGTGAAAAAGTTGTCATTTTTTGTGAGGTTACATGTTCGTTTTTATAGGTAGACCGCGAAATTGAGATCTCGCCTGCGGGGCGGCGGGGTGCGGGGGGAGGAGAGAGAGAGCGGTTAGTAAGCAGCGCGGGCGGGTATTTCCGCGCCGCCCGCACCTCTCGCGCGAACCGCTATCGCCTCCCCCCGCGCCCCTGTGCCCCGCAGGCGAGGTCTGAATGAAGCTGTTTACCTATAGAAACGTACTTGTTTTGTTTACTTCATGCAACCTACTGTTTGTATTATTTATGTATTAGTGACTAAAAATCTACGATATTTAAAAGAACCTACCAACTAATGACCTCTATGTTCTTTTAACTACTTATATAGATATACAGTACCTATACACAATAAGTGAGGAACGTCATTCTTAAGGAACGTAAATTACATAGAACTTTATCTTAACCTTCAAAAGGCAGCTTTTACAATAACAAAAACGCTAGCGACAAATCTCCGCAAATTATGACGATAACCTTGATATTCAACTTCGTATATTAAAGACTAGCTGTGCCCGCGACTTCGTCCGCGGGAATAGTGACTTTGGATAGAATTTTTAATTTATAGGCTTATGATTTTACAAATAAGATACTTAAGTATAAGTATTTATAAGTACGCAAGATATAAAGTATTTATATAGTACATTTTAGTACTCACTTATCATTAAAATTGGCCATATTACAACAATAAGAAGCAAGTAGTAGGTACATCAAAGGTGATCAATTATTATGACCATACCGATTATTTGGATGTTCATTTTACAGATTCATTTCCACCTACATTTATTTTAAATTGTTTCGCCTCGGCCCCGTCCCGCCTTAGCCCCGGCCCCATCGAACGGGATAAAAAGCTAGCGGGACAAAAAGTATCCTATATGCAGTATCTTATGTCCTTCTCCTGGTACTAAACTACCTCCCCACCGTTTCGTCCCGGTCCCGTGCTACCCCAGCCCCGGCCCCGTCTAGCGGGACAAAAAGTATTCTATATGCTTTTCCTGATTCTAAGCTACCACCCCACCAACTTTCAGCCAAATCGGTTCAGCCGTTCTCAAGTTATAAGTGTTGTAACAAACACGACTTTCTTTTATATATATATATTTTCTGCCTACCCCCTAAGTCTATTGGCGTGATTATTTCTATCCTAGTTTACTCTCCAAGTGATGCTGAGTCAAATAAAAAAGCCCCATCAAAATCGGTCCAGTAGATTCTGAGATTAGCCCGGACAAACAGACAGACAGACAGACAGACAGACAGACAGACAAAAATTTTAAAAATTGTTGTTTTGGCTTCTATTACGGTAATTAAGACCCCCTGTAACAATTTTTCATAAAAATCTTCAATGTACAGAAATCGATCTTTTACAGTCTTATTATATGTATAGATTACTTATCTAAAACAATTAACTCCGGCGTGTCGCGGCTTAATTTTATTCAAATCCTGATAAAAACGTCGAGTGTCCATATTTGTAAGGTTTTAGCGGTAATTTTTAAAGGTCAACGCTCACATCGTAAATGTCAGCAGCTTTACGGAAAACTGCTTTGACGTGGTTTCATGAAACAATTACTTTTATAAACTGACTAGCTAGAATAAGTTTGACTTAATAAACCAAACAGTTACATTGCAAATTGTTTGTGGACAGAATAAGCCCGAGCCATTCGGTTTGTTTTGTTTTAATTATTTTTTCTGTTCCTATTCTTAGTTTTTGTGAATATCACGTAGCTAGTCGACCATGCTTTATTGACTCAAACTTATGGCAAATGCAAAAAATATCAAAATAGCAACTAAAACCACTTTTTGACATTGTTAGCTGTAAATAATTAAAATTGGCGCAACAGCTGAAGAAAATTGAGCAATTTTTACCTTATTTTATGCCCTTTGAATACATGTGCGAGAACCTTTAGCCTTACTTAGTGAACCCATTATAATAAAGCACTCAAGGATTATTTAGATAAGCTTTTTAGAATTAAATAAAGGACCGAATTTGCATAGGGTCAAAACGAAAATTGACATAAGCAAATGGGCATGTTTAACAAGTTAACATTTGCACTTAATTAATTAAAATCGTATTTTTTTAAAAGGCCAGAACGATTTAATTGACACAGAGAAAATGTTAATATTTTGTAGTAGTAAATAGTCGTATAATTAGATTTTAAGGTTTGCTTGAACTTTGCTGAAAACGTTATTTATTTAATGACATACAAACACAAATGCAATACCGAATATTTATACTCGTATAATACATTTATAAGACCAAATAAATCTGCGGGTCACTACGGCATGCGAATGCGTTAGTTTACTAACGGCTTAACCAATAATTTTAATGTACACTTTAAAAGGGTAGGTTTTTTTTCTTTACTCTGCTCTTCCTTTCTCGCTCTATATAAATGTTATGTTTAAAAAAAACATTATAACATCTACGAGTATTTATAATGGTTTAACAATTATTCACCTCGTGCAATGGTCCACGAAATCGGCTTTGTCTCTTTAAGTTTAATAGTCAACATGCAAACACGACATGAATAAAAAACTGTAAAGAAAATAACAATTTACCTCATTCCACCGTTTCCATCTTGAAACTGAAAGCTTTTTAATCCCAAGGGCGTAATGCAATCTTCCGAGATAAATCGTTACAATCCACCGAGCTGATTTTAAAATTGTATCAGCAATACGAGGTTAGGGATAGTTCTCGTTACTGAGTTTATGAAAGCCAACTTTGTACGAATGAAATGCAGTGGAAGTTAAAGTACTTGAAACGGAGATTCCAAAGATTTATGAGCTAATATTATACTCTTACCTTGGTTATAAAACTGCACACAGCTGAACACAATAGAAGAACAAGAAAGCTCTTGCTGAACGTTTTAAAACAAAACTATAATTATTTTATTCACATTGATCAAAAACGTCCAATAAATGATTAAGTTTGCCACTTTCCTTCTTTCCAGCACTTGTCTAAGAATACTCAAATATATATATTTATAATAAAGTCCTTAGAAGAGACATTTTGAAAAATAATTAAGAGTATTTTCTGCATTGAATGAATTACCTAATGGGACTTAAATTAAAAATAAAACATAGAATTTTCATGAGTTACAACATTGTAATTAATTCTGATAAACTAAACAAAAATATATTTATCTCCTCAACACAAAATAAGAAAATATACCTTTATTTCTCCGTCAAAATGAAATTTATGAAAATATTTTCGCAATTAGAAAAACACTTTCTATGATATAAGTTGAATTTCGTGCTAAGTAAATCTGCAGCTACTGCTTTTATCATTAAGTCCACCTTTGTACACTATGGTGTGTGCAATAAAGTCTTTGAATAAATAAAATAAAAATAAATGCCCTACAAAATATAATCGCATTTCGGCATCGTTCCACAGAGTTCACTTGACACCCAGCTCATTTAAAACTGATAAAAAGCATTACTACGCGCGTCGAATAAACATTCCCATTATTAAAGCTGCATTAAACAGTACTGCAGCGGATTAAGTTTAAACTCTCTGTTTAGTGTATACAGGCGGTTCTTTGTGGGCTTTAGTTTATCAATATTTTATTTGAATATCACAGAACCTAGCCGTTGGAATCTTATTTGTAAAGATAAATCGCAAAATGCAACAAAAACATGGTGCGTATTGAATTATTTTTTGGTTAATGCGTATTTAAAGATGGTAAAATAAGCCCTTATTACCTTATTGTAAGATATAGAAAAAAAACCGGCCCAGCGGGAGTCGGCCCCGCGCACTGAGGGTTCCGTACCACCGTACATGTGTTCTACATCATATTTTTTTTTTCAAAACTTTCACTTTCAACGACAACGACAAAGACAAAGTTACATTTGCGGTTGATAAAAATGTGCAATATCTCACAAACTACTGGTTCGATCTCCTTCAAACCAATTTTCGTTGCAAGTTTTTGTTGAGATCTACATCATATATTTTTTTCAAAATTTTCACTTTCTTAGTTCAAAAGTATGATGAGGGGGACGGCCATTTTACCACTTTGGAAGCGTCTATATCTCAAACCTTACACTTTTAGAAAAAATGATTTTAGAAACTTCAACATCATTTTAAAAAACCTATTCATAGACACCCCACACGCATAGGTCTGAATAAAAAAATTTTTTAGGTTTTAGTTTCATGTATGGAGCCCCCCCTTAAATATATTTTTTTCTTACTTTTTGTATCTGAATCGGAAAGCGGTGAACAAGATACACCTATCTACCAAGTTTCAGCTGTGTGATGCTAATAGTTTCAGAATAAAGTGGTTGTGCCATACGGACGGACAGACAGACAGACTTGACGAAACTATAAAAAGGAAAATAAAAAAGGTTGAAAAATCTATTGCAGATCAGAATATCTGGCTATTGATTTAGTGTCCAAGT
The DNA here is from genome assembly GCA_963584085.1 of Pyrausta aurata. Lineage (NCBI taxonomy): Eukaryota > Metazoa > Arthropoda > Insecta > Lepidoptera > Crambidae > Pyrausta > Pyrausta aurata. The sequence goes on along the minus strand of OY757266.1, from coordinate 2,629,653 downwards.
CCAAGAATCATATTATTTTATTGTTTCCAAAAGTTTATAATAACTTTTCACCTTTTCTTCTACATTAAATTCTAGCATTAGCAAACTTCCTTTCACCCTTGGCCCCGTCCCCGTTTTATGGTTACTAACCTATTCTGGGCCAAGACAAATCCAACACATTAAAAATCATGAAAATCGGTCCACCATTTCTCGAGTTACAAGTGGTGTAACTACCATAAAGACAGATTCTGCAATGTTATTATATTACTATAAGTAATAAATAATTAAGAAATGTACATAAGAGAATGCTCATAACAGCAAAAAGCCATGCTATGATTATGACTAACTTGTTTAAAAAGTTGAACGCCCCGTATTTATGCTAAAAGCTCAGCAGTAAATATTATTATCGCGGCAATTATTGCCGTAGAGTGAGAATACAAATTGCATTATGTTATGCAAATGAGTTTTTTCTGACCGCGCCATCAAGACTGGATGAAAAACATTGATGAATAAGCTTAGCTTGCGAACGAATTAAAGAACGCACGCCAAGGGAAATTGTAAGAATAATAAACATTTATTTTTACACGGATAACACGTATTTTTTTCTAAATAACATACTGGTAGGTACAGTTTTGAACGCGGCATGAATTCCAGCTGCTTGGTATGGTTAGTTGAAGCGTATCATTTACATGCGAAGAAAAGAATGATCTTCGATCAACTCGCAGTACAAATCATAATTCAATTTTTTTAAAGAATACGTCACAATCTTGTCGTCGTATTTGCGACACATTTTTTGCTTGGCATAGCTTCTCCATACGTACGAGTAGTAGTTCACTGCAAATATGTCACAAAGTTCTTGCTTTTCTTTTTTAGTTCCCGTTACGACCGCGGTGGCGCTGATTAAGTATTCACACAAAATCTCTTGAAAGCAATTCTAATACACAAACGATTCGAAGATGTAAGTTTTTTTATGATAGATATCAGAAAAAACTAATTGAATTACTAATTAAATTATTACTGTAGAATGTGTTGAGTGCAAAAGCGTTGCTGGTACGCATAATAAATAAAACCTCTGAAATCTATATTCAACTAGAAAAGTCCTGAAAAACAATCTGAATACTTATTATGTGAGTCTGAACCTCAAAAAGTAATCCATAACAAATTCATTTTTTTCGGCGAGACGGTTCTAGCCAATTCTCGTGCAGTTCGTATACGAAAAAGTTCACCGATCGAATTTTCTTTTTCAAAGAAAATACAGTTATTGCTTTGCCGGGTCACGATTTCTATGCATTTTGATTTATTTCGTGCGGTAGTTTTTTTACGTAGATATATTACTTGGTTTTTTCGGTTAAACAGTAATACTCGTAATCGAATTTTATTACCACAAGAAATAAGTTCGATCATGCGAGAATCGGCCTCCAGGTATTGCAAAAATAAGTAGATAATATACAAGAAACTCTTCTATACTAAATGCAATTTCATTGAGTGTTCCATTAATTTAATCAGCTATAAGTATGTAAATAACGATTTTTAAGACAATTACATTTATTCATTAAAATTAATCAGAGGACAGCAATATTGTAATTACTTCAAAATGATGAAAAATTACCTACTTTAAAAAAGATGTCATTTTTTTTGCATTCATGGCTTGTAAAAAGATTATTCAACAAACAACTTACAACAGTAAAGTTCTTCTACATAAGGAATATAGTAAATTATTAATTCAGTAAGTCATGATTGTACTTTTAAAGGCTGGAGAACGTTTTCTTAACTTTATGATTTCAGCAAAATGGTATTTAAACACAATTTCAATGTAATATAATCTTCACTACAAAGACCGTGTTAAAAAATGTGTGGCGAGTCAAAGATAAATCTTTTTTTTATTGCTCGTCCTTTTTCAGACCTTGGACGTATTTTAATAATAAAAACCTTTATTACCAGCTTTATTAAAATCGGTTAACGGTAAACCCAAGAAATTAATATCAGGGGCGAAATCTTAAGCTACATGAAAATTTCACGCACCAAAAGGAATTTGGTGAGAAAGTACAATTATGCTCAATATTGGCTTTAGATAAAATGTAGTGAATTTATTTATCCCATGATCAACGTTATTTTTTTATTATGAAACTGCTTTGAACGATAACTCACTACTTGCTATTCTGTTAATCATAGATTTAAAAAGTTATTGTTTACAATACACACTACTTAATTGCCAGTAATATCAGTAGTAGTGTCCTATCCCTCGCACCAACCAGCCATTTTCTACGACATTATGTTGAACCCACGATGCGGAACAAAGGTTCTCTTATGCAGAGGAAAGAGTAAAGTTATTGTTTTGTTCAAAAGATACATGAAATTTTTAGAGGGAACCAGTATTTCATCATTTTCAGCCTTTATTCCCAGTTCATCTGGGGTCGGGTATCTACATCTGCGCCAGAGAGCTCTGTTCTGGGTTGTCTGGGAAAGGCAGCCAGTATTTGATGTGGTTTAAAATTAGCTAATAGAATATCTAATTATCGCTCTCACAAGTACTCTCAAATGAGTCATAAAACTCAACAATACACTAATCCGTTTCTAGCCACTGTTAAGGGCAGCCGCTGCTTGTACCGCCGCAAAGGAATTTATTACGCCCACGCCCTCCCGACTGTAGTAACATTTTCATTTAATGTTTTTACCCGGCGAAATAAGGCGAGCTAAACGTGTTAACCCTTAATGTCTCATTGGCACGAACGTCGCGGGTACTTTTTGTACATTTTATTTACTTAGCGCGCTGCTTTGGGCGGGCATGAAGTTGTTTCGTGATAAAATAAGTACGATTGTTATTGGCACGTTGTCAATTTGACGCCTCTTCTGTTCCACCATTTTTATAATCCGTCAAGCGCGATATTAATTGATTGTCTATTTTGTATTCATTCTCAAATCTTAGGGTTTATTTAATTAATATAAATAAAATATATTATAGAATGCATATTTACATTTGGGGTGGATACAAAAAGTATAAATGAAATAATTAGGTATTCATTATTCGTACATAACCAAAAATTTACGCACAAAATAATATTAATTGTGTAGTTTACTCAAAATTGTTCTGCAATTTACGTGAGATAACTTTTAATTAAAAACTTATAATTACAAATTATGTGTTTGTTAACACTTTGGGCATTAAATTGATATAATTAATATGATTTTCAATGAAACAACCATTTTTATGACATATTTCTCGAAACATAACTATATAATATATTTTGTTTCTACTTTGAATCCAATTTAAGGCCGTCTTATTCCGTCAAATTATCTCATAAGCCCCGCCCCCTTGTTAAAAGTGCGGGGCGCTTCCCCCACCAGCACCCCCGCACAAAACTTTTTCTGTCAACTTTGTCTTACAAATCTCGTGTATAATTAAGCCATCTAGTGTTTATTTAAGGAACAAAATTTTCTTGAATAAGATACTTCATGCGCTTTTGTAAGTAACATACCCACGCCATCTAGCAGAACCCCTAAGAACTTTTACAAAATGGTTTCTTTAGTACACCATACATGCTTTTTAGTCTAAACGTTTATCGAAAGAACAAGGAACGCAAAGAGTGGCATTTCATTCTCACACGACTGGTCAGCACTTTATGCCAGCAACCTGTAACCATTATAAAAACAAGAAAGAATATCCAATAACATTTATTATATTCTTTATTGCACTTATAAGATGTACAGAAAATAGGTACAAGAAGTCACAATGTGAACAAAGGTGGGCTTATCCCTAAAAGAGACCTCTTCCAGCCAACCCATAGGTGTAGGAAATGTAATGTTATAACATTTAGGTTGTTTTTATTAAGATCCTTTTTGTCGACACAGTTATAGTCTCACTACTATCTTCCATCAGTCTTCCAATTGATGATGACTGAAGACCATTACAGATATGGCACTTCAAATTTAGGGTTCCGTACAAACCAGTAGGTATATAAGTCAAAGTTCACCCATCACGAGAATTTTGTCATGGTTTTTTTTTACACACTGAAATTCATAACATTTCAAATCATCATCATCATTCTCTTGCCCTGTTCCCAGTTTATCTAGGGTCTGCGCAGTATGTTTCACGCTTCCGTTTAACATTACAAATATGGAAAGCTAAATTAAAGACAAAGGTTTCTTTATCGTTTCAGTAATCCTTTAATAATATCAAAGTTTTTTATTTACTAGTCGTCTCCCGCGACGTCGCCCGCGTATATTTTGGATGTCCCGTGAAATGGTTCAAGTAAATTAATGGTTTAAAGTAATTACTATCGAGGTCACCCACACCACGCTTAAAATACTCGCTTAATATCAGCCTGAACTATAAAAATGACTTGACTATCATGTGTTAGAAAGTAAGAAAATAGTAAGGCAAAAGTAGTTAGTAGTAATCTCTCATTTAGATGCAATACTTTTTTCGGCGAAGTTCACTATCAAATATACTGAGCATTGAACTTGGCTATCATTTTTCACATTGATGTTTTTGTTGGGATATCATAACTTTTTATAGAAATATTTATTTGCTTATTCATAAATCATTAATACATATTTTGTGCAAGCTTCCATCCACTTAATTATAACGGTTTCAGACCCTACAATTAAAAAACTTTCTTTTGTTTTCAGATTTTTTCCTTCGCTTACACATTATTACCTAGCTAGATGCCATATTTCAACTGTCTAGGTTTGTTAATTAGAGCACCGCACCCACACAATTACTTTGATAAACCATATATGGTTTTGCCATGTTTGACTTTTTGTAGTCTAGCTTATAGACCTTTTTTACTATAAAACTGTAATTTGGCATGGGTTTCTTTATATGCTAATCACACCGCCTAAAATATGTATTTTAAAATATTTTTGGGACACCTCCCTACAAGGAATGAATTATGATGAGCATGAGTTCCTACACCGAAAGGGCAACACCAGGGTTTATCTCATGAATCGTGATAGTAAGACAGTTGAAATTTTCAGGAAGGATGTATTCATGTTGCCGTTGAAAAAACAAAAACTTAAAAAACAGTTTTTTTTTCAGGTTGCTCTCATACAACTTATCTACTCTGATAATGATAATAATGAGGGGCTGCCCCATTATTAGGACTTCATATCTTTTGTATGGGACTCCCTGACAACAGATATGATGTTTATGCCATTTTCATAGATAATGGTACGGAACCCTTCGTGACCCCGAAGCGCCATTTCGCGCTAACTACAAGATTAATAGAATTATTATGTGTCACAAACACCAAAGTTGTTTTGGATATTCAGTAACAGCAATTTGAGGAACAACGGTTATAAAAATAAAATTAAGACAGTCTCCACACATTTTCGAAAGAACAAAATTGAAAAAATTATTCAGATTTGACATTTCTGAATGCAAATATAATTGGATTATACTGAGTAATCTCTATGTTCGTCGCTCAAGTCCATGTCACCAAATAAGAGATAGATAGTCAATGCATTATTACTACACGATTCAGAAAATGTGTACGTACGTACGTAAATAACATGGAAACCTGAGTTCCATACACGAAGAGAGCTAGACCGACCTTAACTTAACCTCCAATGTTTGTATTTTGTCACAGGAGTCTAGATGTAAATAAATAAATAAAATTAAAATAGACCTATCACCTAATAATTTTCTCCCTCCCTCAAATTCATATAATATTTTCTCGTCTCCAATATACTAGAGTCACCAGGGCACAGCTTTAGCATTTGAGATTACTGCTAAACCTACAGTTATGGTTTAGCTCTGATTTTTCCAAATAGAGAAAATGTTCAAAACTACAAAAATTTGACATGAGTGTTTTATGCTTTTTGTTTATATTGTTACTATAGAAACGGATTCATCTCTACGATTGGTACAAAAATATAGTTCATTTATTCACATCAATTATATATGTCGCTACAGCCTTTCTCTTTTTATTTTGCTTAACACGTAGAGGTTGGGGGTTCCATCCTCATGGCATTGAGGAGATTTATCCGCATGGTGATGATGTTTTTGATACTAATTTTCTTTTTGAAATTTATTTTCATTGTTATGTAGTTTTTTTAATAGGATTTGCTAGTTTAAAAAAAAACCTAAAAATTTAATTAGTTTTTATTTTTAATTTTTTTTATTTTATATGTTAAAATGTCCAAAAATTAAAATAAATACTTATTTCGTTTTCTAAAAAAATATTGTGACTATGTAGAAAAATATTCATGATACCCCCGATTTGAACTCGCGACCTTTGATTAGTATAAGACTGGTGCTGATCCAACTGAGCGTGACGCGGCGCGGCGAAATTAGCTATTATTAGTTCTTAGGTGTTTTACGTAATTAAGTACGCAAATAAAATTGCAAAAATTGACATAGGTCCAGCGTTCGCAGTGGCGTCAAGGGGAATGAGGAAATGGTATCTCGTGCTTGTCATTTGAATAAAAAGATAGCGCTATTTCTGCTTGCATGTATAGAATAGAGATGACACGACGATCAACTGTTGCGTCAAAGTCGTTGCGCGAATCACCATCGTCACAAGTGTGAGAATCACTAAATCAGTGTTTTATGAATGAAAATGTTAATAAAACTGGAAAAAAACCACGGTCCACCCTAAACATCTTTGGTGTCTAAAGTAATCTTAAAAAGACAATTGGAAGAATTTGCTGCTTGTAAGAAAGAATACAGACTAATGAAAAAAATGGACCTTTCTTTGCCTGAACATAACACCGATAAAAACTAAAAAAAAATCATTTGATTCATAGCTGAGATCTCACTTATGTGGTCAAAATGTATATTCTTATAATCCCCTGTTCCTCACATCTGTGTAGCTTGAGCAAATCAAGATCAAAAAAGTCGAAATAGGTCAAATAAAGTGTTTTTAGATATTTCGTTATTCTGATCTAAATAACAAACATTTTGAAATCATTTTAACATGTATATGTGTAGAATGGAATTACCTACTAAAATATGTGATTTTCATAAATATAAGTCCAATAATTTGAAAACTACTTAGAAAATACGAAAAAAAAGGGGCCCACTTCTGAGGCAATTATTATCGAGCAAAGTAATTACAATCGTGTTTCCAACCACAATCCAGCTTTCTAGTAATCTTCTTCTATAACATATATAGATTCGAGATTTAAATAATTAGTGTTTCCATGTTAAAACTCAATCGAAACATCGTAAAAATGGAATATCTAAGCCTTAATTAATTTGAGTTCGCATTGAGAAAGAGCAGCACATAATTAGTACGAATAATTAGGCTAATTATGTTGCCCACTTGCATAGTACTATGATACTTCTAAACTACCTCTAATCCTAATTGGACGGATACGTATATGAAACTTTTACTCGAGTAATAAAAAGCAGCTTATTTAAAACTTATTAATCAATATATTTGTAAAAAAGTAATTTGCAACTAAGTATCTACATAACTATACCACTTAGCCTTATATAAATAACACAACCCTCAACTTTAGTACAAGCAAACTAGCCCTTAATACAACTGCATAAGATGCCGTAGTGTTTACCTTGATGTGCTGTTGTCAGTACATTACTGTACTTAATAGGTGAACCGCTTTATTGAAATATAAAATATAAATATTGGACACCAATCACATACATAGCTCTGATCACAAAGTAAGTAGCTAATGCACTTGTGTTTTGGGTATCAGACGGTGGTACCACAACACCCAGACCCGAGACAAAGTAGAAAATTATGATTTCTACATTGACCCGACCGGGAATCGAACCCGGGACCTCGGAGCGGCGACGCCTTGGAACACAGCGTGCTTAGCCACTACACCACGGAGGTCGTCAACAACGGGGCAGAGAGGCAGAGAGCATTGAAACTTCAAGTGCGGGGCAGAGAGGAGGCGAGGCGCCCTTATCCGGTTTTTCGACTCTCGGAGGGTAAACGATTAAATTATTTAATCTATTAAAATATGATAAAATTGGTGAAAACCGTTGAAAAAAATCTAAACTTCACACAGTAACACCTTACACTCGTTGCAGTAAACTCGTATGTTTAGAGAATACGACGGTGGTGCGCCCATTCCAGTCTCCGATAAAGTAGCACGCATAAACTCAGCGGCACACGCAATTCGGTGCCACGCATGCCCTTTGTTTATTGTAAATAGCTTGGTGGTATGCGTATTTCAAATAGTAACAGCGTTCAAAAGCGCCACTAGGAGACGTTGCACGGTACTACTCTAGGGATCTTACACACGAATGGCAATTCGTCTATTGCACATAATAAAATGGTTTTTCGAAACAACCATTTAGAAAGGAATGAAGGGAGCTACTTGGAATCAGTAACTAATCAACCATCTCATAGAAACATAAGTAGAAATGTCGATTTATCATATTAGGAGGTATCGTCCCTTTATTCAGACACAGTCTAGTGTAGAGTAGGTACCTGTAGAATGGTCTCATACAAAAAATCAAATACGTCAAATGATTCGCTTAGCCTTTAATAATTCGATTTTAACAGCACCGAAAAATCCTGAATTAAACGTTCTAAATTCTTGATGCCGCGGGCTATTCTTAAACTACACCTATCAATTCTATCTCATTTTGATACGGTTTAATTTTAAATGGCAGGCGACACTATACTCCGGAGTACTTTGTATTTGAACAAAGTGTGCTGCTGGCAAAACGAACAAAGCTGTAAAGGCTCTTAATTTTCCGGCTCGGGTCTTTGCGAAAATTCGGCACCAAGCGGTCCGCACCTTCGGTCCTTTGTCGATAGAGTCGATTCAGTTTTTTTTATTTCTATCAGGAATAATGCTAGCATTCAATTTTAGGTAAAAAATCCAGTAGTTGTTTGTCAAATAACGCAATATCTTTTATTTTCATCACTATTATTATGTTACGTACGTACATCATGCAAAAAGTTATGCATCATTTGGTATAAACTAGAGTCAAGAGTGAACCCAGACCATTTTTTTTAAGTTAGGATTTTTATGAGGGAGAAAAATGCATATAATAATTGTGGATACATGGGCTAAGGCATCTAGTTAAAATTGAAAGAATCATAAGAAATATGCGCCAGAAAACACACCAATGTCTTGGTTCCAAAGTTTTTTTTTTCTCTTGTGTTACGAATACCAGACATCAAAATGATATAAACATACATGGGCTATATTTTGCCTTTGTTCAGAACACGAGGTAATAAAAATCTATCCTACATTATTATTTTCGATACGTCTTCATCAAATTCTACGTAACAAGCCCGCACTCTAATGTGCCTACTTACGATCGGTTTCTGAACGGCGCGTTGTTTAGAGAAAACGCTCGCGTAATCTACTTATACTGCGAATTCACCGTGGGCCCGCTTTATGAGCAAGGGCGAGAAATTGAATTGCTCCTAATGTTTTAAAAGGCCAAGCTTTTTTAATAAAGATACTAACATTTTCTGTGAAAATGAATGGTTTAATATTTCCCAATAATTAACTTTTCTTAACGGACTCCTACTTTTCAATACCTTTAGGCGTTTCAACAAACGCGGCGGGAGGAAATACATTCGAAGTGGATTGGATAAGAGTTCAAATATAAATCTTATTTCATAAAATAAACTGGCAGAGACCTAACATATCTCCAAAACACACAACAAAACAACCAAAAGGCCAAATTAAACTTTTTTCTCCACTATTGATAACTTAATTTTTCGCTGTCTATGTCGAATCCAAATAAACTGACCGCAAACTAGATTTTTAATTGTGATAAGCAAACTTTGCGGTGAACCGTTAAGACAATGTGATATAAGTGAAGATGAAAAAATATATGCGCCAGACAACACACTAATTATCTTGGTTCTGAATATGGAATTTTCTTTCTTGTGTTTCGAATACCAGATACCGATAAATACTGAAATACACATAAACATCCATGACTTAGGTCCAAATGTTAGTGCTCATCATATACATCTGTCCCTTGCGGGATTTGAACCCACGAAGGCTGGCATAGTGTAGTTAAGATACACTTCACTTATCATCTTACGTTAAGTTGGCGTTACGTACTAGCTTTTGTATTTGCAAAAATTTTGTTTGTGTCGGGCAATACATTTTCAATTAACTCATCCTCCTCCATCCTCATTTTAAAAAAACCCTTGCATGAATTTTCATGAACAAAATAGAGTAATTCATGCAATAAGCTTAGAATTAGAATATACCTATGATTTGTCAAGGATTCGCGTTTGGTAATTGATCAAAACTACACGTAATTATAGAAATGTCAGAGTAATTTAACAAACTAAATTAAAATACACTTTTTTTTCCTAAACTGAGTCTAAATATTATTTTTTAAATTCGTCGTAGTAAGACGGCACTCTAATGACGGCAGCGTTCAGCGGAACATAGATTTCTGTCAAGGTGCGAATAAATTAGATGTTCCTAATTTGTTTGGTATTCGCAACGCAAACGCCTGCTGATCGTCGTGGCGAAAGTTCCAATATTGATCCAGTCAGCCATTAAATCTTGGGAAAATAATATAATAATAATAATAAGTTATTTAATTCCTTTATTACGTACTCCTTTTTTGAGGAATTACTCGTACCAAGGAATTCTCAGGAAGGCTAAGTCAAGCTTCCGTTTACCAATAGTCCACTCATATCATACACCGACAATTATAGAATTTGTTTCTCATAAATATAAAACGAATGCGTTACTTAAAGCTTTTTAGTCAAGTTTGTAAAGGTGGTTAAACTTTCAAATTATTATTTTTTCAAAGATCATGTGACAATTAATATGATGTGACTCAATTATCTTTTACTCCATCAATACGAAATTACTTTCCTCCCTAGGGTGGAAAAATCTATTCCACCTGGCTGTCTACACATGAAAATTCAACTTTTCAAACAGGAGAAATGAAAAATATACGAATGAATAACGGCTACCTTTTCATTTATTACTTCAAGCTTTACTTCTTAGTATGTGATTTGAGTCACGAGGCATTCTCAACCAGTAAAGGCTGTTCGGCCGATCAGAAATAATTTGTATGCGTGTGCAGTTGCTGAACCATTAAAGCTTTAAATTTTGGAGGTTTTACTAAATATGAACGCTGTGTTCGATGCAAAATTGAAACTTCTATAAAATTAGAAGATTTATTTTTCAATCTTTATTTCCTTTATAAAAGCAATCGTCCAATTCAGTCCTAGAAACAGACCAAGGCGTCGGATTAACAATCCACATTAATTCCGATTTAAATTCGGAACCGCGTTCGATCGCCGAAGACTGCCTAAGCTTCTTACACTAAGAAGATTCCAGATTCCAACGATCCCCTTACCTCGCTCAACTTTGGAGTATTAAAAAATTTAAGTCGCATTTTTGTGGCGCGTCCTGAGTTCGAGTGCTTTGCGATTATCCGGTCCGCTTCTGTTGACGGTTTTGGAAATTGGGTTGGTTGGTACTTTTGAAGATACAAGTGTAGATACAAATTCTTATAAGGTACACAGTGCTTAACAAAAATACTGGATGTAATCTCAATTTTCGGCCCAACCTGGGATTCGAACCCGGGACCTCTTGGTCTTGGTGAGAAAACAGCGAGCTAACCACTAGGTACACTTTGATAAAAGAAATCAACGAACGAAGCAATAAGTGATAAAGCACTTTTTTTTTATTTGAAGACTTTATTGCACAAATCATTGTGTACAAAGGTGGACTTAATGCTAAAAGCGTTCTCTGTCAGTCAAACCTCTAGGTCAACCTCTAGATATGTGTGATGTATTTTTGAATATAAAATAAAAACGTCAAATTGCTTAAAACTGCTGTCTTATTTGTTGTCTTGATATGTAACACGTTAAAGTTTGTTTCCGCACTAAAATAGAACGATATACTTAAACTACGCATTGTTTTTTTTATAGTGATATAAAGTATGTCTTACTAACTACAAGCCTTAATGTGAACATGCGACATCAACAGTTTTGTTAGATTGTATACTTAAAGATGAAATAAGAAACCAAAAATTGCGCACGGACGGGATTCGAACCAGCATCTTTCTGGCTTACCGGGCCAACTGCTCTTCCAATTGAGCTACCGTGCTGTCGGTCCGACCGCGCGAAATTCAGATTTTATAGATTGTATAGTTTTGGTTAACCAACTAACATTGAAATCTAACCAAAATCATACAAATTCCTTAGAAGCTTATAAACCCCAATTCCCAGGAATGTTTCCTTCAAGCCTTCAGTTTCAAACTTAAGCATCTCATTACTTACTATTTAGCTAATTTGCCAGTTTTGCTGTCAAAGAAAACTTTGTTGCTTAGCTAGATAGAATTTCGTGCCGCATTCCTGATAAATGTACAGATTAATTAGTATCGCTGCTTTTGCGTTATCAGTATTTAGAAGGGATAATAGGATAAGAAATAAATTGCTTAGGGCAGAACGATAAAAAGGTAGTATGTAAAAAAAAATGCAGTGTCCAACCCTTGGTGCCTTAAAATTAAATAAAACTAACATAATCAACTTCACTTTACCATTTGTCTACATAAAACACTTTTTTTTATTCCTTAACAATAATGTTTCAGACTAAAACAATAACTATTACATTCTGACGACGAAAAGTAATTTCATATTTAAACAAACGCGTTTTTAGAAAAAATCTATTAATTAGCAAAAAAATTGTATAACAAATACCCACTCTCAGACGTGGTCTCAAAAGAGGCCACACTTAACAGTTTTAACAACCTACTCACATTCATAGTTTCCGAATTAAAGAACTTCAATAAATAATCCCATCTAAACCAATGTTGGCCCTACAGTGTAATCCGATAGCACTGTAAGCTCATTATACACTATTGAGATTAAAAAAAAAACCCATAACGCATCTTGGACCTTTTTGCAATGAGACACTCCTCCGTAGCTCCGTAGACATCGTAGCAACACTTGTAGGTTTTGTAGCAATATAACTGATGTCGTAGCAAAATTCGAGACATCCGTAGCGCTTGCAAGAGTATCGAGTTACGGCGTAGCCGTAGCACTGAAGCCTACTTCGAAAAACGAAATTCATCAATACGGTACGATCATTGTTTTGCGGATCCGAATGTTTTATTTCTTAGCATGCCTTACTAAAATATTAGCAAATTTTATCACCTCACATGTTAGTATAACTTTCCTTTATATAAGCCTCTATTACATACAAGATATTACTACCTCATTACTGGATCGAATATTCTAGAGATAGACTTTCAGCCAGTTTGAAAGCGTCCTAAATCCCCTGCAGGTAATAACACATCCTTTAGACTAAAGAATGAAGATTCAAAAGGTTATAAGGTATAACGTCAAAGCCTCTAAGGCTTTGCCACTAAATGCTCTTAAGGAACTGGGACACTAGATGGGACAGTTACAAAATTAAATAAAATGAAAGAAAATTAAGCAAATTATGAACCAAAATTGATAACTACAACTACTATATTTGGAAGTTAATTGATATTTATATATTTTTATAATTTATAAGTTTTAATAAATCTACATTGTTAGTGTTATAAATAGTCAAGCCATCGGTAATTGACGATGAATATAAATATCATTCTAACTGTGTAAAATCACAAAGTGATATCTGGCTGCGGCAAGGAAATCAAATTACTTCGTTAGAAGGTTTTAAAAAAAGTAACATTTAAAGTGCAAAGAAACAGTAGGTAAAAAGTCCATTCTCATGGCCACGGCGTTCTCAAAAATTGAAATTAATACCCCGTTCCGAGTCCAAACCTTTATCTATGAACGGGCTATAAATTTGCCAATTCCATTCGCCCTACGTCCATAAATCCTTAGTACTCACATCCCACAAAGATTTTTCAATTGGCGACGTATTTCCTTAGACTGGCAAGCGTAAGGAAACTATTCTACCTTCGCCAGCGCATAGGAAATGATGAAATACGTGGGCCCTCGCAATCTTTTGAATTACATTTCTAGTTCGGTTCAAAGCTATTTTGGTGTGTAAACTATGTTCGTAAAGAGGTTTGCCGTGTAAGGCACCTTGGCTGGGAAAATGGCGGCGCTAATATTCGCGGGAACTGGAAACTTTTGAATTTCAAAACAGATTTCTTGAACGATAGAGTCGTAACTCATTGGTCGTTTGATTTCTGTGGCGATTTTGATTTAGGTTAAAAAATCCTTTTAAGCTTAGGACGTCCACCGACAAGATGGACAGACGACCATGGAAAGATTGCAGGATCGCATTGGATGTAGACCGTTTGCAACCGTTCGCTGTAAAAAACTTTAGGGGAGGCCTTAGGACATTTTTTTGGTTGAGAATGATGATGACCAATCACCACACGATTGGTTCATTTCTTTCAGTAGAAAATTTAAAGTCCATAAAATCATAATTTGACTAAGATTTACTTTGGAATGAAAGATCCTTTCACACGATTTCCAAGATTAACACTAACAAACTTTCCTAAAATAACATAAGTATGTAATTGTTAACTTGGTACAAATAACAAGACCTCTCAGGGCTTATTCTGCTTAACAACTATGTACTAAGTTAATTTGCAAATTGGAAATTTTCCATAGCTCTCCTTCTACGTGTAAACAAACAAACAACTTGACGTCTAGGAATAATTATTTTATTTAGTTCAATAAATTGAGTTTGTAGATAACAAAGGTATGTAAAAAGTAGTAAAAGTTAAATTAGTAAAATATAACTTTTCAATGATATGTTTCACAGATTTTCTTATATCATAACAATGTTGTTAATCTTTCCAACTTAGCAAAACAGGCATCCATTTAAATGAACACACAACCTACTCGTTCCTAATATAAAGTAGTTTCCAAGAAGAACTATCAATTGTTCTAGGAAATCTCATGGGAAATAGACTGTATAGGTATTTGAGTAAATTGATCCGTCACTCGAAATATCGGTTCTTTATCGGAGCTACCAAGTATTTTAATCTCAATACAGCAGATAGAGAGCGTAAAAGTAATACTTGAAATCGCCGTTTCCAAAATAAACGAAATTTTGATCAAAAAGTTACGTAAGTTACTATATACACAGTTTTAAACATGATAGATAAATAGATGGAAAGATAACTCTTTATTGCACACAACATGAATTTACAAATTTGTTTAAAGGAAATGTACAATTTAGGCGGTCTTATCGCTATGAGCGATCTCTTTCAGACAACCTTATAATTGTATCTTGTAATTATTATTATTATATTATATTTATATTATAATCTTATAATTCGCATTAAAACTGTATATCATAAGATAGTAGAGGCACCTGGAGCTCTATTTTTGAATCACTCGAGTCAATATTCCGAGGGGTGATATTATTCGAAAATTACACAAATACGCGTTCTAACAAAATTGAGATCTCGCGTAGATTGTAAATGAATGCACCTGGGTGATTTTGTTATCAAAACATACCGATTTCTTCATACTCAGTTTGCAGGAGCATTCTGCATAGTCGCTCCTGATTGACGATCAGACCCAAAACTTTAAACCCATCTCCAAAACAGTTGAAACCTCCCCGATGACACGGTTCTGTTCCGCGCAATGTATCTCCAATGGCTAATCCTGACGGCAAGCAAAAGAATAATTAAGACGACCATTACGGGGACACTCAAAGATGCGATTTATCCTCATTAAAATAATGTCGTCGCGTCCATTAATCACCTCGTGGTCCATTAGAGCTGGAATTACGTTCAACGGACGCAGCGTTCAGGCCTAGCTAAATAAGAAAAGTAGGTAATTCAAATTCAAATTCAAATTCGTTTATTGCCATTAAGTGTACAATAAATAGGTCTTAAAAATAAGTTTTGAACTTAATACTTAATGACCCTGTTGGGAATTCCAAAATAACGTCACTTTATAAATTGCACTTGTAAAAAACCAACTGTGAACCTGTGACAGACCAGGAATTGAACCCCGTGTCTTACGCTATCCGGGCGTATGCCTATACCACTCGGCCACCGTCACATTAACAAGCCTGTTGAATTTTTGCAAGTACTTTTTAACGCGTAGGCTGCGTGACATCATCAATGTTGCGAGATTGCTCTCACAATATCCGAAGGAAAATATTTTTACAAATATTTTAACAATCAGTTAAGATGGTGAAAGCCAATTTATAGTTTAGTTTACACGGGTTCACAGTCGTCTTTTTACAAGTGCAATTTATATTATAAAGTTTGTATGGTGACAAAACACTATAAAAACAAAAATAAACTATAACGTCATTTTATTAATTTTCATGTGTTAAGTACAACTGTAATACTCAGATAACATTTTTTTTTTACTAGAAATGAAGAACTACTTAACTACACATTAGTTGTTAGATCATTTGTCTAAGCTCAACATAGTAAGCTGTTTAGGAAGCACGTGATTTGTTTCTATCAAAATACATTGACTTATTATTCGAATTATTTTGATGTTTAAATATTTGGTGCTAACTAATTTGGACAGTGTGAATACCCGACAACTGACAGTATTTTTATTAACGATAGGTCTTTAAAAGATATCATTAATTTAATGTGTTATTAATTCGTAATTCATCAATTTGCAGGGGTAAAGTAATAACTATTTTGTTTTTGAATGTATCTTTTAAAAAATTACCTTATGAAAAATTTGAAAGAAAGAAAGAAAGAAAGAAAGAAAAAACGTTTTTTCAGCACCAAAATATTTTTACAAAAATTTTTTATTTGCTGTCTGATTTCTACGTCATGTGGTGCGGTGAACACTTTGGAAATTTTAAGGCGTTTTAAACAAAGTAATTTTGCTAATCCCACCTATTAGGAGTTTTTGCCCATTTGCATGGTGCAAGGGCCAACCCTTTTGTATCTCTACTGTACAGTCACATCGAACTTTCGTAATAAGTTTGCTGCAACCAAATTTCAGCCTTATGACATACCTCTAGATTTCATTTCTTTATATTGATGAGATGGCCTTGCACTGTGTGAACGTGTCTCGTTTTTCAACAGAGTTACTTATAATAATAATAGCCCCCTAGCCGATTTCGACTACGGTGGCCAGTCGCAACGACTATCCGACTGCGCGGGACATATTATAGTGCACAAGTGTGTGCGCAAACACAGGTGCACTCTATATTACTTTCACTCTCATAGCCCGGCGGGACAGCAATCAGACACGACCGGAGAGAGATCAGGTGAGTTACTTACACTAAAAGGTTGAATATTACAGACGCAATATTTCCGTGTATCTACTAGGCAACTCAAATGCAACGTTTACAGTTAAAGTGATGTTGAGACATCATTGCTCATTGGTTCATCATTTATTGGTATTGTTATATTTGGTTGGGGCTATTTAGCGGCTTGTAGAATCATTATCCTTATGAGGAGAAGATTAATTATTTGCAATTAATTGCCCTCTGAGGATACCCTGTAAGTTAATATTAAAAATAGGTCTCACTTAACTGCAATAAGAAGCTAAATATTCTTCAATCTTCTCAATGCCTTGCCCATGGCAGGTCTTGTAAAAAAAATAAACTATTATTTTTTTATAAATATTGACATAAAGCCACCATACATCGCTTAAAACCATCGGTAAAAAACTAGCGAAAACCACGTCCAAATCGGTTCACCCGTTTAGGTGCTACAGACAGACACACAAACACAGACAGACAGGCTCACACTCATAACGGTCAAAGTTATAACACCTATTTTTGCGTCGGCGGTTAAAAACTAGTACACGCAAATCATACCTCAAAATTTTTCAAAGTAGGTGAACTAGTTAGAAAATAAACTTGTTAGTGCTGGCAAAACCGGATTGCAATCCGATACAAAGTTTTCTAAATGAAGGCTTACCTAACAAAGTGATTCTTTTTGCGCCAAATAAAATCGGCGTGACGGAACCAGTCCGGATAATCCCCTTGAACGCCGCTCGGTTTAATGAACACAGATTTACATTTGTTTTTAAGCCGGACCGCAGGGTGGTTATGTAACTTATTAGTAAAAAAAAATATTATTTTATTTATTTAATTAAGACTACAAGGCCCATTATGTTAGTAAAATTACTTAAACCTATATTATTATTATTATTTTTATTTAAAATGGGTTCGCTCTTGTCTCCAGGCTAGACCAGTGGCATAGACAGAGACGACGATGGAGCAAGCTTACCCAGAAAAAGCCTGTTCACTCTAACTTTGAAAATTTTAGGGTTATAATCCATTGGAAACACTGATGCGGGTAGAGAGTTCAACATTTTATTAGTATTTAATTTCAAACAGAGACTTGGTACGGTTGGCTAGAGCCCAAACAAGCGGGCTGTCTAGCCGGTCGGCTATCGCACGCAGAATGATGTTGGGTCTGCCGCGAAGCCTACGCAAAAGAGAGCCAGTTTTCTTTTCGTCATGTGGCGTCAAACCCATCTGTGTGAGCCTCGGCAAACATTGACGATGCGCTGCAAAACCGAAGTAGCCGCAACAACGCTCAATGCATTGTTATATTGGATACGAAGAGCATTATAAGACCAGTAAAAATCTGTAACAAAACGGAAAAAAAAACACAAAGGTTTATGATAGACTAGCAATCCCTCGCGACTGGGTCGGTACGTTTTGAGTTTGATCCCTCCCCTCCCGACGTGATGGTTTAGTATTTAGTATTATTATTTAGTAGCATAGTGTAAAGCTTTCCTCGATAAATAAGCTTTTTAACACAAAAAGATTTTTTCAAATCGGTTACTGGTTTCGGATATTTGCGCGTTTGTACAAACAAACAAACTTTTCAGCTTTATAATATTGGATATAGACTTCGTCTCTTGGTACAAGATTTAAATTCCAAAGTACAAAGGTAGTTATGGCAGAGGTCTCTAGCGCCTAATAATAGCGTCCTCTAGAGGACCTGGCTTAAGCTGAGTGAGTTTTTTTTTTTATTGGTTCGGACGTCACCAATACACACGCGCACTGCTTGGCTGGCATTTGAGTAGCTAATAAGTAAGTGTACCCTTTTCTCTTTTAAACTATGTATATGTATTTGTTTGTCTTTTTTTATATATGTGTGTTTGTGATTTCCATTATCAATAAAAGCCTTCTTTCTTTCTTTCTTACAAATTTTTAATGAAAATTACTTGCTTACACGACACAAAAACTTACTTTCCTTAAGGTTCTATGTCCCCTAAATGAGGCAAAGAAGCTTAAGCTAAGCTGATAAGCTTCATTTTTGATTTCGCTCTAGGTCTTGCAGATCTTGTTCGCCTCACCCGCTACAGTGCGCCGCCAAGTTTGTATGAGGGCGACCACGCTTGCGTTGTCCTTGACGGTTCCAATAATCTAGAGCCTGCTTGCGGATGCGATCGGTGTCTCTTTGGAGAGTGACGCATATCCAAATTCAATTTCACTAACAATTGCAATGCGATATTTAACCGGTTACGTAATAGCGCCATCGATCTGATCAACGTCCTTACTTATTTATGCACATGATGTTGACAAGATAAACCTGAGAGTTTAAGTCTTACCTTTTGTGGTGATGGAATGAAAATATACTCAAGGCTGATTGTTCTCATGATACAGATATTGAGACATCCGCTAAGCCGTGATATAGGTATACCTTTGTTAATTGCTATCAATAAATTTCAGTCCAACAGATCAATTAAAGTATTAACAGGTTAAGTCCTAATCCTACCGATCTCTCGACCCAAGGAAGTGGCGATCGGTCTATAGATACAGGTCGTCATCCTTATGGACAACCTTTTACATTTTAGTTGCAAAATAGCTCTTATCACAACTATTTAAGATGCCGCAGTGCTTACCTTGTACCTTGACGTGCTATACGTACGTGTCCCACAGAATCGCTACCCTTTAAAAGGATCAGCATTTAACCGGTTTAATCTGGTTTGCACCGGCGGCGTCTTGTTATAACCGGATTAAACTGGATTCAACTGGACCAGTTTTCAATGTTCGAACAGTTTGCTTTTCATTGGTTTATTTAGTTTTCTGTTTGGATGTAGCTTCTGACTTATTTCAATTTGTTTAAAGCTTGGAGGAGATATTTATGGGGTGGTCCAAATGGGTTTGATCAGGAATCAGGATCAGCAATCAAGACAAAAATAATTTCAGATAACACTTGTACAGATATCCCACCCAAAGAACTACTCGCTGTCATATTATTACGTTGTAATATTTAACAGTTAAGTGTTATCCTTGCGTATACATTATATGAAAGTATATGATAAACTATAAAGACCCGACTGGCACCAGACCGTGCAAAATTAAGTTCCGATGTGCGCTTGACTACGCTAGGCTACGATATTTATGTCGCGAGCGCTACGCTAAGCTTGCTACTCAAGAAAATGTCGTAGTCTTATTATTAAAAGTGTACGCCCGTAGCACACGTCTTTCGTAGCAAACGGTTGAGACATGAGATAATAATAATTAAGGGCCAATTTTTTCATCGATACTAATGGTAAAGCTACCTTACCAGCGATTGAATATTTATATAGAACCAGTGGTCATTAAAATAGCACTTCTGACATTTGGTTAAAGTAGTTTTTCTTCAATACACACATAATAGTAAATATTCGGGTGTGTAATATATAATATAACAACATAACATATAAAGTTCAAAACATATACAATCACATGATATAATTTTGATTAATATAACACTTTTTTAGTTAAAGTAGTTGCCCTACTGGTTGACCTATTTGCACTATGTGCTGAACTGGGTGTACTATAGGGGTAATTATGTGTTTTAATAAAACCACCGTAAGTACTTGATCTAAGAAGTTTTTTTTTTATTAAATAAATGTTTGCAGTCTTATACATTCACACAAAAACTTAACTGCTGTGAGTTAAGAAAGTACAACGCCATCTGTTGTTAATTTTAAGAACTAATTTAGAATGTATGAGCACTTATATAATTCGTTGACGCTACCTTCTACCGCGAAACAAGTGAGGGCAGCGCCATCTATTGAACTTTCTTATAACTAACCTAATGATAACATTAACATTTCCGCCCACCAAGGACATTTAGTGACAAAATGTCCTTTTTAAATTTAAACAATCCGCCCACCGTGAGCTGGTGGATCGCGGTGATGATCTAAAGTTTAACAAACTTAATCAATGACATTTTAGAAATATACAATTAACATTTGTAAATAAGGATAAAACGGATTCTATAAAATATACATTAGGAATCTGCCATTATTCACAACGTGTTGGCAACACACACAATTTAGATGTGGGTCTTTTGACTGTGGAAGACTTAACCCGGATGGTGACCACACGGGTAACGTTATCACTACCTGGATGCTTTTCTAGTATTCTTCCCATCAACCAACGGCTAGGTGGCAAGTCATCCTCCTTAATAAGTACTATGTCGCCTATTTCTGGCTCAGGTATCTGATGATTCCATTTGTGTCTATTTATCATGTTAGTCAGATACTCTTGAGACCAGCGATTCCAAAAGGATTGTAGCATTCGTTGAATAACTTGCCAACGAGTCAATGAACTGATACTTGACTGACTATAATCGGATACATCAGGCACCGCTAGTAGAGGCCCTCCAATAAGAAAATGACCTGGGGTTAGGGGTC
>OY757266.1:2308097-2608007 GCA_963584085.1 Pyrausta aurata | reverse complement strand
AAGATTAAAATTAACACATAATTTTCGTTACGACATAACTTAGCAGGAGGCAATATACTACGATATCAAAGCTAAAGAAAACAAAACATTGACCACCAATAAACAGCAATGTGATATGAGAAATAACTCAAAAGACAATATCATTTTTCCAAAAAATTACCGCTTTTTTACAAACATTAAAATAATATCAAATGATGATGATGATGATGATGATGATTGATAATAGGTACAGAAAATAACAAGCAAAAGAAAGTCAAAATTTAAATAAGACGAATTTAAACGATTGAAACCAGTAATATCCTCAATTCAAAGAATAAGAAACCATAAATTAAATGAAGAAATTAATTCAAAATCAAAAACGGGACAACATAAACCACAACTTTTTTGCAACAATAATGCGAACATAGAATCAAAGGCACAAGGCTGAAATTAGAATGATATTCTGATGAGAAAAAAGGCAATATCAATACTGGTAGAACATAAAACGACATCAAAGAGAATGCAAACATGAAATCAAGTATATACAACTGTACAAAGAAAATTGGAACATAAAGCCGAGTACACAAGGCTGAATCTACTAAAACACCTGTATCAACGGCGGGGGGTGTGCGTCGGCCAGTCTTCGTAGAGCGCGCTCGATGTGTCTCAGCCTTATTTCTTTCTCTCCGAGCAGAGCGCGCGCTCTGTGTAACGCCACCTCTAGTTCGGTAGCCTCACGTTCTTCCTAGTGTTGCAATATGGTAAAATTATACTAAATATTAGCCCTACAAACTGCAGAACATGTGACAAATTCGTATTTTCACTAAGGTTGAAGTTCTAGCAACGTTAAACCAAACACTCTTGTCGGTCGATTACATGCAAGATAATCTGGAAAATATTAGTCAGAGAATTGATAATTTATACAACATGCAAGAGAATCTAGAGAATATGAGTCAGTTTTCAGTAGGTATTTTGACCTGAATCTTTTATTTAACACAAACATTTGTCTACAATCTTGGCTCATGGTAAGTGACGATCCAGCCCATCATTTGACTTCTCCATAGATACAATTATCAGCAGATAATAAATTTACTACTGAATCCTTTTATGCGATTACGAAGTAACAGTAAAAAGTGTCAAACAACGAACCCTGTGTCTTACATACATATGTGCATATCTATACATTGATGAGCTGAAAGCCTTCGCGTTGAAGAAATCACTTGCAAAATTCAACAGACTTGCCCGTGTGTCGGTCGATGGCAGAGTGTCATAGTACTGCGCCCGAATAGCAAAGGGTTCGATTCCTTGTCTTACTCAGTTGCTTTTTATAAGTGCAATGTTTAATATAATTAAGTATTTATAGTGACGAAACGCGCACTGAGGGTTCCGTGCCACCCTTAACTGAATTCAGGGTCCACTTACTTTCACTTAACGAAAACATCACAATATATTGCGATAGCTAAAATAACTTTGTTTTTCATAGTGTTTGTATGAAAAAGACAAAGTTATATTTGCGGTTGATAAAAATGTGCAATATCTCAAAAACTACTGGTTCGATCTCCTTCAAACCAATTTTCGTTGCAAGTTTTTGTTGAGATCTACATCATATATTTTTTTCAAAACTTTCACTTTCTTAGTTCAAAAGTTAGAGGGGGGGGGACGCCCATTTTACCACTTTGGAAGCGTCTATATCTCAAACCTTACACTTTAAGAAAAAATGGTTTTAGAAACCTCAATATCATTTTAAAAGACCTATCCATAGACACCCCACACGCATAGGTTTTAGTAAAAAAAAATTTTTAGGTTTTAGTTTCATGTATGGGAGCCCCCCCTTAAATATTATTTTTTCTTACTTTTTGTATCTGAATCGAAAAGCGGTGAACAAAATACACCTACCTACCAAGTTTCAGCTATGTGATGCTTATAGTTTCATAATAAAGTGGCTGTGACATACGGACGGACAGACAGACAGACAGACAGACAGACAGACAGACAGACAGACAGACTTGACGCAACTATAAGGGTTCCGTTTTTTGCCATTCGGCTACGGAACCCTAAAAACGAGAGTATCGAGTTAAAAGTTTATAAAAAAAAACAACTCACCGACGGAGCCCTATGCGGCGACAGCGAAGCCCTAGTCTCTCTCAGCGCAGCGCGCCGCCTCTTCAGCACGGCGCGCGCACGCCGCATGCCCTCTCTTTCTACCAGCGCCCGATGACGCACGAACTCCAGTTCGGGCGTGTCCGCTGTTGCTACCGGCCCTGATTACATAGTGGACAATATCACATTGCTTTTATGAGATAATTGGATATGTAATGCTAAATGTGTCTTGGGATTGAGTGCTAATTAAAACGTAATTACCTATCAACTGGTAAGATAAATATGAAGGTGATGTGAAAGGTTTTTTCGTGGTGTTAAATATGATTGTAGATCTGGGTTATTCTTATTGATATCAAAACCAATAAATCATATAAACGTGTCGCTGATTTACAATATTCCTCCGAACTTTTTAATACATAACTCTATTGAAAGTCTGAAAGTATATCATTACAAAAACACATTATCTACCGATAAGTGACCTACATTGTCAGCTCGCCACCACAAATTATAATAATTGTAGTGTATACTTCTTGACTATACTTATCAATTTATTAAAACACAATTTACGGATATTTTTCGCGGACATTTATTAAATTTTACATCCTGACGTTTCGAATACTTTACAGCGTTTGTGGTCACAGGTACACTGAATAAATAAATGAATGAATAATTTTTTTCGCGAAAAATTGCCTTTAATTGTGTTTTAATAAATGAGTAGTATTTGTAAACTACGGCTTTCCACAGCGACTGATCACTAGCGGTCTGCATTCAGTGTGATCCTGCGATCCTTACAAGGTCGTCTGTCCATCTTGTCGGTGGACGTCCTACGCTGAGGTAGGCCTATGTTCAACAGTGGACGTCAGAAACAAGTATATTCTTACCAATCTCAGCGAAAGGGTATCTCAAGCTGTAAGCCGGCTGACACGCTAAGTCAGGGAATTGGTCTTCCAGGTCATCAAGCTTGCGTAGTTGTTGTCGAAGGGACTCTAGAGGGCTGGACCAGCCTTCACCGCGTCTGAAACATTAATCATAGGGCATGATCATCGGTTAAATCACTTAAAGCGATGAAGCATCGATGCAGTTGCAAAATGTCAATCTTTACACACTGCGCCACTTTTAGCATCGATACAGTCGCGATACTAACGCGCGTTAGTATCGATGCAGTCGCGATGCAGAAGCTGGGATTGACAAAATTGTGTACTGAATGTTGGCGACTGCATCGATTCAAATTAAATCTGTCCATTGCGTGAGTCGCGATGCTGCCGCGCATTTACAAAACGCGCGTTAGTATCGATGCTAAAAGTCGCAGTGTGTAAGGGGTCTTAGTTTTCATATAGTGTTTTGTCACTATACAAAGACAATAATATAAATTGCACTTGTAAAAAGCAACTGTGTCAGACGAGGAATCAAACCCCGTGTCTTAATATTCTTAAATGTGTCGGTGGCCGAGTGGTATAGGCATGCGCCCGGATTGCGTAAGACACGGAGTTCGATTCCTCGACTGACACAGTTGCTTTTTACAAGTGCAATTTATATAATCGGTATACTGTCGAAATCTATGAAAAAAATATTTACTCAAAGAACGAAAGAAGACATTAAATAAAATGCTCAGAAATCAAAGAAATTATTTGTCAAATTAAATGACTAAATTATTTGAGTACGGATTCCGATACCATAGACAATTTATGAAGGATAAAAAGCCATCGAGATTATGTGACTTTATATACTGTGATTTTTATAGTAATACAAACGCGACGCGTCTTAACTACAGTCTACTCAGGTGTCAATCATGCGTTTGTATCACAATAAAAGTTGTAGAATATGACGACTACAGCCTACAAGCATAAGCACCAAGCTTATTTTTATTTTTATTTATTAAGGAAACAAACAGCTTAACAATATTACATTTGGCTTAACATTAAAAAATCACGCATTAGCATTTAATGTTTCTAAAGATAATTAATAAAATTTTGCCAAAAGGTGACAAATGCGAGAAAAACAGCAAATATAACGATAACAGCAAAAAATATATAATTATATGGAACTGGGAGCCTGATTTACTAGGATTAATATACTAATAGTATGCTCTACCTAGACAGATCTCAGGAGAAACGCGTCAACCGCTCATGAAAAATGTCAATATTGCAGAACTTAGAATTATACTTATTCATGGCTCTTATGATAAAACTATTTCTACGGTAATTAGCTTAACGTTTCCCTAACACATCTATTATGTGGAGATGTCTAGATTCTTTAAAAAGGGGCCAGTAACACGTTAACGCTATAAGTGTCAGGCATTAAGTCAAACTTTGTGCATGTAAGCATTAACTGGTGTGATATTATTTGACAAAAGCTGTGCTATAGCGTGAAGAAAATATTGTGATGAGAAAAATCAATACGGAGTAGATATAAAAAGACATCACACGTGTAAAACAAATAAATTAACTTCATACAGCGTGTAGCCCATAATAGATGCAGTTTTTTTCTTTTAATAATCTCTTCAGAGTATACGTATTAATAACCTTGGCTTGGTCATAGTGCTCTATCAAAATCAAATCAAATCAAATTAACTCTGAGATATAGTAATCCAAAGTTACAATCCCTAATCAATGTGCATCAATATCGCTAACGCGTTGTAGTAAATGACAATGTCAGGCTTCGTGACTTGACACATTTTTTTGTTAGAACATAATCAAAAAATATTTATGGAAATGATTACTGGATACTTATAGGGCCTATATTTTATCCTATTACAGGCCACACCCTGTATATTAAACTACAAAGTGAAGAGTAGCCATTTATTTATCTAATAAGAAGCGGATAAATTAAATACAAAGTGATCATCGAAGCAAGTCTACTAATCTATTACTTGGGAGAATAGTTCAGTCTCGATGTGGACGCCGATTTTAATCTCGTAAAGCACCGACGACGTCCATGTCCTATGAACAAGTCAATTTCATGAAATAACAGGGTGGGTACAGTGCGACAAGAATATTTTGGCCGATGGATGACATTGACAGGGGGTCGCTATAATTCAATCAGGGTATCTAATGCAAAAAAATACCCTTGATTCAAGGAGCTTGGGAGCTGTTTAACTTACAATTTTTAACCCAACCATAAGATCAAGAAGAAGGATACTAATTTAAAGCAGTAAGCATGTACATTCATATCAAGTATGTTCTACCGATTTTAAACTCAAAACAATTGTATAAATAATAACAACCATTGAAAATTATAACTTTTTTAAGGAGTTTAGATTAACGGTATTTAAAAATAAATCTGGGGGCACGGCAGTGCCCCCACCAAGTCGAGCAAAAAAGCGTCACGGCCGTACCATCCTTTTCTCGAAGCAATTCAGACCATTTTCGACCCCCTGTATCAATTTATTTTAAAGACAAAGAGAACAGAAAATGAAGCAGCAGGAGAAATTAGGAAAAATTGAGAAATCTCCTCGGGGGGATTTGGCTACGCTGGATTTGACAACCGTAATTGTCAAAATGACGGCGTTAGTTCTAATTTTCGCCGTCGGCCAAAAGATCCTTGTCGCACTGTATTATAGTCCGCGTGTTGTCAACTGAGTCCTGTCAGTGTCATCATCTATCTCGTTTACACTTACCGATAAAGCGGCGGGCTGCATATACCATTAAATACATTCTGGCTTCACGACTCAGTTTCCAACGCGCTAACTATACCACTAATTACAAATCTCTCAAACCACAGCTACACAAAATGCAGTAAATATTTCGGTATACCTACATATTGAAAGTAACTTACCATTTATGGTTTCTTTAGGTTTTTCATCAGCAGTTGTTGCGTCAGATGAATCTTGGCAGTCTGTTGTAGCCCCTAGAAAACCATTTTGTATTTTGAAATGAGGTTTATTATTACCAAGGAGTATTTTTCATTCTGCAAGGTAAGGTGACTTTTAAGAAGTGACTCTTTCTAGAATGAGTTGATTTGAAATGGGTATTTTGTCTTGATTTTGTTCTTTGGCAATACAAGATGTTAGCTTTTATGCTAAAGCAGATATTTGGCTGCAATCATACCTTATTTGTGGAATGGAATAGCTTGATGGTGGTTTAGAATGGTTTAGAATGTTTTAACACTCGCAGTGTCACATTTGTATTCTTAAAAGATGAAATAAGAAACCAAAATTGCGCACGGGCGGGACTGGAACCAGCATCTTTCTGGCTTACCGGGCCAACTGCTCTTCCAATTGAGCTACCGTGCTGTCGGTCCGACCGCGCAAAATTCTTATGGAAAGGTCATTGCGTGATGTTAGCGCCATCTACCAAGAGCACGGTAGCTCAATTGGAAGAGCAGTTGGCCCGGTGAGCCAGAAAGATGCTGGTTCGAGTCCCGCCCGTGCGCAATTTTTAGATTGATGGTGTCAAAAGCTAAAGAAATAGCTGTCTGGTCATATACTATCTACTTATTCCAATAGGCCCAGGACATAATGTTTAAAGTCTAAATCAGTACATATCTCTATTTCTTTTTACCTGCATCTCTGTCTCTGTCTCTCCTCCGACGAGGCGGTTCCCTGAAAGCGACAGCGGTTCTGCGGTGTGGCCTTTGATGTTTCACAGCTGATATTTGCGAAGTGTCTGCTGATGGTATTGTCTGCAAAAATAATTGTATTTATATACTTTTGGCTGTGTAATTGTCATGTTTGAAGACTCCTTGATTATAGCTGCCTTTATGGAAACAAAAGTATAGGGCGTGTTAAGAAGCAGGCAGCGCCACCTATTGACAAAGTGCGCTAACACTAATAAATATGCGCCAGACAACAACACACCAATTGTCCGGTTTCATAGTAAGGAACTTTCTTTCTTGTGTTACGAAGTACCACACAACGATTATGACGGGAGCGTCTCCCATAAATACTTGAATAGATATAACATCCATGACTTAGGTACAAATGTTCATCCTCATAACACAAACATTTGCCCCTTGCGGGATTCGATCCCGCGACGGCCGGCGTAATAGTCTGTAGCCCTAACTAATACACTATACACTAAAGGCAAACCGCTTCATTGGGACTTCGCCAGCGGCGGGGCGCGGGGGGAGGTGATAGCGGGTCGCGCAAGAGGTGCGGGCGGGTGATACCCCGCGCTTTAGTCTCCCCCCGCACCCCTGTGCCCCGTAGGCGAGGTCTCAATTTCGCGGTCTACTTATAATGACTTACGTTTTCCCTAGCGGCGCTCCAGTTGTTGTTTGGACACGACTTGTGCGTCTCCGAGTGAGAGGTCTCGTTGTCGTTATATCTGACAGACGGGTTGTTATTCACCCGAACACTACCCTGGTCCGTCTCTGCTGCTATGCTTGATGACTTCTCGTTTAACTCTTTACATCTAAGGAGAGAAACAAGTTAGACCCAAATGTTAACCATCTAGAACCGCATCTATTTTTATTTTATTGATCAGTACACTGACAGGTTACAGCCAGTGACTTACAAAACATGGGATGAAACTTAAGGAACTAGACTGTAACCTTTGAATAGTGTACATAAAATTACATTACGTATTACATACATTATTTACGATCGCAACAATTTCAATAAACAATTTTTTTTTATAATAGAAACCGTTAAAAAAACTACAGAATATAAAAATAAAAAAATCTGTTAACAAATTTCACAATCGATTCAATGTTGTGACAAGAACCAGAATGAAGAGCTTTCTAATTCGATTATATTTCATTTGATGTGACTTATTGATTTTTTTATTACAAAAAAGAAAGTCATGTTAGTCACACTACTAATAACTCGAAAAAAGGTGAACCGGTTATCTTAATTTTTATAATATATTGTTGGCTCCGAATAGGAAAATAACTATAAAACGGGGCCGGTTCGGGGGCGAAACTAACTTCGCTTGGACCGTTAGTTGAAAATGAAACAAACAATCATGTTCCTAATTAATGAGGGCTATCGCGTATGAATTCGCCGCTAATGTCAAAGGTTTGCAGGATTCTTTCTATTTAGATAAAAATTGCTAATATTCAGTCATTTTGGCAAAAACAGATTATTGAATGATAGTGCTTTAAAAAACTAAGAAAAAGAAGTTTCATCTTTAAAAAACTTGTCTTTTCTGAACAAATATTATTTTGGACCTCACGCGACAAATGCGCTTCATATACAAACCTTTCTTGTGCCGCTTTGTGTGAGTTAGATTTCTCAGTCTCCGACCCGGTAGTCATGCTCATCTCTCTTCTTTTGTTTCGCCGCTCGATCGACATCTGCGAAGACAAAAGGTGATATCTTTGAAGGAAAAAAAGCTTTTACTATGTTATCATCAGTAATTTTCGATCAATAGAAATTGTCGTAATAATAACTATTTAGGTTTTACAACACGGTTTTATTAATAGAAAAATATAAAACCGTGTTGTAAAACCTAAATAGTTATTATTACGACAGGTTATGGGCCCAACAATGCATATGACGAGGCGTGCTGATTGGATGTATGATTTACAACCACCTCCGATCCAAAAGATAATGGTGGCCAACAATGAATCAGTCTCTGTGCAACAGATAGGTAAAGTAAACATCCAAACGATTACAAACAACTCTGAACATGACATTCAGGTGAGAAATGTTTTACTTATACCAGACCTTAGTGCAAATTTATTATCAGTTAGCCAGTTAACAAAAAATGGTTGCAATGTACAGTTTACAAAAACAGGCTGTCGCAAATACAATAACAAACCTGAAATGCAGCACTGGATGGCACTAAAGAGAGTCATGAGGTACCTTAAAGGTACACAAGATTACAGACTTATCTATAAGCAAAATCCTGATGAAGTTTTGACTCATGGCTACTGCGACGCCGATTGGGCGAATTCAGAAGACGACAGGCGCTCATGTACTGGCTATGTATTCTTGTTCCAGGGAGGATCGATCAGCTGGAACTCAAGACGTCAACCTACTGTTGCTCTGTCGACAACGGAAGCAGAGTACATGTCTCTATCAGCATGTGTGCAGGAAGCTTTGTGGCTTAGACATTTTCAAGAAGATATTTGGCCACAACTGAAGAGTAAACCTTTGATAATTTATAGCGATAATCAAAGCTCAATTAAACTTTCAGGTACTGAAGGTTACCACTCCAGAACAAAACACATTGATGTCAGACATCACTTTGTTCGTGACAAGATACTTGGAGGTTCAATTGAAGTGAAGTATGTGCAGACAGATCTGATGGTGGCTGACGTGCTTACCAAGGCCACGTCGCAACCCAAGCTACAATTCTGCTCGTCTATGATGGGAGTATGTCTAAGGGAGGATGTTGGAAGAATGTAGACAATACCCTAGCTAGCCAATTGCCAATAAAAAAGTTTATTTAATTCTCCTGTTCTCCGGTTGGTGGCGCTGTTGTACTCGCGCTCCTACTTTTTGCCGACTCATGTTAGCTTGCCTGTTTTATATTTTTCTATTAATAAAACCGTGTTGTAAAACCTAAATAGTTATTATTACGACAGAAATGATTTAATTTGTTTAAAAAACAACCATCTACAGGTACTTATCATGAGGTGGGGTTGCGTAAGGCTAAAAAAATCATGTCAAGAAACAAAAAAATGAATATCGCCGAAAATTATTTATTTTTGAATAGATTTTAGGTCTGCACCAACTACACCTAAAGTAAATATCTTTTTCTTTTCTAAATGAATCAAAAGAGAGTCTTAAATAATTTAGGAACGTCAAACTAAACAGCTGTCATTACAGAAAAATAAAAATTTGTGTAGTCCATGAATAATTTCAAGTTTCTGCATTCCCAAGCGGTTGATTGGCAGAGAATGCCCTAAGGAAGTCCACTAACTGTACAACTCACAGTGCAATACAGTTTAAATGCATTAAAAAAATAGTCGCGACGTCTTGAAGGAAGTCCTCGCTAAACTGTCCATGGATTACAAAATTTTCTGTGCAACTGACGGCTATTTAGTTTGACGTTTCTTAATTATTTAAGATACTCTTTTAATTCACTTAGAAAGAGACAATTACTTTAGTTTTACTTTAGTCCGTGCATTCCTAGAATCAGGCCCAATGCCGATGAAGACCTCACCTTGACGTCGTGCTTCAGCCGCGCGTACTTCTCCTTGAGACACTTGTACTTGTCTCTGACGGCGCGCTCGTCGCTGTGTCGCGAGGCCGCCGCGCGCTCGGACGCGAGGCGCGCGCGGACCTCTTCTAGGTGACACGCGTGTTGGGTTCGGAGACGTTCAACCTATAAAAGGGTTGAATACTGATGAGAATAAGAAGAAAGATAAATTTATTCAAGAAAAGAATTAAGATACACAAATAAATCGAACAATGGATCTTATTTATTTAAAGACTTTATTGCACAAATCATGGTGTACAAAGGTGGACTTAATTCAACTTATGTTCTAAAACGTGAACTTGCTTCCTAATTTAGGGTAAACCCTGTGTTTTAGGTTAAGCAAAGCTCTTCCCACTTATTAAATATATCTGAAAATCAAAAGGGAATGATGCTTAATTTAAAAAATACAAGTTGAGACTAAATAAAGGATCTGCAGAACATGAAAAAACTTAAAAATTAAGGTACAGCACTAGCACATCAGGTCACCACTCCTATTGCAAAGTAGCCCCTATTACAACTGCATAAGACACCGCAGTGTTTGATGAACATCAATGAGATTCACGGTCAATGAACATCCTGAATCCGGTATTAATGACTGCTTACGACCTAAGGCTAGCGGAGAAATATTAACCAATAGGATGTGGATCGCGGAGATTTTGTGCAATCCTATTGGTGAATATTCCTCCGTTACTTCGCTCCGCGGCTTCGTTCCGCTTCGGTGGACAGGCAGCCTTAAGCTGGTCCCGAATTGGAGTCTCGGGTTCGATCCCTAATGGCATTGATAAAGAAATATTTTTTTTTACTTTCTCGATCTGGTATGGTGTTGTCAACCACCGCTTCGTTATTTATATTAAACAATTCAGAACCAAATATAATATTACACAAGTTACCAGCAACTTTATTAGGTTTCGAGATAGACATGGGTCGTAACAGGTAAAACTGAATACCTGTTACAGCTGTTCCTGTTATTAAAAAATACCTGTTCCAAAATACTCCCTGTTATTTTCATATTCAGTCACAAATAACTACTTATTACATGCAGGAGATACAAGGCTTATTTACTAAGTGAAGTTTGCGTTTCGGTAAGTTATTGTTCTGACAGCCACATAAAGAATGCAGATTCATTTTCAGAGAAAAGGTACTGGAGTATTTAAATAATATGTATTTATTACAAACAGCATAAACATCAAAAAACAATCAAACCTTTCCTTCATGCATATCAGGCTTAGGACTGTCAGTTTGCAACGCTTTATACTTATTTACCAAATTTCTTTTAATTTATACACCGTGCTCTTTTAACCGTCTTACACCCGAAGCCCACGTAATGTAACCATCTTAATAAACCTCTAGGACATGTTATTTTTTTTATTACACTCCACATAATTTTGGTGTAAAAAATATCTAATAGTAATGTTACGTAATGTATCATCCTGTTCATAATGTTGACGTTTTCAACAATGCATTCCTTGACCTTGCCGCCTCCACGCGTTCCGCACCGTAGCCAATCTAAGACAGTCCACGTGGATCTCTAACCAATCATGCGCTAGCGCAATCCTTTGTGACGCCCACCGCCTCGCCCCTTTCTATTCGTGCGTAAAATAGGGTCAGTAGTGCTAGACAGCCGAGTGAATGACCCGCGCGTAGTGCTCGTTACAGGATGTTTCGTACTAAATTGTGCTGATATCTTCTTTAATGTCTTAGGCTTTGAAATCTTAATAATAACCAAGTTTTATTTAACGAATGACATGTAGTTATTGGATATTTTAAGTGGCCTTCGGCTGTAAGACGGTTAAAAAAGCACGGTGTATAACAATTTCCGTCATTTACTACTACGACCGCGGTGGTCAAGTGGAACGTTAAAGTGGGTGTTCGTGGACGTGGTCGTCACGGTCGGCAAGTGTAACGCATCCAACCTCAGCTGATTGTTAGAATCATTTATCCTTGTAGTCCGCTAGGGGCGCTGCCGAACTGCACGTTCGGAAAACAAGGATCAAAAATAAAAATATTTACATTTCGTCTTGTTATTTATGACAGAAAAGAGACCTTACTTTAATTAATTATATTATAAGTTTATGGAAAGTTATTACCACTAGCAAACTTATTACTTGTACAATATTTTGAAAGATCTTCAAAATAACGTGCAGTTATTTTTTTATGTCATATGTATATTCGTTATTATTATTTGTGTTTCCGAACGTTTTATCAAGAAAGTTAAGAAACTAAATTAAATATGTCATAGTTGATTAATCAGTCAGGTATCAAACGAATGCCGAGAGTTGCATAACAATGGAATTTTTATTGTGTCTCGTTTACACATACTTGACGAGTTAAACGAAGTATTATGTCAAGTGACGACCACACTTTCCTGTATTTTAAAATACTAGGTGCTTCTCTTTCAAATGTACTATGGAAGAAAGAGAAGACAGATCAGTATTGTAAAGATCCAAATAACAAAGACACTTGTTATGTTTGGTTGACAAAGCGTAAAGGGGTCAACTTTATTTTGTTAGGTAAAGATATGAAATACTAGGTGCATCTCTTTCGAGCCGCTAGAAAGCCCCGGGAAAGAAAGAGACGCACCTAGTATTTATCAGATTGAACAGATAACAGCGCGTGAAGTGTGTTGGTACGCTGCGTACTCATAACAGTGGGTACTGGTAACAGTGACTTCATAGAACAGATATTTATCTTACGAGGAACAGCTGTTACGCCCGATATTTAAATACTTGTTATAAATACCTGTTACGATAAATACGCCTCATCGCTATTTCGAGAAATGAATATGGTGATCTCGAAAATTTTTATGTATTGTAAAAAAATGATGTACATTGATGTTTTACTTTCTATTTTACCTCTGCCCGGTAGTCTTGCCTCAGCTCAGTGATCCTGGCAGTGTGTTCCTCTCTTAGCGAGTCTATGGTAGTTCTGTTTTCTTCCACCATCCGCGCGCGCTCTCTGTGCAGACTGGTTTGAAGTTGGTCGCGTAAATCTGATAGAGCGCGTTCGTTTTCTGTGAAGACATTTTCTGATGTCATATGCATGAAATTTAATATATGCAATTGGAAAGATACTCGTAGCTTTAAGTGCTTACTACATCTTATCAAGTTGAAAAGATCGTTTACGTATAGTAACTTTTATCAATACAGGCTGTAAAAAAAGTAGGAGCCATTTTTTTCCTGTATTCCAACCTCGATTGAAAACCCCCTTGAATTTGGCTTGTACGTTTTTTACATCCTGTATGAATACGTCGTAACGTACAATTTATTTTGGAAAGGACTACCTACTAAAGTCGTACCAAATTTGATAATCAAGTATCACCTAATTGAAAGTACGTAATTACTCTTTTAAATACAACATTTATAATCGGTCTGGGACGGCACAAGACTGTACGCCTCTAAACCCATGTGCTAGCAAACCAAAACTCCTTTCATTTCTATATCTTTCTTTTAAAAAATCTTTATACCTAAAATATCAATGTGTTTAGTAATTAATTAATCTACTAACTTACCTATCTCCAACTGCTCTTTCCTATCCAACAGCTTAGCATTATATTCATCTTTCAGCTTCGTCATCCTCTCTTCATACTGTCGCGCTGCCATCTCCGTGTCTCGATGGAACTTATCTTCTAATTCTTTCAAAGAGTTCTGCAAGGCCTGTTCGTGGTTTCGTTCCGCTGTTTGTAATGCCTGACGAAAAATATTAGAAATACGTTCAGTACACTGATTTAAAATTATGAATTATACCCTAATAGGCTAAATATTATTACTGTATGCCTTACTTTAAAAAATACTTTCCACGAACAGATGTAAAATTTACCGTCATTTTAAACAGTGTTTCGCAGGATGAGATTTATTTTTTATTAATTTACTAAATAGAATCAACAGCTCTGGAGGCCTACTACGAAAAACTAAATCCGTCAATACGATTATCGTTTTTCGGATCCGAAACATTTTTAGTATGGAATCCCTACTATGAAATGCTACGTCAATCGTACTTCTGAAGTAGATGGTCAATCGAAGGTTCAAAGAAAATTAAATTCACGATAATATCACATAAAATAAGAAACCTATAGTGCAATGATTGTTCTTGAAGTTTAGAAAAATATGAAAAAAAATCCTTACCTCTTCCATATCTCTCTTATGCCTGTCAATTTGTTCTGCCAATCTCACTCTTTTCTCAGTCAAAAATCTTTCTTCCGCCTCCCTCAATTCTTCTTGCAACTCCGCCCGCATTCTCCTTTCTCTTGTTGTCCACTCTAGTCTCATATTCTCCAACTCCTTTTGCAGAGACAAATCTAGCCTTCTCCTTTCATCTCCCTTCGTCCTCTCAATCATATCCCGAGTCCCCATATCGGGTATCATTGGAGATTTGATTGATTTCGACACCGAATCTTCTTGGGTCTCAAATTGATATACTACCACTACATTGTCTGTGGATTTCCCTTGAGATAATATGACTCCATCTAATCTGGGACTAGCGAGACTTTTACCAAGACTAGAAGCGGACTCGGAAGTCTTAATCTGAGGCGCTATTACAGCTTTATTTAAAGGCTTAAACGTAGATAAAGGACTCCAAGGCTTACTGAACTCTCTCGGAGACCGAATATCGGAACAAAAACTAGGCGTCGGTGACACTTTCAACTGAGGTGCTTTATGTACCTCTACGCTGACAGATCTTGTTTTTGAGTTAGATTCTTCGTTGTTAGACTTCTTGGAATCATCCGAATCGGAATGTAAAAGTTTGTTTTTCGAAATAAAATCTAAGTTAGGAACTTTAATTTGAGGTATCGGTACGTCGATAAGACGCGGTTTGTTTTGCGAAGACGCTTTGGAATGTGACGAAGTTTTCTCAGAGTTCTCGGTTTTTTCGACGTCTTTTGGACTTTCTTTTTCTATGACTTTTTCTGGAATGTTCTCGTTCGGTTCGTCTTTCTGTGTTTCGTTGGAAATGTCTAGATCGTTGAGGTCTAAGTTGGCGAACTCTCGGTCCGGTGAATCGATTGATGTTTCCGATTCTATACTCTCCATTAGGTTTATCGATATTTTGCTCTTTTGAGGGATCATTGGTGACCTGAAATTAACGAGAAAATAGTTATTTATTAATTCTCAAACAACCGCTGCGTTTTTACAATGTGGAAAGATATTTAAATAAGAGGCTTATACTTAAATTTTGCAGCCATAGAATATTACACCCACGTTTCAGTTTCATGCAATAGTAGGTAACTGTTCTGGATGATAGAAAAGGGTAGAAGTACAGGAAATTGATTCAGCGCTGACAGGTGTATCACATTCTTCCAGACAAAATCACTTTTGTAACTTGAGACATGATGCAGATCTTTGTTGCAGTTACAGCATATCAAGAGCATACAACAAATACAAGGTGTTTCAAAACAACGGGTAAAGAATGAAGGTAGCTATTCAGAATCAGTATCTTTAAAGCTTTCTCCTAGACTGATGACTATATCCGTGATCGCATCTTTGTTTACAGTGTGTGCCATCTACGCCTAGCGCCAGTTGACTATTTTTATGTACCCTCACTTTTCAAGCTCTCCGAAATATTGTTTAAATGAAATTTTATATTCTACTTGTAATCAGTCAGATATCAAACGACTGCCGGGAGTCGCATAATAATGGAATTTCTATTGTGTCTCGTTCACACATACTTGACGAGTTAAGCGAGTTACTGTAATTCTTTATGAGAATAAATATCATAAACCTTAAACATAGGTTGATTCACGCCAAAAAAATAACGTCTTATGCAAATCGGTTACGTGAACCCTCTTATTTCGGAGAGTCGACATTTATTTCATGCATACCCATGTTTCTATGAGAATGTTGTTAAGTTACTGATACTGAGTAGTTCCCTTTCTTCTTTAATCTTTTGAAACACCTTGTATAAATTCATGATGTGACAAATGAAAGCAACAACGTGATCGTTGATGATCATCAAATGTCCACCAATCTACCGCTCACCTCGGCCTAGCCTCCTTCTCAACCGACGGTTCTTCCAGCATAACCGGACTAGTCTCGATATCGCCCGGGCGGACGAGATCGGATATCTTCTGGAAGTTCTTCTGGAACAGGTCCGGTTTGATGTAGTCGCCCGCGGGGGGGCGGAGCACCCGGCGCCGGGGGGAGGCGCCGCGGCTTTCGCGGCTGTCGCTGTCTAGGATACAGAAATAACTATGCAAT
Source organism: Pyrausta aurata (assembly GCA_963584085.1). NCBI lineage: Eukaryota > Metazoa > Arthropoda > Insecta > Lepidoptera > Crambidae > Pyrausta > Pyrausta aurata. The sequence continues at coordinate 2,591,650 of OY757266.1, read as the reverse complement.
GACGTGTTGATGCATATCAAACAGTTCAAATTGGAATAATTTTGAAAGAAACAAATTATAACATAATCCTACTTATACTTCTATTATAAATGCGATGGTTTGTGAAGATGCATGTATGTTTGTTACTCCTTCATGCAAAAACAACTTAATGGATTTTGATAAACAACAATTAGCTCATACATCAGAATATCACAGAGGCTTTAATTCTTACGCAGGTAAAGTATCGGGGTACCGCTAGTAAAAGAATACATTATTATGCCAAATATCAATAATGATACAGCAATTTTACGTAAGAAATGATACAGCCATTTAACAAATCAAAAACATGGAAATATGTTTATTTCTTCGAGATTTCAACTTTCGGTACTTTTTCGTACATATAGTATTTCATTGTTTGCTTTTCGTATGTATTGTATAATTTTATGCAAACGCATTTATCATGTAATGTTAATAAATATTTCTTATTCTATCCCATCGTTTTTGCATCTACCGGATTTTATGACTCACCAACAGACTCTTTCTCCGAAATCGACGCACTCCTCACTTCTCTTGGACTCTCTCCACCGATCGGCCGTGGAGGCAGCGGCGGACGCGCGACCAAAGGCGACAGCACTATTGAGGGGTTTATAGGGGTTATCGGGGGGATCACAGAGGGGATCAGGGGGGAAGAAGGGATTATGGGGGAGAGCACGGCGGGCGCTGCGCTTATGATAGAGCTCTGACCATCGTTCTGTTCTGAGGAACTGTTTGAGCCTGGACTGATGGTTGGTTCGGGTAGGTTTTCTAGCTTGAACCTGGAAGAAAAGAGTTGAATTATAAGTGATTTTCAGTCAAACTAACCCATAATAATATTGCAATTTTGGAACTGACACAGATATTATAAAATTTATTTCAATTATTTTTAGTTAAACTAACCCATAATAATATTGCAATTTTAGAACTTACACAGATATTATAAAATTTATTCAAACTTAGTTTATTTCAACCTAAATTAATTTCAACCTAAGTCCGTCATTTCTTTGATATATCGAAAATAGGCGAGTCTTCAATAGATTTACTATAGCGATTTGAGAATGGACGTCATAGTTTTCTGTGTTAAACTAACGCACATAGCTATCAAATCGATATAGTTAAATTAATTACAATATATCAGTTATATACTTTATAGTGTGACCTTTTTATCTAAACACTTTGTCGCGGCTTGCTTTGACGAGCCAAAGCACTAATTAATACATTCTACTAATAAATTCTTACCTGACGCTCTTCCTATCTTCCTCAAAGCTGGTCGCGTGCTTTTTCGTCACACTATCAGCCTTTCTCTGCAGCGCATCCGATAGCTTTTCGCGCAGTATCCCTTTGGGCGGGTCGCTTTTCGTCACAGAGTCCAATGGGAGAGACTTCTCTGTGTCTGGGCTCGGAAAGTCGGATTTGCTGAACTTTAGGAACATGCTGCCTTTGCCTGGAATAAGTAGTTTTACATTAGATAACTCTTTATTGCACGTGACATAGAATTTTTACAAATTCCTTTAAAATAAATGTACAATCTGTGTTTTTATCGTTGGCGAGATGGTGAGATTATGCTCTCGTATGTTTAAGAATATCTGTTTTCCTGAGACTTAAATAGTTAATGTAAAAGATAAACTCACGTTACAGTACTACCTCAAACAAATGAACTTTCAAATGTCAAAAAAATATTCATAAAATATTTAGTCAATCTCTTTCTGTATTGTCTTAGCTATCTTTCTTGCTCTTTTTTTACTACCGTTCTTTTTCTCTCTCGATCACATGCTCTCTATTTGTAGTTCTCTTTTTCATTCCCTCTCGTTCTCTCTTTCTTGATTATGAAAACCTTAAATACTATAGCAATATTTTTATATGTAGCCTCATTCGTTATAAATAAATTTAAAAATCTAACTCACCTGTCAAAGGTAACCCCTTATCCACCTTAGCAGCAGATAGCAAAGGACTAAAGTTTTCTTCCTCAGGACTCGTAAGGATATGCATCTTCAAATCAATGATCTCTGACTGCTGTTTGAACAACTGCTTTGGTCTCTCAAACGTCGGCCGATTAAGTAGATCCCTATCAGATATATTTCTGACCAGATTCGGTTTATTAGATAATGGATTGTCCATGCTACGTCTTAGAGGCGATATTCGCAAATCACTCAGCTTTTTATCCAATCTCGCTAGCGGGGCTAGGGGCGGTCGTCCCAATGGATTTAGACGCTTAAGTCCAGGGACTAAGGTTGTGGATGCGTTGTCCTTGACGTCAGTTTGGTTTTCGCTGTCGGTGGTCAGGTCATCATCATCGCTTTCAACTTTGGTTTCGACGCGTTCGAGGTGTTTTGTGTTCTCTTCTGATGTGAGAAGTTCCTGAAATAAATAAATAAACATATTTGTTGTATAAAAGTAGAAAATATTTGTATAGATACAATTTAAGAAGGTTATAAATATTCTCAAACAATATAAATTTACACTTCGAATCTGCTTTATGAAGAAAAAAACCTATAGCCATCTATAGGTTTCGACAAAATAGACTCTGCAAGGTCCATACCTTCTACGACAAAAGTGACGACACTATTCTATTCTGTCGTCACTTTTGTCGTCTAAATTTTAGTTCCCTCACAATGTCATCCATATTATTCTTATGAATCAAACATCATAATCGTCATTATCAGACGTTTACTGCTGAACATAGGCCTCCCCTACGATTTTCCACAGCGATCATCGGTTGTGATCCTGCGATCTTTACAAGGTCGTCTATCCATCTTGTCGGTGGACGTTCTATGCTGCGTTTTTGGTAGAAGGGTCTCCAATCCAGAACTTTTCTGCCCCAACGGCCATCAGTTCTTCGCGCTATGTGCCCTTCCCACTGCCACTTGAGATAACTGATTCGTAGGGCTAATGAATCAAATATGTCTTCAATCTTCTAATATTAAAATTAAGTACATACATGAATTTCAAAGGGAAGACGATGGTTTACAATAAATTGAAATCATCCACGTAAATGCTGTATCTACCTAGTGATAATGGCGTTAAAAATCGTGAATATCTACCAGTAAAGTTTCTACAACATACGAGTATAAGAGTCAAGTAGAGGTTTGCTTCATACCTGCACTGAAGCGCATGTGTCATCTTGCATGGAGGCATCTCGGGCGCGTTTGACAAGCTCTCTGTAGATGTTATCCAACGGATGATCCCACTGGGTTTTCTTTGTCTCCTCGTTGTAATAGTAGTGAGTTTGTAGTTTCTCGTCGAAGCTAGAAAAAAATATCATTAAAAAAGGCTTTTAAAACTACTAAAATACGGAATATTTATGCAAAAGAAGTCTGCTTTAGGTTACACATTTCGTGAAAATTAAGTGTTTGTATGAAATAAAGTGTAGTAAATTCAAAAGTTTAGTTGGATTGATAGAACAAAATATGCCAACGAAAAATCGAAGTTAACTATACAAGCTTTCCTCTTCTTTGACTACGACCACTGTCTGCGACAAACGAAAGGAATTCGCTTCGCAGATTAAGCAAGTGGTGTAAGTCGTATAATGGCGCACTCCCAGACTTTTTGAAGACAGGAGATAAAACGAAATTGTGGCTAAACCACAAAAGATTTCATCATCATTATCAGCCAAAGGACGTCCACTACTGAACATAGGCCTCCCCCACGGTTTTCCACAACAACTGGTTGTAAGCGGTCTGCATCCAGTGTGATCCTGCAATCTTTACAAGGTTGTATGTCTATCTTGTCGAAGGTCTTCAATCTAGAACTTTGCTGCCCTAAAGAAGATATAATTGTACTTAACGTAAACGTAACCAAACAGAAATAAAGTATCATAACATACTATGCCTTCCATGGTGGTGGGAGGGCCTGCATGAGCCCATCCCTTGCCAATGGCAGGAGATGGCTCTCACTCTCTGGATCAATGCCCAACTGTTGAGCATACTCGGAGATTTCTGTAAAATACATACATAAATGTATAAGTTTGATAAGGCTAGCTAGCTAGATTGGTTGACAGTTCCAATATTAGTAAAAACAATTTGTTTTGTTTACAGGTGTGAAAACAATGTGAATATATTAGTTATTATTACAATGCAGAAAGTAACTTGTTAATGCCAAATTGCATGTTAGTACGTAATTAGTTCCTCAAATCATAGTTTATCAATAATCTTTTGTTCACACAACAGCTGAAGTATTATAATAAATAATAAAATAATAATAAATAAAATTAATACAGCAACTGCCTACAAAATGCTACAAAATCAAACAATACCATTTATTCAAGTCAGGCCAGGGTGGTTTGGAAAATGTATGAAAAGGTGTTTGTGATAATTTATTAACTGACAATTAGTATCTAAGCTTTATCTTTGCAGAGCAAGCAACGTCAGCAATCATCATCATCAGCCAAAGGACGTCCACTGCCGAGCAAAGGCCTCCCCCATGGATTTCCACCGTGACTGCATGTAGTCAGCAATAGTCATTAGTAACTCAAATTAAGGGTAAAAGATCTTTAAAAGTCAGCACTGGTGCTGTGTACACTCGTTTATATTTTTTTTAAACTTCATTGCACAAATTATATTGGTGTATAAAACGTAGACCTAATGTTAAAAGCATTCTCTTCCAGTGATATCTTTAGATCATGCAGAAAGATTGTAATGGGTGCAGGAGAATGTAGTAGAATATAAATTAAGGGCTAAAAATTTTAATATCCCTCCCAACTTCAGAATTAATTATATAACAAAAATTCAAATCAGCTTTTCTACTTAATTTTTATCAGAATACTTTGTCATTTGTATACTTTGTAATAGAGGGAAGAATAGAAGAGAAAAGGAAGAGAGGAAGACCAAGAATAAGCTATATGCATCAAATAAAGCAAAAGTTGAATGTTGGTAGTATCAAGAGGTCAAGAGAATGGCTGAAGAGCGTAAAGAATGGAAAAAACTCCACCGATAAGAGCTTAGCTCTTAAATTAAATGATGATGATTACTTTGTAATCAGATGAATCCCAATGCATTATTAATCAATGTGGGTGACAGACTTCTGTTTAGCATGTAATTATAAGAATCATTACCAGACCAGATACCAGAAATGATACTAATAAATATTCTTAGGGCACAAGAAACAAAAATATTGAAAACAGTCAAATTACTATTACAGTACCAAATTTATTTTAGGATTTGCTGCTGAACTGCAGTCTTTATTCGGTATAGATTGACTTTGACTGATTAAATTGTCTGAATGAGCATGGAACTGTTCTTAACCAAAATTATGATTTATTTTGGTCCATGAATGTACCATGAATTAAATAAACAGTAAAAAATACGAACATTCAAATGTACTCAGTCCATACATAATTTAGACACAAGTACAAATGTAAAAGCGTTGACAATCAAACGATTTTAATTCATACGTCTTTGTCCTTAACAAATTAACTCATCACGGACTGAATTCCAATAATTCAATTCAAATTTCATAGAAGAAACGTGAGGTAACAATTTTCTTTACCTTCTGCAGAGGGTTGGCTGTTTTCATCAAAAACTTCACGGCAAACCACCGCCGAAGTCGAACTCATTGTGCTCTCTTACATTTTACTTTATTCGAAGCAAAAATATTCGGTCGCAAGTTAGAATTAGGTTGTAAGTTTCATGAAAAACCATTTTTCTCGTACCCAACAAAACCAAGACCGAGAAAATCGGAGAAAATTTTTACAATTTTTTTTGCTTGACACTTTGACAGCTGTCACTGTCTTGGAAAATATTGCCATAACAAAAAAAAATTCTAGGAGAATGGGAGAACGAACTCGATCTCTATTTTGTCTTGTTGTCTGTCAATGTCAATCAACAAGTGAGCTAGATGGAAAGAAACCTTAAGAGTAGAAAAGCAAAAATGTGTCTATGGTCCTCTAGCTAAGTCCGTTCAAAAACACTTATCAATAATGTTCATATTCGTGTTAAATAAATTCTATATAGACATGATTATTGCTATAAGGCTTGATTACAAACTGTAGGTATGTACGCTTTACCCCGAAGTATTTTTTAGTTGGAAAACAAAAATCATTATTACAAATGATATTATTTGATTTATTTGTTAACTGAGTATTTGACTTCAATTAGGTACACTTCTACCGAAGATTTGAACGTGCGGCGTCCGCAAATGTCAGAGGAGCGCGGGAACCTTGGTACACGAAAGGCGCCGATTTCGATAAATTTTCTGAAAACTTGTTAAAAACCTGTACATTTTGTTTAAATTAGTCTTAAAATTCCTGTAAATAGTTTGTTTCGCGTGTGATTATATTGTTGTGATGGGGGGAAGCAAAAAACGCAAAAAAGCAGAACCACCTGATGGACCTCCAGTAGGCGACTCATCATCATCGGACGAAGAGGATGCAAGCAAAAAATACGAAATATATAAGGTACCAGGGTACTCCAGAAAGTACCCTGAAAATAGTCAAAAATCGGAATATATTGTTTTCGTTTCACATTCAGTTGAAAAAGCATTCACAGACAAAGACCGGCTGGCAATTTCTCACGCTATACGCAAGTACTGCGTTACTGGTATTCTGCATTTAAAATCTATAAATAAATATAAAATTGGCATTACTTTTGATTTGTCTAATAATGCAAACGTCTTTTTGCAAAACAAAAAACTTTTGGACGAATTAAGCCTCAAAGCAACAATTCCAGCAAGCGACACAGAGGTGACTGGGGTTCTAACCTCAGTTCCTATTGATTTATCCAACAAAATGATTTCAACTTTAATTGGCAGTTCAAGGAATGTAATACAAGTCCGGCGTTTCATGCGACGAGTGCGGAATGAGAGTGGCGCGGTCTCGTATCAGCCCACGCAGACTGTTGCGGTGACGTTCGCCTCCACGGTGCTGCCGCAGTACGTATACCTTGACTCGTGGAGACACGAGGTAAATGTGTACGTACCGCCGGTCAAGCAGTGTCTGCGCTGCATGAGGTTTGGACACATCGCACAGTACTGTAAAAATGCTGAGGTATGCTCTATTTGTACTGAACCTCATAGCTTTAAGTCATGCACCATTAACCAAAAAGACGCTAAATGTGCCAACTGTGGTGGCAACCACATAGCTATTTCGAATTCTTGTCCACAAAAAATTGCTAAGCTAGAAGAAAATAAAATAAAATCCAAAGCAACAACATACTCTGATCTTTTTAAAGAAAATACTTTTCCTCAATTGACAATGAGAAACATTGAAACCCAATTAGTAAACCTTACAAAATCAGATTTTTTTATGAACATTTTAACTAATGCTGTAATAAAACTTATAACAAATCAAAAGGACAGCCCGATTAATTCTACAACTATTAAAGAGACTCTTCATCTTACTTTCCGAAACAGTGCTTCTTCTCCCGTAAATGGAACTTAACATACTTCAATGGAACGCCCAGAGTTTAACTAGTAATAAGATTTCACTTTCAAAATTTTTATATGACAACAAAATTGACATCGCAGTTATTTCTGAAACATGGCTAACCCCTATTAAAAGTTTCAATATTAAAGGATATAATACCGAAAGAAATGATATAGGCAACAAACACAATGGAGTAGCTATTTTAATTCATAATAGTATAGATTACACTAAAATTAACACATATTCTGACAATTCTTTACAAAATATTTGTGTAAGAATTACTGTACATAATGTAGAAATAAGTATTGTAAGTTTTTATTGCCCATCGAATTCCACACCATCTTTTGATAAGTCTAAATTTCAATCTTTAATTGATTCAATACCTGAACCAATGATTTTTGCTGGTGATTTCAACGCACACCATACACATTGGGGTTGTCACACAGTTGATGCTAGGGGCAGGGATATTCTAGATATAATTGACAATAGTAATTTAGTCTTATTGAACAATGGAGATGTTACAACTGTTGGCTCTCTGTCATGGCGTCCAAACGCATTAGATTTGTCTCTGGTTTCTTCTTCATTAGCTCTTTCTTGTAACTGGTCTGTATATAACGATCCTCTTGGCAGCAGCTATCACCTCCCTGTAATTTTAAAAGTCTTTGTAAATAATAATGTAAATAGAGATCTGTTGTATAACAATGGTATCATGCATTCTCCAATTTATCCTAACTTTAAAAGTGTAGATTGGAAAATGTATGAGCGAATCGTTGATTTGGAGCTGTCTGACTTTCAAATTGAAAATTTTTCTCCGCTGGATGCTTACTTCACTTTCATTAAAATTTTGCACACTGTCATAAATAAGTGCCTCCCAAACCACGATTTATCTGAATCTTGCCCTACTACTACTAATAGTAGTAGTACTACTACTAGTACTACTACTATTAATAGTGCACCTCGAAATAAATTCAAAAACCCTCCTCTTCCTTGGTGGAACAAAACATGTACAGATGCCGTGCAAAAATCCAAATCTGCATATGTTAACTTCAAAAACAACCCCTCAGTTGAAACATACATTGAATTTAAACGTTTACAAGCTGTTAAAAAACTTACCTTGAAAACGGTTAGATCCAATAGCTGGATAGAATTGTGCAACTCTTTTAATCGATGTACTCCCTTGTCGAGAATCTGGAATTTTATGCGAAAATTCAATAAATCATATTCTTATACAAATAGTGATGACAGTTGGGTTTTAGATTTTCTTCGTAAGTACACTCCTGATTATGTAAATAACAAAACAAACATGCCTCCTGATAGTGACACAAATTCTGTAAATGGTTTCTTGACTGATTCCTTTAACAGGCAAGAGTTAATTTCTGCCCTATATTCTAGAAAGGATAGCGCTTTTGGTCTCGATGGTGTTCCTTATATGATGTTGAAAAAGCTTAGTAGCAAGGGATTGGATATGTTTCTGTTAATACTGAATAATCTTTGGCTAACAAATGATATACCACATTCATGGAAGTCTGACTGTATAGTTCCCATATTAAAACCTGATAAGCAGCGATCTTGTCCAGACTCTTATCGTCCTATCGCACTAACATCTTGTGTTGGAAAAATATTTGAACAGCTATTGAAACAAAGACTGGAATTTTATATAGAAAAAAATAACATTTTACCTAGTAATCAATACGGCTTTCGTAGAGGTATGTGTGCTCGTGAAAGTATTTGTCAACTGCAGCTTGATATTCAAAGTAGTTTAAATAAAAATGAATTTTTGATGTCTGTGTTCTTTGATGTTGCAGGAGCCTTTAACAGTGTAAATATTGATGTTTTGGGCAATGAACTATTTTCTATTGGGATTCCAAGTAAAGTAGTACATTGGATTCAAAATTTTTTGACAGAACGAGAAATTTTTGTTAAATACAATGGTTTGCTATACGGTCCAAGATATGCTTCAGTAGGTACAAACCAAGGTGGAATCTTGTCTTCATTAATTTTTATTCTTTATATTCGTCGTTTGAATATGGTCTTGGGCTCTGATGTAAAAAATCTTCAATTTGCTGATGACTTAGTAGTTTACACATCTGGAAAAAGTTTGGCTCATATTACAACTCTTGTTAATAAGTCATTAGAAGGTTTGTCTTCTTATTTCTCATACTTAAATCTTGAAATTAATGCATCAAAATCAAAACTTTTAGTATTTGGAAATCTTTGCAATTTAACCCCTAATATTGTCTACAATCAAGTTTCTATTCCTGTCTCTCATGAAGTCAAGTTCCTAGGTGTAACTTTCACTCAAAACCTTTCTTGGAAAAAATACATTGATTTAATAGCTTCCAGAGCTAATAAAGCCTTCAATATTTTAAAATCATTATGTAGAACATCTTGGGGAGCTGATCCTAAGATACTGTTAATGTTGTACAAATCTTTGATTCGAAGTCATTTTGAATATGGTTTCCTTTGTTTTGCTAATGACAGTAGGCTGGTTGATGTCTTAGAAAAAATACAAAATAAAAGCTTGAGACTTATAACTGGGGCATTTAAAAGCACTCCCATAAATTCAATGCAAGCTGAATGCAAACTTCCTCCTTTATATATAAGGTTCACATATTTAAAAGAGAGATTTTTATTAAAACTTTACAGTAAAACTAATAATCACCTATTTTCAAACTTAAAACTTGCTCCACCACTTCCCACACGTAAGCCTCTTTACATATTACAGGGCTTCACACAATTGTTAAATTTTCTTGAAACATTGCATATACATAGGTCTTCTGTTCTGCCATGTTATGTTGGTGTCTTTCAAAACCACTTTCCTGCAATCAACATTATTATTGATCATAATTTGTTCTCAAAAGAAGATGTTTATAGTAAATTCTCTGAATTTGATGACTGTAGATTTATCTATACTGATGGGTCCAAAACTGAGTCTGCTGTTTCTTTTGCTGTTTTTGATAGTTTGTTAAATAATGGTACTGGTTATAAAATAAATTCAAACACAAGCATATTCACAGCTGAGGCTGTGGCTATTCTTGCTGCTTTGAAACATATAAAACACAAAAATTGTGGTTGTCTTAAATGGGTAATAGTCAGTGATAGTATGAGTGTTTTGGAAAATCTTAAAAATAATAAATTTAATGCTAACTCTAACTATTTGATTGTTGCAATCAAACAGTTATGGTTGGAATTAATATCAATAAATAATATCATTGTTTCATTTATGTGGGTACCGTCGCATGTTGGTGTCATAGGTAATGAGAGAGCTGACTTTTTAGCTAGAACCATAACAAATTGTGCTACAATAGTTCCTGATTCCAGTAGTAATCTAGATGTCCATGTACCTTGTTCTGATATTGTTCCCCTTTTGAAGAAAAGGTCCATTGACATTTGGAAAAAACAATATAGTCATATAATTCAAATTGAAAAGAAAGGTCTGTGGTATAATGAGTGCAATGTTAAAATCGGAGATAAGCCCTGGTTCTGCAAAGGTGACACCTATTTAAACAGAAAGTTTTACACTTCTATTCTGAGGCTTCGTTTTGGACACTGTAATTTAAATTTTCATCTTTTCCGCTTGAAAATGGTTGATACCTCTCATTGTAATTATTGTGATTCTGCAGTAGAGCAAACTTTAACACACGTATTCTTTGTTTGCTCGGCCTTCGGCATTCAGCGCCTTGTGCTTATGGACGAGCTTATTGAAATTTACAGCAAGCCTGTTCTGGTACCGCGCTCCATTCAAGCTCTTCTTGTAAATAGTTTGACTTACATACCTCTCTACAAATTTGTTCTCAGTACGGTCGGTAGAATTTAATGTTTTTGTAAATTTATATACAGTTTGTAATTTTGTAAAGACTTAAGTTTATTTGTTGTTGTATATAACTTTGTGTGTTTGCTATTTTTTGCGATTTGTACATTACTTTGTTTTTTGTTGTTGTCGTCGACATTTTTGACATTGACGTCTAATACGTCGTTTCGTTCCTTCCTGGATATGAATTTTATTGTTGTTGCAACTTATCTGGAATTCACACAAACTTTAGAACAAAAAATGGATTAATTTATCTTGGAAATGACTTTATTCACGGATATGACATGTTTATAAAAAATACTGAAGACTTAATTTTCCCTAAATTTACTCAAGAAATGAACAATCTTATTATGACGTTGTACTCCACTGGTTTTTACCTTGTGAATTCACAGATATATTATCTAAAAGACTGATTTTTAAACTGAAGACTTAATTTCCCCTAAATTGACTAAATAAATAAACAAACCTATGACAAGGCAGCATGGTCCTAAGACCTTAGCCTGTTCCATACGGAACGAAAATACAAAAAAAAAAAAAAAAAAAGCAAATGTCAGAGTCAAAATTTTTGCTTGTCAGGTTGTTGTGGTGCATAATTTTCATTCATTACAATTTCTTCAAATTTTCTCAATAGAAGAACAATATTTAGTAAATTATGGCGTCAGTAAAGGATGTTGCTTCGCTGTATCAAAGCTTAAAAACTGAATGGAGCAAAAAACCCCGCAAACTCGATAAATGCGGTGAGATATTGAACAAAATAAAGGCAAGTTTTCTGATGACTGTGCAGTTTTTATTGTGATTTTAGAAAAATGTGTGCTAATATGAGCTCAATTGTAGGTGGCATTGACGCAGCTTACCTTCCTTCCTAGCAATAATGCTGCTGCAAATCAAAAGGAATTAATTTTAGCTCGAGATGTGTTGGAAATTGGAGCTCAATGGGCGGTTGCAGTAAAGGATGTCAAAGCTTTCGAACGCTTCATGTCTCAGTTAAAATGCTACTATTTCGATTACAAGTGAGTACCAACTAAAATAACTTGTAACATTTGGTTGTATTTATATCAATAAAAGTAATTCAATAATCCAACTCTTAACCACAAATCTTTGAGTGGTAAAAATTAATATTGTTTTATATGTATGTATTTGAAACAAAATAACATAAATATGTAATTCCTAAAGTTTTTTATATGTACTATTTACTTTCAGAGACCACTTGCCAGAATCTGCATTTATGTATCAGCTTCTTGGTTTAAATCTGTTGTTCTTACTCTCTCAAAACCGTGTTGCTGAGTTCCACACAGAGTTAGAACGACTCCCAGTAGATGCAATCAGAGCGGACCCATATGTTAAACATCCGCTAGCGTTGGAGCAATACCTGATGGAGGGCAGTTACAACAAGATCTTTTTGGCTAAGGTAATACTCACATTTAAAAGGCAACAGTCTGAAATTTTTACTAGTAATTTTCTGAACTAAACAAAAACAATCAAAAGTTATTTTATCTGTATCAAGTAGCTTAGCTTTCGGGCAGCTAGTTGACAAGCAGTCTCAACTGCTAGTAGCCTGTTTCCAATTTTCTAATATGGTTAAATTCTCCTGGGGTTTGGGTGAGCATCTAGTCTATTTTTAAGTTGGTTAAAAATAACTAATTTTTTTTTCAGGGTAATGTACCTGCGGAAAGCTATACATTCTTCATGGACACCTTGCTAGACACAGTGAGAGGGGAGATAGCCGCTTGCATTGAGAAGGCATACCTGTGTATCTCGTGTGGTGAAGCAGCAAGAAGACTGAATCTACCGTCACAGCAGGCTGTGCATGAGTATGGCAAAAAGGTGTGTTTAACATTGTAATCTTAAAGATCATGGGACCTTGAAACTATTTGTTACCACAAATAGTTTCAGGCCTATTTATACATCAGATGAGCAAATGCTCATTCTATCCCCACTTCATTAAATTCTTCTTAAGTAAACAGACTCGGAGCATTTGTCCATTGTTCTATCAATCTTATTGAGCTTCTGTCTACAATAAAAGATCAAGATAGAATGTTCTTGCTCTATCTCAAATGTTTGTTCATTTGGTCTTAAACCTACTTGTATAGGAAAACATTTTATTATTTTAATACAAAATAGTAGGAATTTTATGCCCAATGATTATCGAATTTCATAATCATAAAGGTTCATTATTTTTTTAAGTAATTTCTGAGTGAAAAAAATGTTTCTATAAATTCCTTTGTTGCATTTTTCTGATTGAAATGTTGATTTCCACAGCGTAATTGGATCCTTGGTGCTGATAACTGCTACCACTTCAATGCTGCTGAGGAAACGTGTGCTGCCGCTGCTGGGGTGCTGCCTTCCTCAGAACTTGCTGAACAAACTATCGAGTATGCTAGGCACCTTGAGATGATTGTGTAATCTAGAAGCTACTTTGTCTACATTTTATTGAATAAATATTGCTTAAACATCGTATTGTTTTGTAGTGTCTGAATATTTAATCTCAGTTTGCCGACGAAAAGATGCAGCAGGTGCCGTCGTCTAGCCATCGACATGCCTTTAAAATGACCCCTCTGAAATATCATTAATTATTATTATTTGTCTAAGAATCGTAAAGCGGTTAACTAACAGGATATTCATCTGCCTACCAAGTTTTAATTGTAATGCTAATACCATACTCTTACTATACCTATCTAATGATCTGTGACTAACAATGCATACTTTCAATGACTCAAAAAAGTGGCTGTTGACATAATATACGGACTGACAGACTTGACAAAAAGGGTTCCGTATTTTGGCTACGGTATGGGATCCACACTCACTGATCATGTAATCCACACTGATCATGCATGTAACGGGAACTTTACGGGAATAACCATAGAGAAAGAAAAAAATCTTCGCTTTAAAAAGAGCGTGCGACTTAGTGAAATTCTATAGGATTTGACAGCGAAAGACCTTATGACAGCGAGACCGTTTTCTAAGAAATAATGGATTTAGTAGATACGTCAAGTTTCCGTCTTTGGAATTTTTGAAAAATTATGAATGGATATAATTATAATTTAAGTTTTGTATAACAATTTCAGATGAAATGACTTGTGCTTTCAGCAACTGTGAAGTGCGCCGAGGATACAATCCCGAAAATCATACTTTCCACCAGTAAATATGAATCATTGGTAAAAATTTTAATTCTAAATTTTACAAAATTTGTGAGTGAAATCGACTCCGATGCCAAATTGTACAGTAAATTTAGGACTTCCTTTGTGATTTGCAGCCATATATCAAAGTTTCCAATAGATTAATTCAGGTATTTTCAGTAAAATAAGAAACCGTTTCTTTACACTAGGGCTTGACTAAATGATGACGTCATCAGTATCGATACATTTTTTGACTGATTTTTTTAGGTAACCGTAATTCTTGCACAGCTTCTTCTCAGCACTGGCCCACACAACTGGCCCGAAGCTGTGCTGTGGTAAGGTCTATGTTTGAACGTGTATAAGTGCTTCTAGCAAGTCTTCATACATAAATAAATAAATATGTAATTTAACAAAAATGAGGTTGTCTTGTTTATCAAATAAAAAGTATTATGTAATTAAAAGTGCATTAATTTAATTATTTTTGTTTCAATTTACATGATTTATCGTCACCTCGTCGATAAAACTTGGACCACCGTAAGATACACATCACTATTGAACGCACACATGTAAAGTAACTTTTTGGTTACGCTGAAAATCCGCGTTTGTCATTCTATACTATACTACTTTCTATGGGAATAACGGGATCCTAAAAAAAGATTCCGTTCATTCATAATTATATCATACAATTTTTTCGTTATTACTTCATTCGTTCTTTGGTTCCGAATCAAACTGAAGAGTCGGAACGCGCTATGTTTTTTTTTTTTTGTTGGCTTCCGCGGATTGCGTTTCGCCACGAACAGGAGCATAGAGAAAGAAAAAATCTTCGCTTTAAAAAGAGCGTGCTACTTAGTGAAATTCTATAGGATTTGACAGCGAAAGACCATATGACAGCGATACCGTTTTCTAAGAAATAATGGATTTAGTGGATACGTCAAGTTTCCGTCGTTGGAATTTTTGAAAAATTATGAATGGATATAATTATAATTTAAGTTTTGTATAACAATTTCAGATGAAATGACTTGTGCTTTCAGCGACTGTGAAGTGCGCCGAGGATACAATCCCGAAAATCATACTTTCCACCAGTAAATATGAATCATTGATAAAAATTTTAATTCCAAATTTTATAAAATTTGTGAGTGAAATCGACTCCGATGCCAAATTGTACAGTAAATTTAGGACTTCCATTGTGATTTGCAGCCATATATCAAAGTTTCCAATAGATTAATTCAGATATTTTCAGTAAAATAAGAAACCGTTTCTTTACACTAGGGCTTGACTAAATGATGACGTCATCAGTATCGATAAATTTTTTGACTGATTTTTTTAGGTAACCGTAATTCTTGCACAGCTTCTTCTCAGCACTGGCCCACACAACTGGCCCGAAGCTGTGCTTTGGTAAGGTCTATGTTGGAACGTGTATAAGTGCTTCTAGCAAGTCTTCATACATAAATAAATAAATATGTAATTTAACAAAAATGAGGTTGTCTTGTTTATCAAATAAAAAGTATTATGTAAGTAAAAGTGCATTAATTTAATTATTTTTGTTTCAATTTACATGATTTATCGTAACCTCGTCGATAAAACTTGGACCACCATAAGATACACATCACTATTGAACGCACACATGTAAAGTAACTTTTTGGTTACGCTGAAAATCCGCGTTTGTCATTCTATACTATACTACTTTCTATGAACAGGAGTGATAATAAAAGGTAAGGAATCGGAATGAGAAAATATCGATTTAAGGAGCGGATTAAACATGACAGATCTATACGTAGATTGGAAAGCTCTTGGAGCGTTTAGAATTAGGACCCATAAAGCCGTGTACGCCAAACCGTCAAAAAAAGGACCCATAAAATTGGGAGAGCAACGTGTGGTGTCGCTAGCGTAGTTTTATTTTTCTTTTATGCGGATAATGAACAGAAAAAGGTATTAAACCATTATATTTTATTTCTCATTAACAACCGGCTAAGATTTTAAATGACACCCTAATTATTACACCTATTACTGGTAGTAGTTAGGGTTGGATGAATTTATTTTAAAGATTGTGTGCAAAATTAAATAACATTCAATATTTTTTTTAGTAACGCAACATAATAACCTTATGTTATTATTTAGTCAAAGAACGCAACCTTAACCTTGGCACGACCACGACTACAACTACCACAAATTATTTGTGAAATTGCAGATTCGATTTAAGTCCCTGAAAGGTCATATAGGGTGACAGCTAAAGGTGGGAGTGAGAAAGATTTTATAATAAACACATCCGTGCCAGGCGAGTCTCCTACACCGAATGTTTAGTTAATTATGAATGATCAATGAAACTTTGTCTTAATAATGTATATTCTTTAAATATTAGGGTCGGGGAATTCTTGGTTACAGTAGGAAACAACTACCCAAGAGCTATAGCCTGTTAAAAATTGATGTCAAACGATAACTCAGACGATAAGGCAATGTGAATAAAAAACATAAAGCATTTATAACAAACTTTATTTATTTGCTAAACAAATATGTTTACTTTACTAAATTCCTATGCTTACTTTAAAAAAATCAGAATTAAACTTTGATATCTTTCGTCAGAGTTTCTAAATCATCGAGTTTTAAAAGTTTCATGTAATACTCCAACGCAGACTTCAAATTCCATTCCTTCTGTTCCAAGCACCTGGGAATAAAAACACAATCATGAGAAAGGTTTTACAGTAATTAGGTCAATCGGAATTCAGTTAAACTAATACTTACTTTTCACTAACACTTTCATTTGCCTGCGTTACTTTCATAAATATTTCAACTAACTTTTTCTTGAGATCTTCGTCAGGCGATTCGAGTTTTAAGCTCAAACGTTTTGGTTTTACCTAGAACAAAAAGTTCAATTTACAAACGAAATACAATTTATCGTATCATAGTTAATTACAGTGCGACATGGATCTTCTGGCCAACGGTGACAGTCGGAACTAACGCTGTCAAATTAAAAAACCGCTTAAGTGCGTGTCGCACCCGCGCACTGAGGGTTCCGTGCCACCCTTAACTGAATTCAGGGTCCACTTACTTTCACTTAAGGAAAACATCACAATATATTGCGACAGCAAAAATAACTTTGTTTTTCATAGTTTTTGTATGAAAGACAAAGTTATATTTGCGGTTGATAAAAATGTGCAATATCTCAAAAACTACTGGTTCGATCTCCTTCAAACCAATTTTCGTTGCAAGTTTTTGTTGAGATCTACATCATATATTTTTTTCAAAATTTTCACTTTCTTAGTTCAAAAGTTAGATGGGGGGGACGCCCATTTTACCACTTTGGAAGTGTCTATATCTCAAACCTTACACTTTTAGAAAAAATGGTTTTAGAAACCTCAACATCATTTTAAAAGACCTATCCATAGACACCCCATAGGTTTGAGTAAGAAAAAAAATTTAGGTTTTAGTTTCATGTCCCCCCTTAAATATTATTTTTTCTTACTTTTTGTATCTGAATCGGAAAGCGGTGAACAAAATACACCTACCTACCAAGTTTCAGCTATGTGATGCTTATAGTTTCAGAATAAAGTGGCTGTGACATACGGACGGACAGACAGACAGACAGACAGACTTGACGAAACTATAAGGGTTCCGTTTTTTGCCATTTGGCTACGGAATCCTAAAAATGCGGCTGCCAGATCGAGTGTAGCGAAATCTCCCTTATCTTACGAGAGATTTTCCGATTTTTAGGGTTCCGTAGCCGAATGGCAAAAAACGGAACCCTTATGGTTTCGTCAAGTCTGTCTGTCTGTCTGTCTGTCCGTCCGTATGTCACAGCCACTTTATTCTGAAACTATTAGCGTCACACCGCTGAAACTTGGTAGGTAGGTGTATCCTGTTTACCGCTTTCCGATTCATTACAAAAAAATATAAAAAATTATATTACAGGGGGGGCTCCCATACATGAAACTAAAAACAAAAAAATTTTTTTTACTCAAACCTATACGTGTGGGGTGTCTATGGATATGTCTTTCAAAATGATGTTGAGGTTTTTGAAACAATTGTTTCTAAAAGTCTAACGTTTGAGAGATGGACGCTTCCAAAGTGGTAAAATGGGCGTCCCCCCCATCTAACTTTTGAATTAAGAAAGTGAAAATTTTGAAAAAAATACAAAATGTAGATCTTAACAAATTCTTTCAACGAAAATTGGTTTGAACGAGATCGAACCAGTAGTTTTTGAGATATAGCACATTTTCATTAACCGCAAATATAACTTTGTTTTTCATACAATCACTATGAAAAACAAAGTTATTTTTGCGGTCATTAAAAAATTGGGATATTTTGGCTAAGTGGAAGTAAGAATCCCTAATTCAGTTAAGTTGGCACGGAACCCTCAGTGCGCGAGTCCGACTCGCACTTGGCCGGTTTTTTCATTTTGTTTTATTTTCGAACGTGTTCTGTGTAAACTATTGTCATTATTTTTAAACACCATAGAGCTAAACTCCTTAAATAAAGTTTTGATTTTCAATGGTTTTTATTGTTGATACAACTGTTTAGCGTCTAAAATCGGTGGCCTTCGGCGACATTTCCATCCAAGAAATCTTTTCTTTGATTATGCCATGGTGGGGTAAATAAAAATTCGTTTATAAAGGTAATAAATAAAATAATAATAAATAATCGACTCCCTGAATCAAGGGAGATTTTCATGCTCTGGCTTCCCTCCATTGAATAAGCGCCCCTCTGACAATGTCATCTGTTTGCCTTGTCGCACTGTAGTGTCATTTACGGACCGTTGAAAAAACAATTTCCCAAATCCAGTTGGTCGGCCGTTCGGTAAACTTTGTCAATGGTCAGCAGGCTTAAGATGCACGCCGTGATAAAAATTTATCGAGGCATTTTAGCGCGTTTGTTTGTCAAAAATCGACATACCCGCAGTTGCTAACATGGCTGCCATGAAAGTCATGTCGTACTGTCAAAATTCGAAATATGACAAAATTATCATTGAACCCTAACATGCCACACATATTTTTATCGAATTTTGACATTTCGCCGTGTAACATTATCGTCCACCATTAGCGACGACGACAAATAAAAAACAACATATTTAGAGCAAAATTATATGACTGAGTCGTGCCATATTTTATCCTAGGCTCTCAAAAAACAATAAAGTGTAAAAATATTGAAAAGAAAGTCCCCGTGGAACATTTTTTATCCCTAACATATTTATTAATTTGAATTCATTATCTGTGGGCAATATTTGATATACTCTTACTAATCTGTGGGAAATATCGAGTCAATCTGTCATTGTGTCAAGTTGATCATTTTGAGCCAAATCTGACATAAAATTGAGTGAATGGTTAGAAATTGACATATCTCGTTATCGTTGTGGATAAATTTGTCCAATGTGGTTGGCATGTTAGGGAATATGATAAAATAGCATTGATCGACTAATTTTGTCATGTCGATCGAAAGAAATAGTGTGTCATGCATGTTAGGCCTACATATTGTTCAGTAATGTCACATGAGTGTCAAGTTCATTCTTTCATTCATTAGGTATGTTCAGCAGAAAATGGCTTTCTTAAGCGCTTAGAAGCTTACCTTACAGCGCTTTGCCAAGCACAATACTTAATTAAGTTAGGAGGAGTTAGGACATATGAGGAGGTTTATAAGTTAGATGTCAAACACAAGTAACAACACAACCTTGTTTAAATTCTAATGAAAGCTAAGCCTAATTAGCGCTTCTAAGTGTCTAGGGTAGGATGTTTTCTGTTGAACAATTATCACTTAGCCGCTTAGCACTAATTGACGCCATTTTGTTGCTCAGCGCTTAGAAAGCTGTTTTCTACTGACTGAAGGAAGGAAAAATACACCCATTCACTCACTCGTTCTTCTTCTTTCATCGATTTGCCGACGCTGCTGTCAAACATTGCAAATTGCGGAGGCATACATAGAAATAAAATTGTAATCTTAACGTAAACCGAGGCTTGAGAGACACTACAAAAATGAAGAAACAAACCCGACAGAAAACTTTGAACGATCCTGTTATAGTGTCACGTGTAAAAAACTACTTAGCGGAGAACGTGGATAAGACGTTCGTCGATGTGAGCCAAATGGCGCGTTCTCTGAAAGAGCGCTACCGTGAATACAATAATAGGAGCGACAGTGCCTTTTGCCAGATGGTTGAAAGTGCCTACAAGGTTGTTTTGCAGAGCTACGGGTTAGACGGAGCGTCAACTTCGGAAGGCAGCGAGGAAGAGTCAGATTTGGAGTTGTTAGACGAAAACAACAGCGCTCTCAACGACCGCCTGCTCGCAATGTACAAAATGCAGGATAAAAAACGTCCCGCTGCGTCTCGACGGGCCACTGACAAATCCGGCGAGCCGATAGACATAATTAGCAGCGACGAAGACGGCTCCGTCGCGCCGAAACTACCAAAAATCAATGATCAAATAACTATAACCCCACACATTCCGATAAAAAATGCAAACAGCACAGCCATCGATAATACACCTAAATCACAGAACCAAAACAATACAGATAAAAAACGTAAAGTGGATGCCAATAAAAGTGTTTCTTCTAAGAAAAAGTTTGAGGTTGGAGCAAACAAGAAAGTAAAGGTTAGTTTTGAAGACATTGGTGGTATTTCTGATGTAATAA
Source organism: Pyrausta aurata (assembly GCA_963584085.1). Taxonomy (NCBI): domain Eukaryota; kingdom Metazoa; phylum Arthropoda; class Insecta; order Lepidoptera; family Crambidae; genus Pyrausta; species Pyrausta aurata. The sequence goes on along the minus strand of OY757266.1, from coordinate 2,570,736 downwards.
CTCAAATCTGTGACCTTATATTGCACATGAGACACCCAGAAGTGTATACCAAGCTAGGTATCAAAGCCCCTAGAGGTGCCTTGTTACATGGGCCACCAGGTACAGGAAAGACTTTGTTAGCACATGCGATTGCTGGTAAATTACAACTGCCACTTGTTGCTGTGACAGGCACAGAGCTAGTTGGAGGTATGTCAGGGGAATCTGAAGAGAGAATCAGAGAGCTCTTTGAGAGAGCTGTATCAGTTGCACCAAGTGTCTTATTCATAGATGAGATAGATGCCGTGTGCGGCAACAGAATTCATGCACAGAAGGACATGGAAAAGAGGATGGTCGCTCAACTTTTAGCTAGCTTAGACAGTTTGAGTGAAAACAATGAAAATGTTCTCATACTGGCTGCTACCAACAACCCTGATGCCTTGGACCCTGCTTTGCGAAGGGCAGGCCGCCTTGAACAGGAAATAACATTAGGTATACCATCCATAAAAGCTAGGAAAGAAATCCTCTCTATACTATGTAAGAATTTGGTTTTGAGTGATAACATTGATATGAATTCACTTGCTCAGATAACACCTGGATTTGTTGGAGCTGATTTACAGGCTTTGGTGAACAAAGCCAGCACATATGCTGTCAAAAGAATATTTGCTGAGTTTCGTGCTACTGAAGAGGCTTCTAAAAAGGCTGCAGAAAAACCTAAACCCAGTGAAGAAGTAACTGTGGTTGCTAATGGTGAAAAAGAAAGTGAAGAAGTGAAAGAGGGAGGTGATGCTCCCCCAAAAGATCCAGAAGAATCAAATCCCCAACCTGAAAACCCAGAAAATCCCACAGAAAGCATAGAAAATGTACCTGAAGAGCAACCAAATCATGTTGAACCTGAAAAAGTTAAACCAGTAGATCCAATGGATGAAGTACTGAGTCTTTTGGGAGAAGCAGTGCCTTATTCAGCTGATAAGCTTATAGGCCTTTCTATAAGACAAGAAGATTTCTTGAATGCCTTGAAAACCACTAAACCTTGTTCAGTCCGTGAAGGAATTGTAACTGTACCTGATGTAACATGGGATGATGTTGGATCACTGAGCCAAGTCCGTAAAGATTTACAGCTGGCTGTGTTGGCTCCAGTGAAATACCCAGAACAGTTGAAAAAGCTTGGATTGGCTGCGGCAAGTGGAGTGTTGCTTTGTGGACCACCTGGTTGTGGTAAGACATTGTTGGCTAAAGCAGTCGCCAATGAGGCTGGAGTGAACTTCATCTCAGTAAAAGGGCCTGAGTTGCTGAACATGTATGTTGGTGAGAGCGAGAGAGCCGTACGCACATGTTTCCGGCGCGCTCGTAACTCCGCTCCTTGTGTGATATTCTTCGATGAGTTCGACGCTTTATGTCCGAGGCGTACTTCCCAAGACCACAATGGCGCAGCGAGAGTGGTGAATCAGCTGTTAACTGAAATGGACGGCATTGAAGGCAGGGAAGGAGTGTTTGTGCTGGCTGCTTCAAATAGACCTGATATCATCGACCCGGCTGTCTTGCGCCCGGGCCGACTCGACCGCGTCATGTACGTCGGGATGCCAGCGAGAGAAGACAGATACGACATTCTCCAAAAACTGACCAAGAACGGCACACGACCAACGCTAGGCCCTGATGTGGACATGCAAGTCATTGCAGGTCTGACTGAGGGTTATACCGGCGCAGACTTGGCTGGCTTAGTAAGAGCTGCGGCATCTAACGCTCTGACTACCCACATTTCAAATGGAACCCTAGATATAGATGGCGATATACTTGTCGTATTTGAAGACTTCAGAGCGGCACTGGCCAAATGCAAGCCTTCTGTCTCATCCAAAGAACAGCTTCATTACGAGAAACTGAGATTAAAATATGCCTCTGGTGCTGATGATAAGGATATGGAAATGGAGACTGAACCTATGAATGAAGAATCTATGGACACCGTTTGAGAATCGTTTAACTGTTGTTTTATACAGACTTAAGATTTGATTACTCTCACATCCACTACTTTAAAGAGTTTGTAATTCAAACCGTTAGTGCCAAGTCGTTCCTCATATATTATGTTTATGTAGGAATAATAAGTGTGGTACAATTTAAGATAATTATGAAGAAAATGTATGTTTTGTAATGGGTCTGTATAATATAAGATGAAATAAAATCACATCTTTAGTGAAATGTGTTAGCAATTTGAACATTTGTGACTACATAAAAATAATGAAGAGTGATACGTAGTTACGCTCATCAAGCCATTTATGATTACAGCACCTTTGAAATTTAACATTAATAAAAATATTTTTCTTATGGAACTGTGTTTTACTTATGTACACACCTGTCATTACTCATACAATAAGTATGTTACGTTTTCATATTTAATCTGTTGCTATAATAATAATAATTGATTTATTTATTTTGATGTGTGTAATGCTAATGCTTGCTCTTCAACCCCCAAAATCCCCAAAAGATCAAAACCTTGTTTGCTGATGACATATCAGTAGTTATTCACAAACAACCAAATATGGACTACGAACATGAAATTAATAGTGAAATTTGTAGGATAGTGGACTGGCTAGAGAGTAACAATCTCTGTGTCAACCTATTTAAAACGAGGTGCATGCAGTTCATTAATGGGAACGGAAGCCCGTTGAATTTGTGTGTCAGCCGCCAGGGAGAACCAATTATCGAAACCACGTCAGCTAAGTTTCTTGGTATCCTCTTAGACGCAAATTTGTCTTGGAAACATCATGTTGACATGGTGTGCAGTAAAATCAACAGATTTGTATACGCTCTCTACCGAATTACAAGACTGGCAAATAGAAGGACGGCCCTGATAGCGTATCATGGATACGTATGCTCTGCTTTACGATACGGTTTGATTATATGGGGTAACTCGAGCAACGTCCAGCGGGCTTTTATTATGCAGAAGAAATGTATCAGGGCCATCTGTGGCGTCGGACCTTTGGAATCGTGTAGACCACTCTTTAAACAGCTAAAACTTCTTTCTTTACCATCAATGTACATATATGAGACACTAATATTTGTGAAAAAATATCCCCACTTCTTTGAACAGAAGTCGGAAGTAACAATACGGTCTACCCGATTCCCAAACCGGCTTGTAAATCCATCCTGTGCTACGACCTGTTACAGGAAGAATAGCTATAATATGACCATAAAGCTGTACAATGCACTGCCGGAGTCTATACAAAGTCTACCCACTGCTATTTTTGGAAGGACAGCATTTAGACTCCTGGTAGAAAATTGTTTTTACAGCACTGAAGAATTTGTCCAGTTTTGTGGCGGTGTTGGCATAGAGCGTTGGTTGGCTTCTGTGAAACTAATAGAATAATTTTATTATATTCTTTAATTTTGACATTTCTATTATTATTATTATCATTATTAATAGCAAATGTAATGTAATTTATGAAATATGATACAATTTTAATTTGAAAGCAAATTATTTATTATATTTATCTAGTTAATAAAGACGACAATCAATTAATTTTCTTATTGGTAAAATTGTAAATTAATTACTTCACTTATTAAAATTGAATTGATTATAAATTAAATTATGGACCTATTTGCCTACCGATGTCTCGGTAAAATACGCTTGTACTAGTTAAATACCTATGTAAGCACATCTCACTCATGTACCTACCGTATTTTATGCAAATAAAATGTTTCATTTCATTTCATTTCATTTCTTGCTCATGCGAAACTTCAGCGATATTACGAATATGACTTGGAAATCAATTAGAAATTCAATTAATTCAACACAATGGAGGCAAAGGTAACAGCATCCAGTACGAAAGATCTATAGTTTAATATAATATGGGATTGTATACACAAAAGGTTTTGTATAATGTTTGTTGATATTTAGCCTTAGTTACTTATTATAAGCCTTGAGTACATTTATTCATACCAACCAACCAAGACAGAACAGTTTTCAGTTGCCTGCCAATTGCCATCTATATCATAGTTTACTTACACAGACTACCTAGGAACCTTGATTAAAAACATAATGAGCTTACGTATTGGCGCATAGATTCCCAATAAGTGCATCCTGTGGTCCCGGGTTCTATTATCGGGTCAAGTCAAAACAGTTACTCTGATAACTTACTTCTAAAGACATACATTTGATTATAAGCTTTTAAGGCCTGATTTTTCAATAGTCAGTTAACAAATATTCGTCGAATAAAATACACTATGGCTAATTTGAAAAATTCACCTATTTGTCAGCAATCATTTATGTAAATATCAGTTTAAAATCGTTCGTTTTATATTTATTCAGTCTAATATTTTTTATCTGACGTTTGAAAAATTGGCCCTAAGTGAAAGTACAGTTATCCTGTTAACATCCTACTGCTGGGCAAAGACCAAGATCACCTCAAGTATGTATGAACCATATTCCACCACGCGGGCTCAGTGCGGATAAATGGAAGATTGCATGACAAGCGACGAACCCTGCTGTCAGATGTTAAACCGATCATAGGGCCTCTGAGTAAGCTTAATGAAATGACTAATAATATCAACCGATATTATTACCTGGGATAAACAGCTTCGCTTGCCTTCCGAATTATGGAGATGCTCGTGATAATAATAATAATATTCAATACCAATTTTCGGTAATAGTGCCACTATTACCGAAAATCGAGAGGGGTCACTATTATAGTGGCGGTCACCCATCCAAAACACGACCGCGCTGTAGGTTGCTTAACTTCGGTAATCAATCACTACCAAATCGCTGTCAATAAAACTAAAATAATACTAACCGTCATCTGGAAAGCTGTATGAGCGTATTCCTCAGTAGGCTCGTCCCAGTAGAGCATTTCATTTGCGATCTTGTACTCTGTGCCGTCGAACGAGTGCAGCACGAATGTTCGCGTGAACGCGAGCAAATGTTCGTCTTCGGCTAGTGTCTCCGCCGTGAGACGGACTAGGCCGCCTATCTTGAATATTGTGACAAAATCCTGCGAAAGATGGTAGGTAATGTTATAAGTTTCTGCACATGCGCCAGACAAAACACCCATTGTTTTGGTTCCGAAGTAAGAAATTTCTTGCATGTGTTACGAATACCAGACAAAGATTATAACGGGGGCGTCTCGAATAAATACTAAGATAAATAATAACATCCATGACTAAGGTACAAATGTTCGTGCTCATCACATATACATTTGCCCCTTGCGGGTTTCGAACCCGCGACCGCTGGCATAACAGTCAGGAGCACTAACACCACTACAGTTAACGTTACGTCATATATCTAATAAACAGGGTTTTTTAGATATCGCTGTCAGTCAGTTTAGAGGCCCATGGAGGCTCGCTGAAAATTTCTTTCATGTGATTTTTTACAAATTAAAGTGAATATGTGTATATTTTTTAGAAATAGTTATCCTGAAACATGGTGACTTGATCGGTGTTTGATTGTTGTTCATTACAGCGAAATAACCCCAACAAATATTCATTTAACAGGTAGATTAGTCCAAGTCGAAGTCTCTTAATATACGATTTATATTTACCAATGCGCTTCAAATTTAAAGTACGCAGTTTGATTATTCTATTCTATATACGTTAATTTACGTAAAAAAGTAAAGACAGAATAACACAGGTAATGCACATCTACGAATATTTGACTCAAGAAATCATTTTTCGTTTTAAACTAGGGCTGTATGTCCGATATTTTGTGTCGACTGTTTATCATACAGTAAACTAATTTGTTAAACTTAGGTTGGTATAAATCACCTGAACGAAAGGTTATCTCATTTTAAGTTACAAATGTTACTTACCTAAGTTAGTTACTGTCATCTAAAATCGGTTTCGTTTGACAGCTCTTACTTGTTCTTCTCTTCCGATAGAAATATTAATTTTATGGTAAGAGCACCAGAATAACCTCCTTAGATGTTTTGCTCTAATACCAAATCACCACATATCAATAAATGTACTTACTTCGTGTAAAAGTACGTCGACAGTAAATGTGAAGGGGTCGTGCTTGAGCGGCGGCCATTTTGTGATCAGCCGCGCGATCTCCTTCGCGCCGTCGATGGAGTCCAAACTACCCTCGTCAGGTACGCGGGCGCGCTCCAACAAACTCCGGAACGACTTGAAGATTGCACCGTAACCTGCGATTAAAAAGATGTAAGGTGAGTACTAGTTCTACAAAAAAAGGATATTTCATGGGAATACATCCCAGTAAGTTTTGCCAGATTTATAGTAAAATTTTTTAAGGCGGCTTAAAAAAGTGATTTTTAGTATTACCTATATTACAAAAATACTGGACCGATTTTGATGAAACTTACACCGAACCATAAGTTGGAATATACCTGATTGACCTAAAAAGAATCAAAAGAAGAAAAAAGAAAGAAAAGAATGAATGGCGAGCTATAACCTCTCGGTCTCGAGAAATCCGTGGACAAATAACAAACATACACTTGCGATATTTCGCACACGTGCTTGGAAGCCCTAGGCGCATGATGATTTAATCCAGGGTTAGCCTAATTCTAATGGACCATCCATTTGCGCATGATCCCAACAGATCAACATACTCAAATATTATCAATATTCAACAGTATTATATACATAAATATCAAATTAAATGCCTCCTTTTTATATATTTAACTAGCTAAATATGTATGAAAACGCCAATACTCACGCAGCTTATACCTAGTAGTAATCGTCAAACAAGCCCTTTCGTGGTACAGGTCCCTTATCTGTTCTCTATCCTCTTCGGACGAGTCCAGAAGCGGGAAGTATACTTCTAGAAACTTCTCGATCAAATCCGTCGCTGTTTGAGGGCAGTAGTTTTTCCTGAACGGCGGCATTTCGCCCGGTAGCTTTATTGGGATGCCATCCTGTGTGAAAGAGAGAAGATTTTATTAAATTTACAAGATTAGCATTAAAGTACAATGTGCCAAGTAGGATTTTTTTAGTAATCTGTAAGTTGAAAGTCGATTTCTGGACGATTCAAACTTTCTTGGGTTTCTATTCATTAGGATTTTATCTCACCTAAATGTATTTGTGCAGATTTCTCATTACACAAGGCTCGATTTTATAACCTGTATGTGTATTATAGGGTAATTTAGGGATAAAAAGAACAAACTAAAAATTATGTAACCAAAAAAACCTAAATTTTTCACCACTGTCAACATTACAAAAGTAGGTCTGGGTAACTTCATTGCGACTTCGCCTACTTCTTTCTACTTCCGATTCTACTTCTTGATATTTTGTAGTATCTGTCAAATGATTGTATCTGACATGTGATATACAGTCAAGTCTGAATTATTTCAAAGGGAATACCGCCAAAGGTACATAGTTGATCAAGCTTTTAAGGTAGCAAAAAATTAAATAATATAAATTGCACTTTTAAAAAGCAACCGTGACTCTGTGACAGACGAGGAATCGAACCCCGTGTCTTACGCTGCCCGGGCGTATGCCTATACCACTCGGCCACCGTCACATTAACAAGCCAGTTGAATTTTGCAAGCGCTTTCTTTTTAACGCGTAGGCTGCGTGACATCATCAATGTTGCGAGATTGCTTTCACAATATCCTAAGGAAAATATTTTTACAAATATTTTTACAATCGATTAAGATGAAAAAAGTCAATTTATAGTTAAGGCCGTCTTATTCCGTCAAATTATCTCATAAGCCCCGCCCCCTTGTTAAAAGTGCGGGGCGCTTCCCCCACCAGCACCCCCGCACAAAACTTTTTCTGTTAACTTTGTCTTACAAATCTCGTGTATAATTAAGCCATCTAGTGTTTATTTCAGGAACAAAATTTTCTTGAATAAGATACTTCATGCGCTTTTGTAAGTAACATACCCACGCCATCTAGCAGAACCCCTAAGAACTTTTACAAAATGGTTTCTTTAGTACACCATACATGCTTTTTAGTCTAAACGTTTATCGAAAGAACAAGGAACGCAAAGAGTGGCATTTCATTCTTACACGACTGGTCAGCACTTTATGCCAGCAACCTGTAACCATTATAAAAACAAGAAAGAATATCCGATAACATTTATTATATTCTTTATTGCACTTATAAGATGTACAGAAAATAGGTACAAGAAGTCACAATGTGAACAAAGGTGGGCTTATCCCTAAAAGATACCTCTTCCAGCCAACCCATAGGTGTAGGAAATGTAATGTAATAACATTTAGGTGGTTTATATTAAGATCCTTTTTGTCGACACAGTTATAGTCTCACTACTATCTTCCATCAGTCTTCCAATTGATGATGACTGAAGACCATTACAGATATGGCACTTCAAATTTAGGGTTCCGTACAAACCAGTAGGTATATAAGTCAAAGTTCACCCATCACGAGAATTTTGTCATGGTTTTTTTTTACACACTGAAATTCATAACATTTCAAATCATCATCATCATTCTCTTGCCCTGTTCCCAGTTTATCTAGGGTCTGCGCAGTATGTTTCACGCTTCCGTTTAACATTACAAATATGGAAAGCTAAATTAAAGACAAAGGTTTCTTTATCGTTTCAGTAATCCTTTAATAATATCAAAGTTTTTTATTTACTAGTCGTCTCCCGCGACGTCGCCCGCGTATATTTTGGATGTCCCGTGAAATGGTTCAAGTAAATTAATGGTTTAAAGTAATTGCTATCGAGGTCACCCACACCACGCTTAAAATACTCGCTTAATATCAGCCTGAACTATAAAAATGACTTGACTATCATGTGTTAGAAAGTAAGAAAATAGTAAGGCAAAAGTAGTTAGTAGTAATCTCTCATTTAGATGCAATACTTTTTTCGGCGAAGTTCACTATCAAATATACTGAGCATTGAACTTGGCTATCATTTTTCACATTGATGTTTTTGTTGGGATATCATAACTTTTTATAGAAATATTTATTTGCTTATTCATAAATCATTAATACATTTTGTGCAAGCTTCCATCCACTTAATTATAACGGTTTCAGACCCTACAATTAAAAAACTTTCTTTTGTTTTCAGATTTTTTCCTTCGCTTACACATTATTACCTAGCTAGATGCCATATTTTAACTGTCTAGGTTTGTTAATTAGAGCACCGCACCCACACAATTACTTTGATAAACCATATATGGTTTTGCCATGTTTGACTTTTTGTAGTCTAGCTTATAGACCTTTTTTACTATAAAACTGTAATTTGGCATGGGTTTCTTTATATCCTAATCACACCGCCTAAAATATGTATTTTAAAATATTTTTGGGACACCTCCCTACAAGGAATGAATTATGATGAGCATGAGTTCCTACACCGAAAGGGCAACACCAGGGTTTATCTCATGAATCGTGATAGTAAGACAGTTGAAATTTTCAGGAAGGATGTATTCATGTTGCCGTTGAAAAAACAAAAACTTAAAAATCAGTTTTTTTTTCAGGTTGCTCTCATACAACTTATCTACTCTGATAATGATAATAATGAGGGGCTGCCCCATTATTAGGACTTCATATCTTTTGTATGGGACTCCCTGACAACAGATATGATGTTTATGCCATTTTCGCCATTAGATAATGGTACGGAACCCTTCGTGACCCCGAAGCGCCATTTGGCGCTAACTACAAGATTAATAGAATTATTATGTGTCACAAACACCAAAGTTGTTTTGGATATTCAGTAACAGCAATTTAAGGAACGGTTATAAAAATAAAATTAAGACAGTCTCCACACATTTTCGACAGAACAAAATTGAAAAAATTATTCATATTTGACATTTCTGAATGCAAATATAATTGGATTATACTGAGTAATCTCCATGTTCGTCGCTCAAGTCCATGTCACCAAATAAGAGATAGATAGTCAATGCATTATTACTACACGATTCAGAAAATGTGTACGTACGTACGTAAATAACATGGAAACCTGAGTTCCATACACGAAGAGAGCTAGACCGACCTTAACTTAACCTCCAATGTTTGTATTTTGTCACAGGAGTCTAGATGTAAATAAATAAATAAAATTAATATAGACCTATCACCTAATAATTTTCTCCCTCCCTCAAATTCATATAATATTTTCTCGTCTCCAATATACTAGAGTCACCAGGGCACAGCTTTAGCATTTGAGATTACTGCTAAACCTACAGTTATGGTTTAGCTCTGATTTTTCCAAATAGAGAAAATGTTCAAAACTACAATAATTTGACATGAGTGTTTTATGCTTTTTGTTTATATTGTTACTATAGAAACGGATTCATCTCTACGATTGGTACAAAAATATAGTTCATTTATTCACAACAATTATATATGTCGCTACAGCCTTTCTCTTTTTATTTTGCTTAACACGTAGAGGTTGGGAGTTCCATCCTCATGGCATTGAGGAGATTTATCCGCATGGTGATGATGTTTTTGATACTAATTTTCTTTTTGAAATTTATTTTCATTGTTATGTAGTTTTTATAATAGGATTTGCTACTTTAAAAAAAAACCTAAAACTTTAATTAGTTTTTATTTTTAATTTTTTTTATTTTAAATGTTAAAATGTCCAAAAATTAAAATAAATACTTATTTCGTTTTCTAAAAAAATATTGTGACTATGTAGAAAAATATTCATGATACCCCCGATTTGAACTCGCGACCTTTGATTAGTATAAGACTGGTGCTGATCCAACTGAGCGTGACGCGGCGCGGCGAAATTAGCTATTATTAGTTCTTAGGTGTTTTACGTAATTAAGTACGCAAATAAAATTGCAAAAATTGACATAGGTCCAGCGTTCGCAGTGGCGTCAAGGGGAATGAGGAAATGGTATCTCGTGCTTGTCATTTGAATAAAAAGATAGCGCTATTTCTGCTTGCATGTATAGAACAGAGATGACACGACGATCAACTGTTGCGTCAAAGTCGTTGCGCGAATCACCATCGTCACAAGTGTGAGAATCACTAAATCAGTGTTTTATGAATGAAAATGTTAATAAAACTGGAAAAAAACGATTGGACGCCCTAAACATCTTTGGTGTCTAAAGTAATCTTAAAAAGACAATTGGAAGAATTTGCTGCTTGTAAGAAAGAATACAGACTAATGAAAAAAATGAACCTTTCTTTGCCTGAACATAACACCGATAAAAACTAAAAAAAAATCATTTGATTCATAGCTGAGATCTCACTTATGTGGTCAAAATGTATATTCTTATAATCCCCTGTTCCTCACATCTGTGTAGCTTGAGCAAATCAAGATCAAAAAAGTCGAAATAGGTCAAATAAAGTGTTTTTAGATATTTCGTTATTCTGATCTAAATAACAAACATTTTGAAATCATTTTAACATGTATATGTGTAGAATGGAATTACCTACTAAAATATGTGATTTTCATAAATATAAGTTCAATAATTTGAAAACTACATAGAAAATACGAAAAAAAAGGGGCCCACTTCTGAGGCAATTATTATCGAGCAAAGTAATTACAATCGTGTTTCCAACCACAATCCAGCTTTCTAGTAATCTTCTTCTATAACATATATAGATTCGAGATTTAAATAATTAGTGTTTCCATGTTAAAACTCAATCGAAACATCGTAAAAATGGAATATCTGGGCCTTAAATGAGCTATTAAGTTTGTATAGTGACAAAACACTATAAAAACAAAAATCAACTTTAAAAATAAAACTTACGATTTCCACCAAAGTCGGGAACATTAGCTTCAACACTTTCACATAGTGTGAGGGGTCCGTATAATCATTACACAGCGGGTTCCCTTCTAACTTCAGCGTGCGCAAAGACAAAGATCTACATCTTATTAATAGCGTGGCCTTTTCTAGACAGTTATGTGATAAATCTAAATATTTCAGCCGTGGCGATGATGAGGGTAAATTGAAGCCTTCTAGTGACCTGAAAGACAAGAAATATTTACGTTAATCATATATCATGTAATAATTAAATTCATAAGATAATTAAATTTAAACAGGGTGCCATAAACCTGATGATGGATACTATCGAAAAGGGATGTCTAGCTAGACGGTCATATCAAAAACTTTTGCCAAAATTTTTTGTCATATCAAAAAAAAAATTACATCTTTTGACCCCGCGAACATCCCTTTTAGATGAGAATTTAGACATGACGGGTCTAAAAACGAAATAAAAAAATAAGTATTATTACTATTAGTTATGTTTAGAGCCGGCATGTCTGATACTCATTGTAATGCAACGCGTCAATTTAAAATCTTATATCCCTTTTCGATATTATCCATCAGGCTTAGGCCACCCTTTATTACATCTTATAAAAAAAACTATTAATCTTTTGAGGTAGTTGAGGGATACAAAACTAATAAGAAAGAATGTTTATAATACAATATAATAGTTTTTTTCATATGTAGGATGGAAGAAATTGACTTTATTCACTTGATGGTTAAAGAAAATAAGAAATTATTTAGCTATTCCATTTTAAATAATCAGTCTACAGGTACTTACGATAATCTATTGTAGGAGAGGTTGATATCAGTGAGGCACTCCCATGCAACCGAACTTTGAATCTGAATGATGTCCATTTGATTATTTTGTCGGTTCAGTGGAAAATATATGAAGTGACTAACATCTGCAATGAAATATTCAATCAGTTATTAACATGGATGATTTCATCCCAAGGTTGATATCTGTTCTACTTATAAATAGGCTTTTTGTGTTTGCCTTAGAATGTAGTGGGGAGTCTAGTGGCATGGAATTGTCTATTAAATTAAAAGCTACAATATTCAGTGACGATCCTGTGATATGGCAAGTTTTGCCACCATTAAATAAGCGTTCCTATGCTGTTGAGTAGCAGCAACATCAGTACTGGCAGAGGGCTGAAGATATAGTATATCAGCACCCGCTGCATGGCACATTGATAAACCCGTTTGTCGCGCGTTTTACCGCGTCTACCTACATAATTTATTTTGCTTGGTACAGTCTTTTAATATCTATAACGCGAGGTCGTAGACAATTTGTCTCTAGTGCGTACATGGCTGCATTATAGCTGCCGTTTTTATACAAGTTTGACAGTTTTGGAAAGTTAGCATCAGTCAGTCATATCGACATCACGCGATCGTTTATATACCTATACCTAACTATACCGCGTCGCGCGCGACAAGCCAACCCATGCAGCGGCTGCAGGCAAGGCATTTGAGTAGGCATTAAGAGGTGGAAAACCCCCAATTCTTAAACTGCAGTGTGGAAGGCAAGAGGGAAACCACCACACTATCATTCCTAATTTGGAGTTTTGGAAAAAAACTCTACTGACAAGAGCCTAGCTCTTAAGTTTGATCAGATCATGGACGTATGTTTCTCCTTCACGATAAGACTACTGTCGCGGCGTCCAGCCTCCATGGTGAAGAGACGGATAGGCGACTTGTACTGACAGACTGACGGACAGATAAATAAGGACTTTTTGTTTTAGGATTTGACGAGTAAATATGGTGTGTTTGTAAATGTGATTCATTTTTTATTTTTATTATAAATACAAAAAATATACACATATTGCCTTAAATAATAGTATCTACTATGATGATACTACGATGATACTACGATGTTCTCAAGATTGGTTAGTTGAGCATCCTTAAAACAATACAAAAATATTATATACTTTTATAAAATAACTATTACTAAACGATCAAATACAAATGCATGCATGTGAGCACACATGTGAGTGTATGCATGCCGGCTCCATTAACACGTTCCGGGACAGTGAACGCATACAGGCGTGAAAACAATAAAACATCTATTGTGTCTGGAGTAGTGTCCCGGAACGTGTTAAGATTAAGCGAGCGCGCACATCGAACCACATCGAACTCGACGCACAGATACCTACTGGTTGCATTATGCGAGGGTGTGCGTGCATTCATGCTTTGGAATGAAATAAACCTACTACGAAATCCCTCGACATTCTTTCTTTGTTCCGTACAAAAGATACATTGGAATAGCACACAGGCTATAATTTACAACGATATTTTGCAAAATACATACAAACCTTCTTTCAAAGTAAATTCGCTCAAATCCAGACTCCTTTCTCCCGCAAAGCCAGCCACAAGCCGTTTCTTCAGAATTAGTTTCGGTATAAACTCGATATGGTTCAACGTCAAATCCGTCTGTGATATCGATATGTGGAGCTCGTGTCCATCTCTATGGATTACGAAACCGATCTTGTGGAATACTAGGAGTGCTGTCCGACTACGGATCACTAGGAACTTGCATTCTTCGGGGGCGAACTGAAAATTAATAAAAAGTAAAGTTAGCCTGTAAGCATCCCACTGCTGGGCAAAGGCCTCAAGTATGAGGTAGTATGAGCCATACTCCACCAAACGGGCTCAGTGCGATTTGGCGGAGGAGTGTTTGCTAGGCAAGCGACCAACCTTGCTGTCTGATTTAAGCCGCTTATAGGGACTCTGTCAGGGCTTAACGACTAATATCAACCGATATTAGCCGGGAACAACTGTTTGACGTGTCTTCCGAAGCACGGAGATGCTCGTGATAACACATTGGTTAAAACAAAAAAGCCATAACTTTTAACAAAAAAAATCAGAAATAATACCAGTATCCTACAATTACCAAAAAATACACTTCAAAAAATATTTTAAATATATATTGTTTACCTCAATAAAGCAAGGAATAAAAGTCTTCCCGTTAACTGTGTCAAGTAACGCATCTAGAAGTTTTTCTTTGGTCCATGTTGGTGGGTAACCTTTTACCTGCAACCAAACACATAATTAAAAAACTAAAAAGGTTTAGTGGTTTATCAGTACTCAATCTCTGTTCATATTTTACAAATACTTTAGATTTAATACGGATTTTATGTCACTATAGTGCGCCTTCACATTATGGCGTCAGCGGCATCCGCTTTTACAGTGCGACAAGGATCTTCTGGCCAACAGATGACATTGACAGGGGGGCGCTAGCATTCAAAAATTTAGCCAGAGCAAGAAAATCTATCTTGATTCAGGGAGTTTAGGAAGCTGTTTAACGAATATTTTTACCCAAACATGGCAGTCAAAGAAAATATCTCTTGGATGGAAATGTCGTTGAAGACATTTTCTACCATAAGAGGCATATCATGTTTGTTCCACCGTTTTAGACGCGAAACAATTGTATTAACAATAAAAAATATTGAAAATTAAAACTTTATTTAAGGAGTTTAGCTCTACGGTATTTAAAAACAATAATATTATTAGTTTACACAGAACACGTACGAAAATAAAACAAAAGGGCAAATCGAAAAATCTCTTGTAAGATTGGGGAGATTTCGCTACACTCGGTCTGGCAGCCGCATTTTTGAATTTGACAGCGTTAGTTCCTACTGTCACCGTTGGCTAGAAGATCCGTGTCGCACTGTACATAAGTCACGCGACTGTCGCGCTGTAAAGTCGCCTAAATGTGAAAGCGCTCTTAAAAATTCGCAGAGGGTAAATAAAGGCCTATTTAATTTGTGGCGCACTACTTACGATTAAAACACATTTTTCACTGTCTCTAAATATTAAAAATTATGGTACTTTTCCAAAATATGAATACTAAAATACTTACGGAAACTTGTATCCAAGCGTTACTTTTGTCGTAGATTTCTATCATTTGTTCTTGCTCCAATATCATTACAGACTGTAAAATATACATAATAAATTAATTCATATTTATTAACAGTGGGCTTTACGTTTTTAAGAACTTGGACCACTGTTGCAAAAACGGTTGGGTAGATTGCGCTGTCGTCACGAGTAATGATGAATCCATAAGAGACCAGAAATTTGACAGACGCGCGACCGGACCGACAGCACGGTATCTCGTTTGGAAAGAGCATTGGCCCGGTCAGCCAGAGGTTGCGGATTCGAGTCTCATCTGTGCGTAATTTTTGGTTTCTTATTTCATCTATAAATTTACAATAAATTTTAAATTTGTTAAAATAAATGCAATAACGTCAAATTTTTTATATTTATTTGTGTATTTATGTGGTGGCTCTGCAGCAGAGCACCTCGCTGTTGAGAGGTAAGGACTAGAGGTGATTTTGAAAGTGAGATAAAAACATAATAAGTGGCGCTGCAATCTGACAGAACAAAGTCTGTTGAAGCCACTAGATTTAATTTAATTTTGCCATACATAGACACTAAAATGTACAATATGTATCACGTTTTTTTAAATGTTGATGGACAGACATTTGGCCACAATCTCACACCTGGTGGTAAATGACAATGCATGCGGTCTAAAATGACAGTGTCTGACTAGAAACAGCCTATTCACTGTCTTCTTGAAAACGTCCCAACTTTAGTTGCTAGGCAACACCTCTGAAGGATAAGCGAAGAAGCATCTTAGTTGCGCAGATGAGCTATTCACCGCCGGAGGTAAGTATGTGAGCGGTGAGAGAGGGTGGGCACGAAAAATTCCACACGTGCATGTATAACCCGGTTATCGTAAGAATGGACATGACATGCACGCCCCCCCCCCCCCCTCTGCGCTTCCCCGCTTAGTACCCGCGTTCGTCCGTTTCGAGTTATTTTTGAACAATTTTTTCATCGCGCAGTGACAGTGACAGGTCCATTATTACGATAGCCAAGTTATCGATATTTTAACCCTCTTATTCATAAAAATGCAAACAGTCTAATAAACCTGTTTCAACTATTACACTGTTTTGTCTCATTCTTTCTTGGCGCTGTCGTCATTTAACAGGAAGTGACAAAATAGTGTAACAGCTAAAATAGGTTTATTAGACTGTTTGAGTTATTATGAATAAGGGGGTTAGACTATGACGTTTGAATACCACCCTCTTTCACGTTCTCATATCTCAGGCAGCGACTTGCTTATCCGCGGGATCTATAAATAGACACATGTCTATGTTCGAATCCAAGTTTTAAAATCTGGCTGGCCAAACAACATAACATTATAATATGCTTGTGCTTTAATGTATTTCTCATTTAAGTGAATTTTTGTAAATTCTTATGAGAATAAATGTCTTAATCCATAATCCATAAAATCCACTCCGCAATGCGTGTAGCCAGGGAGTGGGACTCGCTGCCTGCGGAACTTTTCCCTCAGGAATTCGACCTAAGCCTCTTTTAGGCAAGAGTGCATAGGTTGCTACTAAGCAGATATGCACCACCCTAGACCTCATCCACACCTGACATCAGGTCAAATATCTGCTTAGTTTCAAATAAAACTCTACCTCACCTTAGAATTCCTCAACGTAACGGTCTTCTTGACGGCCAAGGGTTTCTTCCAGGGCCAGAACATGAGGTACTTCATCACAGTCTCGTCTGTGCTCGTCGTGATCTCCGGCCGGAGGTGGAACGGTATGTATTTCTGTTCTGGCTCTTTTGGTGTTTCGTCTACCACTTCCCTGTAATAAATAGGTTTTTGTTTTAAATTAGATTATAGATCTCAGTTCCCCTTCCTCAGTGAAACGCACTCGCGTCCGCTGCGCTCTTCTAATAAACTTTCCCTCGCTACTCCTTTTCACCGCGCAGGATTCCTCTCAAAATCTTTTCTCGTCCAAGCCACTCGTCTTTGGAATGCCCTTCCGGCAAATATTCAACAGGCTCCCAGTAAGTTCGCATTTAAGAGGCTCGCCCGTACACACTTTATTCATATAGCGGAAACATCAACATAGCTGCATCATCCATAGTCTTTTACATCCTCGTCATAATATATATTATAGTATATATAGTATATGTATTTATTTTTTATTAATGTATTTATTATATCGCTTGTATTGTGTATGTATATGTAATACTATGTTAGTGTATATTGTATTCATTACTTATTGTATTTGTTTTGTTTTTATTATATTGTAATAGATTGTTTATGTATTTTGAATTTATATATAATCTAAAAACTTATTAATAATTAAATACATTTCTTTTTCGCACCGCCCACAATAATTTCTGCTTAGCCCAAAGGTATGATTGGTAGAGAATGCCATACGGCATTAAGTCCACCTTTTGTACAGTTTTTGGTTGTGCAATAAAGTATAAATAAATAAATACATAAATAAATCAATTAATTCAAATCCAGAACACCACAAACATTGTTAAACTTTTGAAAAGAGGCATTGACAATAGTGACTGAGTTGCGCAGCTTCTTCTCAGCACTAGCCCACAATTGTCCCGAAGCTGTGGTAGGGTCTATGTTGGGACGTGTATAAGTGCCCCCAGTGGGTCTATATGCAAAAATAAACTACTTTTATGACTTTTGATCCTATAAGGGTTCCGTTTTTTTACCTTTCGGTACGGAGCCCTAAAAACTAACAAAAATAGCGGTACATACACAGGGGTGATTTAGGTAGTCTCTGGACTTTGGCTTGACACAATTTTTTGGGACAACCTGTATAAAACAGAACATACCTGACCGACTGGTCCTTGTTGCAAAGAAGGTTGATAGTCAATTTCGGTTTCTTAGGCTGCGTCAATGGTCCCAGTCTTTTAAATGCACTCAACCTCTTTTCACCCGGCTCATATAAGTCAGGGGATTCCGAGTCATCACTCACTACTACTTCCTCTGAAATAACAAACATTTATGAGCTTGAGCATATATTTAAGTAAAATAGTACAAGAAGAAAGTTAAGTTCGTATGATGTCGTCATCATCAACATTATCAGACAAAAGAAGACCACTGCTTTCTACTGTTTTCCACACTATCGGTTGAGAGCGGTCTACATCCAGTATTATCCTGCGATCTTTACACAGTCGTCTGTATATGTCATGTCCTATCAGGAAACAAAAATTAAAGAAAAACAATAATGAACAGTGTGTGTTACCAGTGATGACTTACGGATCCGAAACGTGGTCTCTAACTATAGGCCTCATAAAGAAGCTCAAAATCACACAGCGAGCGATAGTGAGGGCAATGCTCGGTGTTTCTCTACGAAATCGAATTAGAAACGAGGAGATACGTAGAAGAACTAAGGTAACGGACATAGCCCTGCGAATCAGTAAGATCAAGTGGCAGTGGGCTCAGCACATAGCGCGAAGTACTGATGGCCATTGGAGAAGAAAAGTTCTAGATTGGAGACACTTCGACGACCAAAGGCGCAGCGTAGGACGTCCACCGATAAGGTGGACAGACAACCTTGTAAATATCGCAGGATCACACTGGACGCAGACCGCTCACAACCGGTCGCTGTGGAAAACCGTGGGGAGGCCTATGTTCAGCAGTGGACGTCCTTTGGCTGATAATGATTAATAATGAACAAGAATGGCGATTGCTCCACCGAAAAGTGAGCTCATGATATGTTTAGGTAGACAGAAAAATATGGTCTAAACTAGTCTAACCAAGATAACCAATCGTTGACATACTTTTTGTGGATAGTTAAATTACAGCACTTCGCTATCGCTATGTGAGTCTGGATAAATGACTGTGTAAATGAAGTTAAGACTCGATAGGATTTGACTATTAACGAGATTTCAAATGAAAACTGAACTGACCCGTAAAAAAGCAGAAGCAACATTGCCGTCTTTCTGCATGACCTAAAGGTTTGACTGGCAGAGAATGCTTTTAGCATTAAGTCCACCTTTGTACAGCAAATTTGTGCAATAAAGTCTTTAAATAAATAAATAAACATTTTTAATTTTCATAATTTGAACTTGAAAGTTTAGTACATGTTAAAAACTATAATAGAACTTTGTCAGTTAAATGCATTTTAAAGAGTGCACGTCAAAAAATACTTTCTATCGAACGCATGTTATGTAGAAATTAAGACTGTCGAATAACGTACCATGTAGATTCTCTTTGGAAGGTCCAACTGGATCGACGTTCATAGCTGTTCCGTATGGATTGTGAAATGGTATTTTAACCACGATTTTAACTCTATCACATTGATTTGTGTGTATCTTTGGCCGTTGTTCTACTATAGGGATATTTTTCAGTTCCTTGTTCACTTTTAATTCTGCGCTTTTATTACACGTGTCGAAATTGTAAGCAGATGTTTTACTACTTGTAGAATTGCTTGCAGATCCTTTATCCACGATACAATGATACATAATTTTACCAATAGAATTATTAGAAGATACAATATCCTCGTTTGTAGCTGCATCAGGTTTTGTTTCTATGTTCGTGTTGTTTGTTGTACCCTCAGGATTGTTCAAAGAGACTTCATCCACTTTAATTGATGTATCTACGTCTACTTTTATATCGCAAGACTTGTTTAATGGAGTTACATCAATGTCTATTGCTGACAAACTCTTATCATTTGTCAATTCTTCATCTTCTGCTTCACCACTAAGATTGCTTGAAGGCAAATTTCCAACGTTTATTTCTATACAACTTGGCTTGATTACAGTTTCTGCAATCACGGGTACAGTTGTAGCATCAGGATTGTTAAAAGGAACTTTATCTTTTGACTCAGATATACTCTCATTGTTCGGCAATTCTTCATTTAGATATTTTGTTGTAAAAGGTCGACACGTGTCTATTTGATCTTTCTCTATATCATTAATTGTGCTGTTGTGAGGCATTGTGGATTCCTGTGGTCTCTGTTTAAATGGTCTTGGTTTTCCAGTTCGTCTACGTTTATGACCTCTTTGACGAGCTCTCTTAGCTTTTGGAACATTTGTAGTACCATGTACTTCTATGCTGTTGTAATTGTTTGAAGGTGCTTTAGATTGAGTTAACATGTCTGTGAATTTGATTTTGAATAGAGGATGGTTTGAAATATAATTTCTCATGTCTTTAGTTACTAAATTTACTTCTGGACTGCAAGGCATCATTATAGTACTTTTATCCTCTTGTATTCCTGTATTTATGGGAGTGTTTAAATGTACTTTATCTTCATTTGTGGATGTACCATCTGAATTATTTGATGACTGTATATTTACGTCAATTACTCTAGTATTAAGACTGCTTAAAAATTCTTGGTATATATCTGCATCTTTAAGATTTTTCGACGGTTCTTTATCGACGAAAGTTTCTACATCTATTGAATTGGTTGAAAGTCCTTTATTTATGTTTATTTCTGTATCATTAGAATTGTTTATAGGAACGTCATCGCCGTCAATTTCTGTATCGTAGGAACTGTTTAAAAGTTCGCCAACTTCTATTCCTGACTCGTCATTCGGAATATGTTCAATCATATCTATAGGTGTTATACTAGGATTATTTAAAGGTACATTGTCCACACTCATTGCCATATCATTAAGATTTAACTTTGTTGCTGTACTAGAAGAATTGTTGAGGTGTATTTCGTCAACCTTTTTTTCTGGCTCAGAAGAACTCTCATTATGTGGCAACGTTTCGTCTTTTACGTCTGAATGAACTACATTTGTGCTATTTTCAGCCATCTTTGCATGTTTCCATGGTCTTGGTTTTCCAGTTCGTCTACGCTTATGACCTCTTTGTCTTTTTCTTTTCCGAACATTTGTAGTACCATCTGCCTGTTTTAAATATACATTTTCTACGCTTACGTCGGGACTGTAAGGCTTTATTGTTGTTAATTTATCTTTTTTTATTACTGTATTTATGATATTGTCCTCTGAATTTACGTCATTTAATGTAGCATTAAGACTTCTTGAAGATTTTTGGCCTGTATTTTCATCATTAGTATTTTTCAAATGTGTTTTATTGACGTATGTTTCTATGCCTATTAAATTAGTTGAAGGATCTATATTCACGTTTATTTCTACATCGGTAGAATTTTTTATGGAAACTTTATCCCCGTCAATTTCTGTGTCGTGAGAACTGTTTAAAAGTGCTTCACCTACTTCTATTCCTGACTCATCATTCCGCAAATATTCAACCATATCTATTGATGAGGCACTAGGATTATTTAAACATACATTTTCAACGCTCCTTGCAGTCTCATTAGGACTTTTTAAATTTAATTCATCTACATCTATTTTAATACCAAGAGTTTTGTTTAGGTTTATTTCATCATCTTTTATTTCTGACTCAGATGAACTCTCATCACGTGGCAGCGTTTTATTCAGGTCTATTGAAATTTTTTGAGTTATGTCTGAATGTACGGTATCTGTGATATTTTCAGCCAACTTTGCACATTTCCATGGCCTTGGTTTTCCAGTTCGTCTACGCTTATGACCTCTTTGTCTTTTTCTTTTCCGAACATTTGTAGTACCATCTGGCTGTTTCAAATGTACTTTTTTTACGATTACGTCGGGACTGAAAGGCTTTATTATTGTTAATTTATCTTCTTTTATTACTGTATTTATGATATTGTCCTCTGAATTTACGTCATTTAATGTAGTATTTTCATCATTAGGATTATTCAAATGTGTTTTATTGACGTATGTTTCTACACCTATTAAATTAGTTGAAAGATCTATATTCACGTTTATTTCGGCATCGTTAGAACTGTTTATAGAAACTTTATCTCCGTCATTTTCTGTGTCAGGAGAACTGTTTAAAAGTGCTTCACGTACTTCTATTCCTGACTCATCATTCGGGAAATCTTCAATGACATCTACTGATGAGATATAAGGATTACTTAAAGCTAAATTTTCGACACTCATTGCTGTATCATAAGGATCATTTAAATAAGCTTTATTTGCCTCTATTTCTGCACCGAGAGAATTGTTTAGATTTATTTCACCAACTTTTGTTTCTGACTCAGATGAACTCTCTTCATGTAGCAACGTTTTATTCGGGTCTGTTTTAATATTTTTACTTATGTCTGAACTCATTGTATCCGTGTTATTTTCAGCCATTTTTGCACGTATCCGAGGCCTCGGTTTATTAGGCCTTGGTTTTCCAGTTCGTTTAAGTTTAAGACCTCTTTTTCTTCTCCAAACCTTTGCAGTACTCTCTACCTCTTTTGCACCCAGTGGCTCATCCGGTGCGTTAGACTGGCGTCCAACTGAAAAATCCATAAGGATTATTCACATAACTCTGTTCCCTGTGTATTGAGGCTATACATAATTCCCAAGTACATCACAAAAAGACATGCGTAGGTGTTAGATTAAATTCTAACCAAACTACAATTTATTCTTAGAATTGATTCATTAGCCAACACCTTTAGTCCTTTACAGTTAAATATTTAAATCTATTTCATAATACAAGTTCAAGACAATAATTATAACGGCACCAAGATGGTTGTAGGCTTGTTAACATTTCCGAATTATTACCGGACCGCTAATTGCTGGTGATATTTGCTTGTCTTCAAGTGTCATTGAATAAATTTGTTGAGCCCGTGTAATGAATTCTCAAAACAGAAAGAATCAACATGATTGAATATTAGTCATATCTCAAAAACATTAATGGTATAAAGTATGTCAACGATTGATTGATGAACTCTATTGGTCAACGTCAAACAAATTATGGACTTTACAAGATACTGAATACACAAAAGACTACATGCAACATGACATAAATTGGTAATAAATTAATTTTATAGGCACAACTACATGTTAATACACTAAAGACAAATAAGATAAGGAATAAATTTTATTAATACAAAAATAGTTGCAAAAGTATAATATTTGTGGGTAATATTTGGCAAGCATTCTCTATAGAATTTAGCAAATTAAGACCAGATTTATTAATTCCAGATAAAAATTAAGTAACTGGATAAAACTGTGTATGAAGCGTAATTTTTATTAGGCTTTTTTATCTCATATTATTATTTAATGGACGATATTATTTTCTACTAAAACACTTACCGTGTAATTGGTATAACACAAAAACTTTTGACTACAATTTGCTAAGTATTATTATACAGGGTGTCCAGAAAGTCAAGGTCAAGCCGAAACCGGGTGATAGCTCTAACCATTTTTATTCCATGACACTTTAAAGTCCAACCAAGAAATCAAACTTATATTGCAAGACCGAACTTTAAAAACAGTACTGAAAAAAAAATGTACAGGGACTACAGCGGCAACTTAACACGTTCCGGGACACTACTCCAGACACAATAGATGTTTTATTGTTTTCACGCCTGTAGGCGGTCACTGTCCTGGAACGTGTTAATACAAAAGATGGCGCACTTAGTCCAGATTCTAAAATGATATAACACTTGCTAATTTAATTAATAAAAGAGATGTTTTTTTATTTTATTTTTGTTAGGTAACCTAGGCTTCTTGCCTAATTTAGTGAACACTTTTTAAATGTGTTTAGTACATACCAGTATGCCCCCTGCCGTTATAATAATACGGACTTATGTGTTTTAATCGATTTCAAAATAGGAGAAGGTTGTTTATTCGAGGGAAAATTGAAGAAATCCCTCAAATTTTACAAACATGTTTAAAGCGTTTTATGGCCATCGGTTTCGGCTTGACCTTGACTTTATAGACAA
Source organism: Pyrausta aurata (assembly GCA_963584085.1). Lineage (NCBI taxonomy): Eukaryota > Metazoa > Arthropoda > Insecta > Lepidoptera > Crambidae > Pyrausta > Pyrausta aurata. The sequence goes on along the minus strand of OY757266.1, from coordinate 2,546,579 downwards.
CCTCTATAAGTTAACCTAATTATAATTTAGCGGCTCAGATAATGCTTTTTTGATGTTTTTAAATTTGATACACATTGTATGGAAAGAATGTACTTGCCAACTTTGTCATTTTTCCTATAGGTTTCCTTTCAAAATTGAAAATGTTATAATAACATTCTCGAGTGGCTAAATTACAAAAAACTTGAATTACTTTTATTGCTTCATTCGGGTATTTTCCGAAGCCTAACATAAGCACAACACACCCATACCTAAATACAGTGACCTACTAACGAAGCTATACTGTGTTATTCCGAATACACTTACGTTACGGCCGATCCCTATATCCATTCTATCTGTCGTTTTGCTCTACTAAAGATAGAAATAGCTATCTACCTTTATATTTTGTGTTCCTATAAAACTTCTGGCAGTAGGAAATCCCGTCTGCAGTCGAGGAAAGCTATCTACCTTTAACTATAGTTTGCATATAGGGAGCGGCTATTAGCATACTTCACCTTAACCCCTGCTTAAAACACTCACCTTCCTCCATAGACGTCCCCAATATGCTGTCAGCATAAACATCTGACGGTGAATACGGTTGCTTTTCGATAACTGGTTCAGGCACATTTTCGGTCTCAATATTCACGTATAAGGGTCGATTTTTGTTATACCCCCCCTGGTTAGCTTTAGGGTTGTAATTGTATGCGTATTCGATGACATTAGGGGACGCCACTGGGGCTTGCTGGCCCCATGGTTTGACGGTCTCAGGTGGAGTCGAATTTTGGTCTGAAATTATTTAGTAACAAGCATTAATGTTGGTTAACGAGCTGTGATGTAAATTATAAGTATACTGAGAAATGTTTAAAGGTGAAACTGATAATTAGATAGATAGATAACTCTTTGTTGCACATAGTTTAAAAATTTGTTAAGAGGAAAAGTACAATTTAGAAACTACGAGTTCAGGACGGTTCATATTGTGCATAGAAAAATCAAGACAATTAATTCAAATAAAAATGTAATAAAATCATATAATATACTAATTTATAGTTCACTTACTAGAGTATGGTTCTGGTGTTTCTGGTGTCTGGTTCTGAAGGAAACTTCTAGGAATACCTGAAAATTAAGCATAAAATAAAATCTTTAAAAATTATTAAAATAAATATTAAATTAAAAAATATTAAAATAAATAAAATAATTATTTGCCTTGCAAACAAGTCAATCCGATCTGAGCCAAAGTGGTGGAGTATGGCTCATACTACCTCATACTTGAGGCAAAGCCTTTGCCCAGCAGTGGGATGTTGAGAGGCTAACTTTACTTTTTTTAATTAATATTATAATAAACTGTAATTTTTTTACCTGCTGGATAACTTTGAGGTAAAGCTGAAACAAAAAATTGATTTTTTTATTCACATAATATCACATGATTATAACATATTGTACAGACGACAGCACGTCAAGGTAAACACTGCGGTATCTTATGCAGTTGTAATAAGGGCTAGTTTGCAACAAAAGTGGGTAACCTGATGTGCTGGCGACTGTACGTTAGACTACGGGTCTGTTTTCCTACAAATAAGCACAGCAAACTAACGAATAATTCAAATATGGAACGTAATTTCGTATGAAATATTTAGCCGATAACACTAACGAGAACCGTAAATATGTATGAGATACCTAATCCCCAAGTATAACTTTTGACATTCACACAAAAAAGGCAGATTGCATTGTTGTTACAGTGGCAATATGAAAATAAAATTTGCAAAAAAAACTAATTACGGTTTATAATTAAACTTACTCAAAAAAGAAAGTAGTGTTGGTTACACAACAAGGACGAATTTTTTTCACCTCTAAGTACTCGAGAATGGGTGGACCGATTGTCGTGATTTTTACTTTGTTGGATTTGTTTTGTCTCAAAATAGGATAAAAACTTTAAAACGAGGACGGGCCCGCTGTTTGCTGAGACCGCTAGTTCTTCATAATAAGGAACTAAAAGTTAATACTCACCTAAATAAGGTTGAGGCGGTCCCCTATTCATCTTAGGTGGTTGGTTTTTTGCCACAGCTGAAAAAAAAGAGTAACTTTATAAAATATCTATACTAATATTATAAAGCTGAAGAGTTTGTTTGTTTGTTTGTTTGTTTGTTTGAACGCGCTAATCTCCGAAACTACAGGTTGGAATTGAATAATTCTTTTTGTGTTGGATAGTCCAGTTATCGAGGAAGGCTATAGGCTATATAACATCACGCTACGACCAATAGGAGCAAAGATATAGTGGTAAATGTGTAAAAAACGGGAGAAAGAAGTCACTATTCCACGCGGACGAAGTCGCGAGTAAAAGCTAGTCAGAGATAAAGACAATAATATGAAACACTACATAATAATTTTAATTATGTTTAAAAACACTCATATCAATTTCGATGCTGGGAACTGTCGACCAGCAGGAATTATATTATATGCATTCGCTTTGTTCGAAGTAGGTGGTGGGGGAACCCGAAGCGATGACAGCGCTCGCGGTGACAAAAAAAAGCAACGTTTTTTTTTTCGGTTTTTGGCTTACACAAAAGCAACGTTGGCGGAAGTAACGGTGACAGCACCGTTTCTCAAGAAATTTAATTCTTAATTTAGTTGTACATTTACTTTGAGCTTATAAACTGTAATTTACTTTGTGTTGTACAATAAAGAGTTATATTATTATTATTTTAGTACAAATAACGTATTTGAACAGAATAATTGGATAATACAATATATCATTGAAACCACTTTGATTAATTACGTTATTACTTTTCGTGATAACAGCCAACATCATTTCAACGTCATCCAATAGGTTGCATCAATTTTTTAAATTAATTTATAATATAGTTGATTTTTGTTTTTCTAGTGTTTCGTCACTATACAAACATAATAATATAAATTGCACTTGTAAAACTCAACAGGCTTGTTAATGTGACGGTGGCCGAGTGGTATAGGCATACGCCCGGATAGCGTAAGACACGGGGTTCGATTCCCCGTCTGTAACAGAGTCACGGTTGCTTTTTACAAGTGCAATTGCTCCGATACTTACGTAATAAGGATGCCTTTTGATTTTGAGGAGCTGTATTTGACGTGGTTGCTAGAAACAAACAGATTTTAAATTGAAATTATTGGACACAAGTACATCGCTCTGATCCCAAAGTAAGTAGTTAATGCACTTGTGTTATGCAATCAGAAACAACCAAATTATGGTGGTACCAGAATGCCCGAATTATGTATTCTTAATTTAGAAAATTATGTTTTCTATATTGACTCGACCGGGAAACAAACCCGGGACTTCGGAGCGGCAACGAGTCGAACATTAGTCGCCTAGTCACTAGTGTTTACACCAGGGATGCACAGACTTATTAAGACTAGGGGCCACTCGGGCAAATTATGAACTGATGGCGGGCCGCCAGAAGTATAGGTAATTAAAGACAATAAAGAATTGATAATTATGTATTAAAATTGAAAAAGAATTTATTAATTTGAAGCGTGGCACTGCATAGTGCTTACAATCTTTTTTATATTTGGCTCAAATTTACTTGTAGCAACACGTAAAACTGCTTCCAAACTTTCATTTGCAAGGCGGTTTCGATTTTTTGTTTTATTATTATTTAGTATTGAAAAGGTTTGTTCACATATATAGGTAGAACCAAATAAGCTGGCACATTTCAGAGCGTTTATGCGCAACTCTTTGTACGTATTTTTATCAATGCAGCGGTAAAAGTTCAGCAAGTCTCCTTCGTTGAATTTGTTGTGTAAATCTTGGTCGTTTTGAATGTCGATAATTTCTAACTGCATTGACTCTGGCGCATTTTCAACTGAAATCGTGAAAGGATTGCTGAATATGTCCAACAGAGGTTTCACTTTTTTAAACTCCGAAAATCTTTCTTGAAAAGATTGAATCAAAATATCTAGCTTTTCTACATAACTGAAATTAATCGCAGTTTTGTTGAATTTTTCAGCCATTTTCTTATAATTCGGAAAATGATTGTAATTTCCAGAATTCAATTGCGATCTGAAAAGTGTCAGCTTGCATTGAAAGGATGATACGTGAGCGTAGAGCTGGGATATCAGTTGATTTTTGCCTTGAAGCCGTGTGTTCAAGACATTCAAATGATTTGTAATGTCAACTAAAAAAGCCAAATCACACAACCAATCAGGATTTTTAAGTTCCGGGACATCCTTTTGCTTTTCCGCCAGAAATATTCCAATTTCTTCTATTAAATTTAGAAATCGTTCCAGGGTCAATCCACGACTTAGCCACCTTACTTCTGTATAATACAGTAAATCTCCATATTCGCTTTCGATGTCATCAAGGAATTGTTTGAATTGCCTGTGATTGAGTCCTCGTGATTTTATGAAATTTACAGTCGAAACTACCACTTTCATGACATTTTGAAATTCAATTTTTTTAGAACAGAGGGCTTCTTGGTGTATAATGCAGTGAAACTGCATGAGATCTTCAGCGTTTATGTTTTTTTCTTGCATATGCTTTTTCAGCAAAGTAACTAGCCCAGAATTGACACCAATCATCGAAGGAGCACCGTCAGTGGCAACTCCCGATAATTTTGATAAGTCCAAATCAGTTTTTGAACACTCATCCAAAAGTACATTGAGTATATCAACTCCTCTGGTTTGACCTTTCAATGAACACATTCCTAACAACTCTTCTAAGACTTCAAAATCTTGAGTAACACCTCGTATGAATATGAGAAGTTGAGCTGTGGAAGTAATATCAGTGGATTCGTCGAGTGCTAATGAAAAAAATTCAATGATCTTAGTTTTTTCATTTAATTGTTCCGCAATATTACCTGACAAAGACATAATACGTCTTTGGATAGTCATACGATTCAGTTGAATTTTCTCAAACTTTTTTGCTGCTTCTGGACACATTTTCTTAGCGGCAATTTCTATGCATTCTTTTACAAAATCCCCATCATTGAAGGGGCGACTGCGCTTTGCTATCATTCGAGAAATTTCATAACTAACTTCTGTAGCTGTTTCTGAATCTTGGATGGGTTTTGTAAACATAGCTTGCTGACCAATAAGCTCCCGTTTTAAAGACAACATTTTTTGCTTTCTTAATTCGCCTGTAAACTTGGTAAAAGTAGGATGCTGCGTTTCATAGTGCCTTTTTACATTATATTCCTTTGCAATCGCAACAGAATTCTTGCAAATTAAACAAACGACTTTATTATGCGACCATACAAAAAAGTATTTCTCAGTCCAAATTTCTTGAAACTGCCGATTTTCATCTTTAACCTTACGTTTTTTACTAGGTCCTGGCTTGTCCATGTTGCGTTCTAATCCTGGCTAGGATTAACACAGCACCTAAAAACAATTACAGTACCTACTTAAATTACCCATCCTTTTTTATTTAGGTAGATTGATTTAAATAGGTAGGGAAACACTTATTAATAACAGAGTTTTACTTACGATTTCACAACACAATTATACACGGCACTTGACGGGAAATCTACGTTGAATGTGGATCAAAATATATGACACCGGCTAGTCGAGTTAAAATCTACACTAGAACTATTGACACTTCACTCAAATTAAAACCGAACTATCGGTCGCTGCGGTTAGCGTGGCTTTTATACCGCGCGTATAGAGTCGAAAACTGTCTGGAGAAATCTCGAAACCGACTCTGGAAGCTTCGTGTATCTACCTACGCGAGCAATCGGGAATTCGTGCACTTAAGAGCGCGCGCGCGAGATTCAAATTACTTTTCGAACATATTTTTTTTGGTTTTATTCTGGAATAGAATTCAATATTTTTCGAATGTACGAGAGTATTATTTTTGCTGTCGGCGGGCCACCAGTATTCGACCGGCGGGCCGCAAGCGGCCCGCGGGCCGCGGTCTGTGCATCCCTGGTTTACACCCATCAGGCATCAAGTTATTGAAGAAAGACAGGATGGCGCCACGATCAAAAAGTGTTGTCTTTTTTGACAAAAATACACAGTTTTGGTTTTTTAATACTTGCCGATATAATTAAAATGTGGGCTTTTTGCTGTTCTCTTTGCTCGCTATCACTGATAAAAACCTGAAGTACATTTAAATGGACTGCCATAATAATTACATATCAAATGAAAATAGCCGATATTTGGTTATACGCCAATTTAAAATTGCTTATGAGATTTTTTTATATTTATAATGGTAGCACAACAATATCAAATTATTTAAGTAATTTACCTGCTTGGGATGTTGTCACAGCAATGTATTGCTGTGGTTGAGCTCTAGTCACTCTAGTGTCTATCCTCTTAACACTTGGAATAGTGAAACCTGAAACATTTTAGTACTGTTTAAGTAATTATGTTGTTCATAATATTTATCCTACTGACTTTTCGTAATGGCGGCCCTCCCTCTTAACAGAGATAGGCTAGACGTGCAGAAGATATTATAGTGCCCAGATGTGTGCGCAATACACAAGTGCACTCTCACACTCATAATTCAGTGGGACAGCTCCGACATAACCGGTGAGAGATCAGGCGCAGGACTAACGGCTTAACGTGCGCACCAAGTAATGGGGGTTTCATTAAAGCATTCCAATCAGTCGCATTAAGTGGCTGAATAAGCAAAAGTGCGAAGAAGCAGCCGAACAATTCTATTCTTCTCCCACCAAATGCACATACACTAAAAGTCTGCTACCAACTTTCTCCTAAATAAGAGACTACTTAAATTTTGTTACACCCAGATTTGCACTCACACAATTTTTGACGAATCATGGATATCCATGATTCACCGAGAATACCTTTTCCGATTCAAAATCGCTAATACAGACTCTTGCCCGTGCGACGACACGTCTCAACAATCCTTCCAACATCTCCTGACAGAATGCCCACGATTCGCCTCTAAACGCTCCGACCACATAATCACTTGCCACATCCATAAGCTCAACGATCCTTACAAACTCTCAAACGTGGTCTCAAAAGAGGCCACACTAAAAAGTTTTAACAACCTACTCACATTCATAGTTTCCGAATTAAAGAATTTCAATAAATAATCCCATTCTAAACCAATGTTGGCCTTACAGTGTAATCCGATAGCACTGTAAGCTCAATAAACACTTATTGAGATAAACAAAAAAAAAAATTCATGACTCCGAGCTGTTTCTGGGTGTATTTTAAGACGGCAAAATCAAGGACCAAATTTCGGCCCGACCCGGGATTCGAACCCGGGACGCTCGCATTGCTAGTGAGTTGACCACTACACACCAATGACAGTCAAGTAGGTAGTAGGTCAAGATTTCTGCTAATCTTGCGCAAAATCATTAATTGAAGTGAAATGAGTGATATAGTCTAGTGGGAGCCGAAGATATGTATCACTCATCTAGTTCAGTAGTACACTATCACAATCCCACTCGCTAATTCATATTCATTCATAGTAAATTCCAGCTTAGTATCACCACGCGTTTCTGAGAAAAAGGGTAGGGGCAGACAGGCGGACGGACAACGAAGTGATCTATAAGGGTTCCGTTTTTAACCTTTCAAGGTATGAAACCCTAAAAAGGGCGTCGTTTCAAAACAAAAGACGATGCAAGCTGCAAATGATTTTTGGGCTTATGCCACTTGACCTCAAATCTATTGTTCTCAAAATTTTATAATCTATACATTCATTCCACGATAACCCCAAAATTGAGAATTGTAATCCTTACTAATTAAGGTTGTGGGGTAAAAGTGGTTTTTTTTTGGGGTTTAGTGGCATAAGCCGATTTTTGCTCTTAATGTGGCTGAGCGGCGGTGGCTTCGATATCATAAGTTTCACTGTAAACCTTATCATATTGTGAACATTATTGTTTATATTAATAGAGTATTACAGAGCTTACCTGTAAAAGGCTTTGATTTCTGAGCATCTTCAGTTTTAACAGCTGGTTGCTGGACCCCTTTAATTGTTAAGTTTGGAGCAGCTGTAAAAGAAGTTAAATAGTTGGTACTTTTAAAAATACATACATTAAAAATAAAAAAAGCCCCAAAGTGCGATTCGCGAATACATTCGTACAGTCGCCAGAACATCAGACTATACATTTTTGTTAAATAATAGCCCTTATTCCGACAGCATAAAATACCGCAGTGTTTAGCTTTACGTGCCGTTGTCCTTACCATCTTTTAACAAGCAAGGAATATTATATGCTTCAGTATACCTGTTGCCATTATTTATAATACGAATACTCTACTACTCTAAAAAATAACTAATACTCTTAAAAAAATATGTTTCTTGTATACATAACTTAAATACTAATTTTATTATAATATTTATGACAACCGAAATAAATAACAACGGTCCATAAGAAACAGCCTGTTAACAAACAGATGGACAATGGAATCTTAGTAATAGGATCTATAATTTCACACTCAAACTAGCTATATAGTAACACTGTACAAATGATTGTGTATTTTCAATCTTATATAAAATACAATATTATGTTCAAGGTGGGATAAGATAAATTTGTTTTCAGCACAATCAAACTTACAAGTGGGAACAGAGAATTTCGGCGTAATGGTTTCTGAAGCCAATATTGTTGGCTTTGGTTTCTCATTTCTTACAGTAGCAGGTGTTGATACAGGTGTGACTATTTTTGCGCCCTTGGCTCCCAGTTTTATTTCAAACACTGATCCTGTCAACACCTTTTTTGGTTCTGCCGCTGTAAATAAAAAAGTTTATGAACAATTTAATTAAAACTTTTTTTATGAACAATTTGTTATAGAAACCGTAGTGTAAGAAAAATTATGTTAAAAACCATCGGTATAATTATAAGGCATATTTGTGAATTCATCATAATGACCTATATAATTTCTTAACCATACTACAGATACAGGAAATAAATAGTATGTTGCTGCATATTATTGTAGCTAGTTTGCTTAGGTAAAAAAATAAAAGCAAATATGACCTTTTTGGCTTTGTACACTTTTTTGAGGAGCATTAGTATAGAATTTATTATCGCTGATTTTGACATCTTCTGCAAAATTGTCTTCTGCTTCTTGGGCATCATCACTCATTTCAAAAATGGGCTCGGAAGCAGGATCTTTTTTTCTAGAACAAAACAATTGGTTAGTGAGATTTTATACCCATAATTAATCTAAACATACCTACTCAATACTTAAGCTACCAGCAGAATACAGCCCTGAAAACAATTGATAGCTGGTAATTAACAATGTGAGGGATTACATTAAAGTAGGTATGTTTTGGTTAATTACTAGCAAATATAACTGAATGTATGACTGCTAGACTGAGTATACTGCTGAACGTATGTAGGTACATGACATCGTCTCAGCGTTGACTTTTGTTTAATTTAAAAAATAAAGCATCGAGATTCCACACAAAACAGTCAATCAATTGTTATTGCATCCCATATGTTGTTGGGGTTTGATGGAAAACAATGATATCTTCATAGTTTCTAAGCTGTTTATTAGTAATTTATAGTATGTAGGAAGTTATTTACTATTTTACAGAAAAATATTGTATATTAAATTGCATGAATATGTACCCATTCTATTCACTGAAGTTTAAACTGAGACATAGAATTAAATCTGAAACATTTTATGTAAGTACTCATAAATTTATACTTACTGGTTTTGACCCTGATTACCTTTTCCAGGGTTGCCCTTAGCATCTTTCATGGGATTATTAGGTGAAGTGTCATCGGTAAGATCCATGATTGCATCCTGCTGCTGGTGAGGGGCCTGAAACCGATTCGAGGACCCTGATGGCCTAGGGCCTTGGGGTCTAGGAGGACCTTGGGCTCTAGGACCTTGGGGCCTTAGATGCCCTTGGGGCCCAAGAGGCCTTTGGGGCGTAGGAGCCTTCGTATTCAACTCGACCAAATTAGCCCTCGGTTGGGGCCCGGGTTGTTGCAGGTTACTAATATTAGACCAAAAAGGATTGGTCGTTGGCTGCGATTGTTGGATTCGTTTATTCTTTTTCTTACCCTTACCCCTGGAAAAAACAGACACATTATGTTACTTTTAGACGTAAAACTAAATACTTAACACTAATCAGTCGCAGTTTAGCGATACCTACATTTTTATGTTATAAAGGTTAAATTTATTGTTGATTATCCTTTGCGGCTTTGTCACAACTAGCAAACAACAGAAAAATATGATGGTTTCTCCAAAATATCGGAAATGCCTGAATATTTTGTTAAAATCGGCACTTCGGTTCGGCTGAATTGTTTGACAACATCCGTTTTTGACAGGTGACAGTTTTATTTTTTTAATAAGCCTAACAATAGTGGTGCATCTTTTAATTGCTACATGAGATGAGTCTGCAAGATAGACTATCGGATATCGACATTAGTGCCCCAAAAATATCCCCTTTTGCTTCAACTCCAATCTAACTTTACTAACTTGAATTTTACATTAAAATTATATGCCTATATTATAATAATATATGTGTAGGATCGTCACGGATTTCTAACCGAACCATCGGACATCATGTGGGCAAAATAGGCGATCGTGCAAATAGATAGACGTGATGATCAATCAAACTTTATTGCAGACTTCACAAACAGCCGTAATTGATTCTAATTTAGGTAGGCACTAGGTACACTAAACGTGACGCAGGGCAGTTCCGTGACGTAGATCCTCACAGCACGACGACTCGACCGAAAGTGAGCTCCGATGAAGCGTCGCTGACCGCCACGACTCTGCCGAGCGCGCCAAAACCTTGTTTGACGTGAAACACCGCTAGAGGGCGCGCTGGCGTTCCGTTTAGTGTTGCTAGCTGCGACACGGCCATCCTGAGAGACACACGTCCTCGTGTGTTAATCTGTAACAAGAAGAAAAACCAGCACAGTTTCCGTTCGGCCAATCCTGCTTTTGACCCTAAGTATTTCCTCCCAGGAATAAAACATTCGGTATTGTCATATTAACTTCTCAAATGTAAGTTAATGTCATAAAGAGTCAAATCAGATAGCCTTAGAAGTGTTTACAGAAGCTAAACCACCAAGTCCAAGCACCATTGAGATTCATTAAGATTAAAAACCACATTATAACCATCAATTTTTAAGCACCAGGTTGCACATTCGCGATCACCAGCTATCACAATAGCTCAAACACAATCATCAGTAACCATTCTTCCCCACGGGAAGCCACAGTCTACCTTTGATTCTATGATCTTCGCTACAAGGCAAGATCCGACTGCACCACCCAGAACTGCCGCCCACCGCCTACCCACGGACTACTCATATAGAGCAGACACCGATTTCTACTAGGCTACGGCTACGACATTCTGGTACAGTCTCCGATCCATCGAATCGTGAACCTGTGCATCAACTAGATTCAGCATCATCATTTATCTCATTTCTACCAACACAATCTCAATCGGTACTTGGCCCTCTGGCATTTCCCTAACACGAGCCTGTAGTAAAAAGATGGAGGCAGATATTTTAACTACAATCTTTGAAGTCACATAACTTCAAAAAGGACGTCTTTGTATCGTACGGCTAAGGCCCACTAATCTAATCTAAAACTCGTCATTATTCACACTAGGGATAGTCAAAACAGTTATTAAAAAGTCATAGTATTGTTATAAATATTCACGAACACATTTAACCTATCCGCAATCGATATTACCAAAATTATTCGCAGTCGCACACTAATCCGTCAATTCACACGCGTTTTCAATCTAATTTCTCGTAAATGTAGGTACTCGTGAATTCGTCTGCAGTCACGCAAACATAACAACAACAAACCCGTTCTTTAAAATATCACGACCATTGAAAATTTCACTACGTGAATTACGTAACAAAGCATCGGGTAAAACGTGGAACATAATATTCTCGATCGCAAAATTAATTATTTCTACCTGACACAGACCTACTATTCACATTTTTACTACCAAAAGTAACTAAATAAATTACCTAATTAAAAAGTTTGCCTTGAAATGTACTATCTACGCGTGAAATAAGTTGCCAGTGTCATGTATCATGATCTTTATCAATCGCTTACAACTCTCAGTATTCTCGAGTAACCTCATCACCACGGCTCCTCACAGCCAAACACATTGCTAACATGTCTCAATCATTTCTACACACTACGATCTGACACACAGACCACGACCTCCGCCAGAGTCAAACGCCCATCGCACACCCACGGACTACTCGAGTTTCCCCGAGAGATACCGACTTCTAACGGGCTACGACTATGTAATAACTACTGGTACGGTCGACATTATTAATTACGGTTCATGAGACCTACTCGAGAATCTTTAAACATAACTTATAAAACATAAAAATAATAATTAGTCTCTATCATTGTGAACTTCACACTCACTCTCGATTGGTACATGACCCTCCGGCATCCGTTTTAAACGATCATGTGCGTACTTGTAAGTGCGCTTAGAGTTTAAAGCTTTCTTTAAAACGAACATTGGACACTAGAATCAAAAAGGACAATGCTCACCAAATGATTTAATGATCCGGACGGGGATGCCATCTCACACACGTTGACTCGATTCTCCGCCGAGGTCCGCAGTGCGAACCCGCCGCCGGCGCCGCAGCGGCTGGCGATGTAGCCGCGTGCACCACAAGTGCTGCCGCCGAGTTGCTGGTTTTGATGGACGCTCGTAGTAGTCGGCGATGTTGGTTTCCCCGCTTGCTGGTGTCCGAGTTTGCCACCCACATGGCACTTGATTTGCGACGTTGATGAAAACTTTGTTGACAGAACTGCCCGCGTATCGCATGCCTTGAATCTCAGTTTGATACCGGATTACCTGAAAAAACATAAGCATCGCACAGTAAACAGGTTTTCGCTCGGTCTTTCCTGACCTAAATAGCACAACTGTTAAATCTAAAGGTGGCATTAGTCATTACATCGGATACATCAACGTTCATCACAAAGACATTAGTCTTAGTCTAATTTTTTGCCACAACAAAAGAAAGGGTACCTATCACTAAAAAATCACTAAAAAAAGCACTCACAGTCGCAACGACTTGACTTGACTCACTAAACAGCGTCGCTACAACGCATTGAGGCTCACAGTATCGCTACAACGACTAAACGACTAATCCCGACTGACGAAATTACACCAAAATTTAGTCAATCGTTAGGTTCCAATAGTGGTCAATGTCCTTTTCTACTTCACTATTCGCTATCTACACCGTTAGTAAACAATGTTAAAATATCAGGTAGTAAATAAAGGCTTTAAATTATGAGAGATATCAGCATCATTGAAACTGATATCAATACTGTGATTTGCAATGCATTACAAGAACTTTAAAAAATCTTAACTTACTTGATGACATATTAACGACTAGACCGGGAGCCAAAGGACGACCTTTTTTTTTTGCTAAGCAGACAGTAACAAATAAGGCAAAACGTTCAAAATAATTTCAAAACGTATGCTATCAACTTTACCGGTTAACATAAATTGCAAATTGGAATCAATGAAATTTCGTGAAATCTAGTTGCAATTGACCTTTTAACTAACCAATGAACTTTCAGTCACCAAGTAACAATAAAATGAAAACTGCTCACCGGATATAACATAAAGATCCAGCAGTGCGTTGACGACGCACACATCGACGCGCTAATGCCTGGCTGGCTCCACCACAAGTGCTGCAGGCTCGCTTCTTTCCCGCTCCGCTCCGGACAACTGGACTTGGTCCGCAACCGTAGAAGTAGACGACTAGGTCAGATTTTCAGGCAGGCTGCAACACTGGGTCGAGTTAGGTATCTTCTGGTGAAATCACTTCACTTAAAGCTTCTTGTTTCTTCTTTAGATATTCACAGCTGACGCACTTGACAAAAAGTGCTTCTTGAAAGAGGGTCCATGTCATTCCAGAAAATGCAACGGAACACAATCACGATTATTCTCCATTGTACGCGAGTTCGATACACACTTGGCCGGTACTTTCGTCACTCGCGTCGCTTTCGGTTGCACGCGTTTGATTTTCGCACTGTCCCTTGATGTATCCACTTTCTTTTCACGTGGGGCGTTACGGCGAATCCCGCTTCTGATGTAGGATCGTCACGGATTTCTAACCGAACCATCGGACATCATGTGGGCAAAATAGGCGATCGTGCAAATAGATAGACGTGATGATCAATCAAACTTTATTGCAGACTTCACAAACAGCCGTAATTGATTCTAATTTAGGTAGGCACTAGGTACACTAAACGTGACGCAGGGCAGTTCCGTGACGTAGATCCTCACAGCACGACGACTCGACCGAAAGTGAGCTCCGATGAAGCGTCGCTGACCGCCACGACTCTGCCGAGCGCGCCAAAACCTTGTTTGACGTGAAACACCGCTAGAGGGCGCGCTGGCGTTCCGTTTAGTGTTGCTAGCTGCGACATATGTATATACATATAATTGTACTAACTCCTACTTTTAAGGCATATTATATTATAATAGGCCGTAAAAGTAGTAGTAGTAGGCTTTGAAGAAATTATGCAGTTAAAAAGGTTTGACTTAAGTAATTTCTTCTTCATTCATCGAGTCGACTGGTAACACAAATGATAATATTTTCGCCCAGTGTTGTGCAACGTTGATTGCGTTGGCGTTTGCCTGCTGTAGGTAGATCTTGAACCGTGCGTACATGAGCTAGGAAATTTAGGGCAGGACAGGCGATGGGCTATTGTCTGCACCGCGCCACAGTCACACTTGTCATTTCCGGAGAAACCCCACCTTATCCGGTTTTTTTGGCATCTTACTTAAGTAGTTTAGTAGTTACTTACTTTCTTGACTTACGTTATAATTATGACTTAATAAGATGTTTTGCAAAAAATAAGTATGAAAAAATTTAATGTAATATAATATAATTTAATGTAACTTTTTATTTTACCCCTCTATCACTTCTATCGCGCCGCCTGTATTTTCTCTGTATAGAACAATGGTTGACTGGAAGAGAATGCTTTTAACATTAAGTCCGCCATATGTACCTTCTGTGGGTCTACCCTGTTTCGCAGAATTTTTATTGTCATAATTTTATTTGGCATATCATCAAATAGCATAAACTTCCTTTCGCAGAACATCAATCAGCATTCACTCATTTATCAGACGTTCAAAACGCATAATCGTGTAAGCTAGAATCATCTTTTGGCAGAAATTTTATATTCATAAAAGTCTTAAAGCAGAATCGTCTTGTGGCATACAATTCGTATATATAGATATTAATGGGCAGAATCATCCTATCGCAGAAAGTTCACAGTCCGAATCGTCTTTTGGCATATTTTTCGTATGGCATATGCAAGCAAGCATTCAGCATGCAAACAAGTATGCAGCATGCAAGCAAGCAAGCAAAGCATGCAGCAAGCAAGCAAGCATGCAGCATGCAAGCAAGCATGCAGCAAGCAAGCAAGCATGCAGCAAGCAAGCAAGCAAGCAAGCATGCAAGGATGCAACATGCAAGGATGCATGCATGCAGCATGCAAGCATGCAACATGCATGGTTTCTGTCACGGCTCCGGCGCTGCGGGGCTCTGGCAGTCCCACGCGAGCTTATCGTCGCAGATGGTTTTCGCTCACCACCGCAGCTTCGGCTTGCTGCCTCGCCCCTCCGCGCCTACGCGATTTTGAATTACACTCTAGGGGTGGGGCAAACAAGACTGCGTGGAGTCGGTTTTGCACCAATTCGTTTCTGTCACTAACTTTTGTACCACAACTTATTGAGTATTTAATTTAATTTTAGGGTAAAATACTATTTAAAAAAAATAGCAATATGCGTAGTAAAATTATTCTAAACGAAATTCTGCTTTCTTCATAGTATGCCTAGTCAAAGTATGCCAAATAAACATCGTACTTAATAAACATTTTGCTTAGCGAAAGTATGCAAAGTAAAATTTTGCCAAAGGTAATTATGCCTTATAAATTTCTGCTATCTTAAAAGTATGCCATTGTAAATTCGGGCATATAAATATTCGACCAAACAATAATTATGCTAACAGAAAATTCTGCCTGAATAATATTCGACTAAAGAAAATTATGCCAAGAGTGTTATGCCAAGTGACTTTTGGAGCAAAAAGATTCTGCCAGATAGAGGGAACCCACCTTCTGTTTGTGCACGAAGTGTTATAAATAAATAAATGTAGTGTATGTTAAATTTTTTCATACTTATTTTCCGCAACATAACAGAAATTCCTTAAATATCAATCATATTTTAAGAAATAAAAGAATACGATGATTGTTTCGTATTCATATTTGAATTAGAAAAATATTTAAATCCATATGCATGTTTAAGTAATACTGTCGGAAAGTCGATTATTTTCAATCAATCTTTCGATAGTGATTACCGGATAAACAAAACATCACTAAATGTCCAATTGACAGACAGCTGGCAGCTAGCTCATATATTTTTTTCGCGTGAAATTTTAAAGCCAAGGCGTATTCTGTCAAATACCTATTTTCATGTATCCTCTCCTTGTATTGTGTGTGCATAATAATTTTCTTAATTAAAAGGCTTAGTGGTATTCGGACTTCTATATTGTAACTCAAATTATGTGTCAGTCAGCACCATGAGGTAACCATGAGGTGCTGAACCGATTTTGATGGGATGGAAGGAAAAATAATAAAATTGCTTTCAATCAATACCTACCTTCAATAAAGCCCTATATCATGTTACACTAGACAGGCTGTTTAGAACAAATTTTGTGGTACAGTAAGTTTAGGCCAGATGGAGCATCTGCGTTTAGTCTGTTACCAGAAACTACCACGTCAAAACGTTCCTTACGTCAAAAGACGAATTAGATAAATTACGTAAATATTTGTTTATGTGCCCGTATTTTCACCTAGTTTGTCAGCGATAATTTTGTTAAATTGTTTATAGTAAATCTAAGTGATTCAATGATTAATTTGAGGCATAAAAGTATTAATTTTAGTTTTCTCACAATTTTCATAGAAAACCAAAGATCAACCAAAAACAGACATGCCAAACAAAAGTCTCATAGGTAGAAATGAATGAATTACTGTCTTATAAGAAAATCGGCCAGTAGGATTTATTTGAGTTTATCTTATTTTAAAATGAATCATTTCGTTAAAAAGGAATGTCAAGATTGTTAACAATATTACAAGACTAGCAAAAAACTGACTTTAAGTAAAAATCTGTATGTTGTACTGACAGCAGTTGTATTGTTAGATAAGTACAAATTATGTTTTTATAATATTGGTAGGCATATATTGACCCTTAATTATTTTTGAGGATCTAATATCAAATATTTTCATATTTAAAACATTACCTATCACTCGAATAAAAAATATATAAACGTAAGTACTAATATCGAATCTTAGGCGGAAAACTTAAAACCAGCGACGTGTCATATCTGTTCGATTACTCTTTGCTACCTTTGACAGTTCAGTTTTGTTGTTGTAATGGCGATTGTCATGTTTGGGAGAAATGAAAAAAAAGGATCGATGTGATTTCTTTTTGAGTTTTTTATGTTATTAATTTTCTCTCATACTTGAAAAAGATTTAAAATATCAAAATGTATTTTTAATGTATATGCTTTAGTAGCTTTAGATTGACTTTCCTAAGAAGCACGACAATAATCCGCATTAAACAGGAGAAACTAAAAAATATTCAATGGCAACACTTCACTTCTGTCATTTTAGAAAATGTACCACAAAATTTGTTCTGAACAGCGTGTCCAAGCGTGTCTAGTAAAATACAATATAAGTCTATGCCTATATCCACTCAATGACTGTAGTAGGTATTATTGTCTTATATTTATCAAGACCGCATCGGTTTCTACATGCTGACCTCCAAACTTCAATTTGAAGATGGCACCCCATGATGATGATGATTTATCAAATATGCTAAAATACTACTTTACTTACTACCAAATCTGCAATGTGTTCAAACCTCAAAATCCGTAATAGCAGTATCCCATTAGGGTATTGACACTAATTAATCCTAACCACCGACGGTAATGGCAACGTTAATATTAGGTACTTACCCATTTACTAATTATATTACATTTGCTTGCTCAGCCTCTAAGTACCATCCGACAACCACTCACCTGATCTCAAGGGATGGAGAAAATATTGTCTGTCTAGTGATGACCCAGGAGGAAGCGATACCAAACTTTATTTTACGTCAGTTTTTGTACAGTTCGTTTCATTGAACTACTATTCTATTACTATAGGTAAACCGCAAAACTGAGACATTTATGACGTCACTTTTGTTGTATTTTTCTCCCAAATCACATTTAAAATATGAAATAAATGTTCTTCTATTAGGTAAATGAAATATCGTTTCGTTCATAGCATTGATGAGGAGTACATTGATTGGGAGGTAAATGAAAACAAAGGCGACAAAAGTGACGTCAGAAACGTCTCAGTGTTGCGGTCGAACTATAGCGTATGGAACTGACATCACGAACAAATTTTGTGCTCCCTAAATTGATGGCCCGGTCATCAACTCGTAGTACAAACTAGCTTTTGCCCGCGACTTCGTCCGCGTGGAATAGTGACTTCTTTCTCCCGTTTTTTACACATTTACCACTATATCTTTGCTTCTATTGGTCGTAGCGTGATGTTATATAGCCTATAGCCTTTCTCGATAACTGGACTATCCAACACAAAAAGAATTATTCAATTCGAACCCGTAGTTTCGGAGATTAGCGCGTTCAAACAAACAAACAAACAAACAAACTCTTCAGCTTTATAATATTATTATAGTATTATAGTATAGATCATGATTCGAAATTCAAATTTTCAAAGAAAACGTCACAATCTTGTCGTTTTTGCGACACATCTTTGCTTGGCATAGCTTCTCTATACGTAGTAGTAACAACTTATTGGTTCGTTTACGTGTTTTTTAGTTCGTTTATGTAAGTATTTCGATTTTAGATAACTTAGGCCCGGTTACGTATTTGATAGTTAAAACTTAACTAATCGTTTAATGTCGTTAACAGAGGTTGAATATTTAGGTACTTCATCTTTGAGGCTTAACAAAATCTTCATAATTTGAATTTTAAATCACGTCCAAATGTCTAAATAGATAAACTCATAGTAGATGTCTATATCATTGATTGCAATAACATCAAGCTATGTAAATTTTAAATGAGTAAGTACATTCACTACCCTAGCCTCGAAAAGCCCTAGACAGTCACTATAAACTGTAACTACCTACAATAATTTAACTAAATTCTAATAAAGTTTCAGCCGATTCGGTCCTGAAACCGATACCTAATTTGGTGCCCAACTTTCCTAAACCAGCCTCTGTCGGACACTAAAAATATCGTTTGCTTTCCGCTAAGGAACAGTGGGTATAAATCTGACCCCGACGACGTATTGAGTGCTTCTTATAAAATGCAATAATGCTCGTTAAGACCACTTGACCTGCGGGTCTTATGTTTACAGGGCGTTTAATTTTATGAAGAGCATGGTAATTTGTTGTTTTTGATGGTTTAATAAGTTCTTCCGAAATATAAAGCATTATGCAAGTGCGATAAGACAATCGAATTTAAGATATCCTAGCCTAGATTATTCACCTAGGGCTTAAAGTAGTGTCTTTCAGGTTGCGGGAGCCACGAACTAAGTATTTCTTCTTTGCTGAGTGATGTTGCAGGCGCACATTACTGCAGATAATGTAGAAAATTAATAAATTAATTTGTTATTTTGCTAACTTAGCTTATTGAGGTCATGGAACTTAACAAACAAATAATCGCGTATTTACAATAATAGAATTTTCCTGTTACGTTAAATCATAAGGCATTTAAATCCTTCCATACGAGGTGTAAGTACCTAGGTACTAACTAGGTATCTTCATATCTATAGATATGCTTATAATATATTTTATAAGCAAGAATTTCTACCTAACTACGATTACGAGCTTTAAACTAGAAAAAGTTAATTCAACATATTACGAAAGACGTCACTAAATATCTCAGAATTTACACTCACATTTTCACTCGAGTAGATTAGGATTTTGTTTATATCGGAGTAGGTACTTACTATGTGGTATTAGATAAAAAGGTATGTTGTGTTAGTTATGGTCTAAATACTTGCTTAAGATCACTGCAAAGTCTGATGATAATATTACCAATAATGTAAACACATTACTAATAGACTATTAAAATAAACACCATTTATCTGCGAACCTTTGTAGGGGTCGTGAACTAATATTAATGGGAATAGAAAACAAAAAATGCATTGGAGCTCATTTGAACAGTCGGGTATCGGATTTTGCGTAATACGGTCACCATGTGCATTGCAAACATTGTTATTTGTTGTTTTAATTAATTAATTTCCTTCTCGTTATCATTTTGATAAGTTCCAAGGTAGAGTTTGCATTTAAAACCTAATTTATTTTATTTTTAAAAGCCGAACTTAGGTCTCGTTTATTATATTCTGTGTCAGTGTTTCATTGATTTTTTAAATCAAATTTGATTGAATGTTGAATGCAGGTAAGTGTTCTTGACCTACCTTTTTGCTCGTGTAATTAACTTAGACCCAGTTGCGTGATTGATAGTTAAGTTATGTAACGGTGAAATGTCGTTACCAGCGGTTGAATATTTATGATACTGCGTGTTTTTTTTTTCGTGTCTGACATGGTGGTTTCTGTTGGGCTCAAGGAGCTTACGGTTTAGTCCTTGATTGCAACTTCTGTTTGGAATAGGGAGTGAAGTGTGTGGCTGATTATTTATTGAATTCTTTTTAACTATTGACTATGTTCTTTAACAGAGAATGGAAAGTATTTAATGTGGTTTCTTTAGTAACAATTTGAGAGATACGAAATGGATTTAAATTAAGACATTTGGCAGCTATTTTATGGTTCATGCGCTTGGATTCGAATCTGGGACAGTGTTCTATGAGATGGTTCCAAGTTTGTGTAGTTATCGTCGCAAGGACAGGTGTCTGTAGTGATAATGTGGAAACGCTTAAGAAATTCGCGATGGTAGGCATGGTTCGTGAGGTATTGAGTTATGGCGAAGGTAGGTTTGACTTTGGAGAGATATTTGAAGAAAAAATACCTTAAGTAAATGTCAGATTGGCTATTATAATTATAATTTTTCGACGACATTAAACTATTAGTTGAGTAAACTCTATCGATCGATTACCCAACTAGGATCTTACTTCGAAAGTAGTTTAAACTTTATTATGAAACGATAAAAATAAAGAAACGTAGTGCCTCAATTAAAAGTTAAGACGTGACGCTGAAAACTTTGACTCTACTTTGCGTACTTAATGCCTATCGCCCCACTTTATATTGTTAACAACGACTTGCAGTTTTATTAAGGAAAGTCGTTACTGATTCTTTTAACAGTTTACTGTTTAAATTGATATTCCGCTGCCTAGAAGGTTAACGTTAATGAAGTTTGAAATAACTTGACGCCAATAGTTAATTTGAAATAATAGAGCGGTATCCTATGAAATTGATTTCTAGATAAATATTTTCTGTACCTACCTAAGCGGTCTTTCCTTGAAACAATAGCACTTTAACTAGACTCACTGGAATTTGTAGAGTGCTCGTGTTTTCAAAAGCTCCTGAAATGTCTATAAACGTTTAGTTTGGTTTTCAAAGTAAGTAAGTTAGGTAGGCTTTTACGACAAAACGGTTTTAATAATCGTAATAAAGACAAAGCTTATTAAATAAATTTATTAATTTTTATATCAACATAAGTCTTAGGTAATTGAATAGCGACTAGGTAGGAGAAACATTAGCTATGGGAGTTATGATATTATGATGGGAGTCTGGACTTGACACATCTGCCAATAACAACACCAGTTAATTCAGTCAATTAAATCGAGAAAGTACTGATCGTAAGTTGGTTTTAATGTTTATTTATTTAAATAGACATATAATAAATCAAGTAACGATTAAAATAAGCGATGAAATTCATCTAAAGTTTAAAAAAAATAGAAAAATAATATTTAACACCACTTAAGTAGAAATAAACAGTCATTTCTTCAGTTGGTATGCATAGAGTAGGGTTTTCTTGTTTCTTCTTCCTTTTACAACGTTTGAAAGGTACATTATAAATTGAACACAGTCTTTATTCTCTTCACGAACTATCCATACAGTAGATTTATATTAGCTTAGCCTTAGTAGAAAAAGAGTAGATCTACTTATCTGAGGGAGATCTTCCTCACTTGAAATAAATACTTTTGTCTATTCTTATATTTCATGCGATTATCCGATACCGTTACCGAAATCAGTGACACATTCGTTAATTATCAAACACTATACTAGACGTATATTATCTTATTTTTAAGGAGTCATCTACCACCACTGATAACGATTTTTGGATTTCAAAAAACAAACTAATCAACCCACATAAGACAACGGAACACGGATGGCAGAACAATGAGCGATCGAGGCTAGCTAAAAACCATGGGAGTTTCGTTTGAACAATGTGTTTTCCCATTGGCATACCTAGTAAGTGCATGGGGCTAGTCTACCGACTGTTGCTAAGGAGGCAATCGGCGCATGCGAAAAAGTATAAGAGATTTGGGAAGAACAAACTCAAAGTGACATGGCGACGGCGCTGATATGGTAAATACTTTCAAAATTTACTTTGCACTTTCCATAATTCATACGTGGTAGCACCGATATATCGCTGATAAAATAAAGATGATGGTTAAAGTTAATGTTAAAATAAGTAAGATGGTGTCGAGCCGTAGGTAAAGTACCATGTCACAAGTATCTATTCAAATTTTTCTTCTTATTTTGACCTACGAGTTATACAATGCTAATACAAACTGACTGAGTGAATTGGTCATCTTGGACACGTAAAACTCGTCAAAAGTCGAAGTTGAAACAACTATTTAAAAAAAAAAACTGTCTACTTTATTTATTTAACTGTAAATTTATTTGACAAACGCTTCTAAATTGCTTGTCTCTTTTCTTGAGGCGTCGATAAATACCTTTGACGGAGTTTGAAGTTTATCGGGTTTCGAAAAAAGGTTCTGTTTTTATAAGATAAAATAAGGTGTAAAAAATACACATCTACGTTTCATACCAATTTAGTGTCAACTAATTGGCAAAACAAGGTCAAATAGCCATTGATATTCAATTTTAGGCTGATTATCATCGTGGGGAGCTCAGCGCAAAGACTGGAGTCGGAACCAACGAACCAAACTGGAAGGATATGCAGAGATATCAACTGCAATAGACTGGATAAACTAAGGCTGCTCAAAGACTGTGTGGTGATATTGGGGAACCTAAGAGTGGTTCTGCTGGAGCAAGCCCATAAAGACGACTTCAAGGATTTCAGGTTCCCGAAATTGAGAGAAGTGAGTCAATAGCAATTTTTAAGCAGTTTTACATGTAATATTTTTTTCTATTCCTGTGGCGGTTTAGCGCAATCGACATTTATTTATGTCCTTTGTGAATGATGTCATCCTTCCATCGAGTAAATAGGTGGTCTGACATTTAAAGTTATACTTTTTAAGTTTGTTTTACCTATTTACCATCATGATAATATCATAATATTATTATTGTTAGTTTCAAATGGCCAATTCTCTGACTATAGCACCTCTTTCTCAGAGAACGATTAAAAACGGATACTTTAGAAGCGAATTAATGATGTTGATTGAATTAAAATTTACATGTCATACTAAACTTAAATAATACGTACTAGAACATTCTTTTTGGCATCGGGACAGTGCAATGCCTTTCACAGCAATGCCGAATATAACAAGAGTCCAGTCTTGGGGCTATCATCGCCAGGACGGTGTTGGAGCTGGCCCAGACTCTGCGTACTAGTGATGCAGCTCTTTTTCACATAGTAGCGTGAAAGCAGTCAATGCGTGCTTCCGCAAACATACCCGAGGCTCTGCAGAAGAATCAGTACAGCCCCATCACCGTCCTGAACGCATTATTAAATTGGACGCGGAAAGAGCTGTAGATTTTCGCCGTATAACAAGCCCACAGGCTGCACGAATAGAGCGAGGTACAATACTTCCTAAAGAGCATCGCTTTGACCTCTTTTGAGCACCTGGCGAACCTGCGAGCTAACATATTCGCTCTTACCGACAGCGCCCTCCGCTCCCGCTCCATCCATATCAGCGTGATCCGTGATCGTTGAGGTTGGTGGTGAATATATGCCCGTAATATGTATTTAAACTCATAACTTTCTGCAGAGGAACTGAATTCATCCTAACCGGGGAAACCGTGTGTGGGTATTTCACACCGACAACCTCAAAGACCATGCGAGCTGACTCTTACTGACATAGTATAGCAAACCGTGACCAGACGCAAGTTCCTCACAAACACGCAGCAGCTTCCGCAAATCACAGATGGAAACGCTCAGCAGAACCATATCATCAGTTTAGTCACCGGACTTCATATGCGAGTCGACTCGACTCGAACATGGGTGACTTCATATAATACCAATGACATAGACAATAATATTGATGTTTGCTCCAATTAACATTGGTATCTTCTCCAACAGGTAACAGGCTATGTGGCCTTCTACCGAGTGAACGGCCTAGAATCAATAGGGCAATTGTTCCCCAATCTGGCTCGGATTAGAGGCAACCACGTGTTGTACAACTATGCTCTAATTATCTATGACATGGCCAATCTGCAGGAGGTAAGTCATGTAAATTGAAATCGACTGTTAATATTTTAAAAGCTGAAAAGTTTTTTTAACGCGCTTATCTTAGGGCAGTAGTCTCGTCATGTAGTTACATGGCGGATTTGAAAAAGGATTTGTATTTGATTAAGGTCTTGTTCTTCAGAACGAGCAATACTAGAATATTAAACCGTTGGTAACGATATTTAACCATTGGTTGAGTTAACTATAGACCACGCAATTGAGCCTAAGTGATATAGAAGCAAAGTACCAATTAGTAGGTAATTAGTACTTTGCTTCTATATTAGGTAAATTTTACGAGTGTGGTAGTGTCACTCGTAAAATTGCGTGCAACTTATACCTAAATACTGAAGTAGTCCACCTAGCTTGATAAAAGCTAGGTAGAATCACTAGTGCAAAGTTCAACTATAGACCACGCAATTGAGCCTAAGTCATATGGAAGCAAAGTACCAATTAGTAGGTAATTGGTACATTGCTTCTATATCACTTAGGTAAATGTTACGAGTGTGGTAGTGACACTCGTAAAATTGCGTGCAACTCATACCTAAATACTGAAGTAGTACACCTAGCTAGATAAAAGCTAGGTAGAATCACTAGTGCAAAGTTCAACTATAGACCACGCAATTGAGCTTAAATGATATAAAAGCAAAGTACCAATTAGTAGGTAATTGGTACATTGCTTCTATATCACTTAGGTAAATGTTACGAGTGTGGTAGTGACACTCGTAAAATTGCGTGCAACTCATACCTAAATACTGAAGTAGTTCACCTAGCTAGATAAAAGCTAGGTCGAATCACTAGTGCAAAGTTCAACTATAGACCACGCAATTGAGCTTAAATGATATAAAAGCAAAGTACCAATTAGTAGGTAATTGGTACATTGCTTCTATATCACTTAGGTAAATGTTACGAGTGTGGTAGTGACACTCGTAAAATTGCGTGTAACTCATACCTAAATACTGAAGTAGTACACCTAGCTAGATAAAAGCTAGGTAGAATCACTAGTGCAAAGTTCAACTATAGACCACGCAATTGAGCTTAAATGATATAAAAGCAAAGTACCAATTAGTAGGTAATTGGTAAATTGCTTCTATATCACTTAGGTAAATGTTACGAGTGTGGTAGTAACACTCGTAAAATTGCGTGTAACTCATACCTAAATACTGAAGTAGTACACCTAGCTAGATAAAAGCTAGGTAGAATCACTAGTGCAAAGTTCAACTATAGACCACGCAATTGAGCATAAGTGATATAGAAGCAAAGTACCAATTAGTAGGTAATTGGTACATTGCTTCTATATCACTTAGGTAAATGTTACGAGTGTGGTAGTGACACTCGTAAAATTGCGAGCAACTCATACCTAAATACTGAAGTAGTCCACCTAGCTAGATAAAAGCTAGGTAGAATCACTAATGCAAAGTTCAACATTTATTTAAGCCCAATCATATCGCTAAGTAACTACTTATCTGTAAAAGAAAAAAAGACTTTTATTAGTAACGTATCTCAGTTTAATTTTATTAAAAGCACTCATTTCATTAGCCTTCACAGCGATGACACAAGGGTACGAGTACCGTTGACACAATATGTAATGGATAGCACAATAGCCGGGCCAACGTAATTTAATAAATTACATGAAAACAAGGCAGATGTTATCATATTATAGCCTCGCAATAGTTTAATGTTTTTAGTCCGGGCTAGAGCACAATCATAATAGCACTAGGCAGCAGCATTACTTTTACGGAATAACTTGAATTATGTAATTATTAGTAACAAGTATATGTACCTTCATAACAATGAAATCAAATAGGGAAAATATTACGTATGCTACGGTTTGCTAAATGGGTTTGGGTGGCCGGGTGGTTGGCGTTTTTTCCTGATAGCAATGAATGTGGGGTTCAATTCTTCGCCTTAGAAGACTTGTTTTTTTCGATTGCAATTTACCTAAATTCTGGGGCCCTATTTTTGAATCACTCGCGTCAATATAACGAGTGGCTTTCGTTCGAAAACGAGTTATTTTCCTTGACTTTAATTCATCTTCGAACGAAAATCACTTGAAGCGAGTGATTCAAAAATAGGGCCCCTGGAGGTTGAAAAGTAAGTGTCTGAGGCCCGGTTGCGAGATGGATAGTTAACTCGACTAATGATTAAATGTCGGTACCATGCAGCGATTCAATATTTACGATTGTGTGTGCTTAGAAGATAGAATACATTATTCAATGGTCATTAAAATAATAATTCTGATTATTTTCATCAAAAAGGTATTACAATCGTAAATATTCATTTGTTGCTAACAACATTTAATCAGTCAGGTATCAAACGAATGCCGAGAGTCGCATAACAATGGAATTTTTATTGTGTCTCGTTTACACATACTTGACGAGTTAACCATTACCTGAGTAAAACGATCACGCAATCAGGTCTTCCACTTTTCCACAGGTCGGTCTTTACAACCTTCTCAAGATAGACCGCGGAGGAGTCATTGTCTGGGCAGTTCCACAGGCCTGCTTCATATACACTGTCAACTGGAAGACCATAGCTCCTCGATCGCGCCATGTCTTAAACCCAATTGAAGACAGCCCACACTGCAACAACGCGTGTAGTTGTTCAAGAAATGTGTCGACCAACTTTTGCTGGAATATTGTGTGAGTAGCTACTGATAAATGAAATATTCTAATGTATTCTCTCAGTTGACGTATGGTATCGAGCGATACATTATTTGTGAGGACCGAAAACATATCTCTCTTAGGACAGGTGCTCATAATAATGTCAGAAACAATACTGTGAGTTTATATTGAGAGAGACTCGTAGGTCAAACCTTACGAGGTATTTAGCCCTCTGAGGCTCACGTGCCCATGATAATTTAAACCAGGATTACGCTTATCCTGGATTATTTTTTTTTTCTGTTTCAAGCATCGTCAATTTAACTAACAAAGACATAATGATGATTTGATCTAGGATTAGCGTTATCCTGGGTTAAATCATCATGCGCAAGTGGCCCTGACTGTATTAGAATAGTTAGATACGGGATTGCTACCATGTACCTTATTATTTATGCGCTTCCGATATTTCGGCACTGTTGCAAGCGCCATGATCACGGAGTAACTGAAGAGAACTTGCGGGTGGGTTGTTATTGGCAGACATATCGGTCACCCTCCTTCGAAGTCGTTTATTCCGCTCGCCGCCGGTACTATGGTCCACCAACTCACTATTTTCTCGCATCTGTTCTAGACACACAACACTGACAGTATCTGTTCGCGAAACGGCACTATTTTTATTTACACGGTTTTTACACATTCAAACCACTGGATTCCAGACACTTGACAATTTAAACCCGTCCTCACGATTGAATTTTTTTTATTTAGTTATTTCAATCACTTCCCTAACCAATCTTGGTATGTAGTGGCGTTCTGTCGAAGTGGCCCTGACTGTACTAGTTTGTGTCATGTTATACTAAAAATTTGTGAATAAGTAGATGATAATGATAGAAATTGTATAGTGTAAAAAATGGATGATACTGGGAGAAATTATATGGTTCTGAAAGAATAACTCCTTGCTGTATGTAAGTGATTACATTTTTATTTGAAAACTTTATTACGGACAAAAGATGGACTGAATGATAAAGCTCGATCCTTCCTGTCAAATTATAAATGACATGCAGAAAGATTGTAATGGACTGTAAAGCTTCGGTAAAGCTCAATAACCAACTTTTACTGCAGAAAATGCCAGCGTCTGGTGGACGATGTGGACTCAACGTGTGATGAGCAGTGCCTCGGCTGCCGGCTAGCAAATTCTACGGAGTGCACCATTTGCCGCAACTTTACTTATAGGGGCAGATGTGTGTCTACGTGTCCTGTTGGGACGTGAGTAGAAATATTTTTATATTTTAAAAGAAGCTTCTTGAAGAAGATGAGATCTTTTAATACATTTGATTTTAGTTGAGGGGGTAAATAGTATTATGTAAGTAGGTCCTCCCCCTAGCGCTGTAGATATTGTCGGCAGTATATTATTATAATAGTTTATATCCCTGTCTGAAATGTGATTGCACACAGATATAGCAGTGTTCTTACATAGACAGATAATCTATTAATTAATTAACTTTTTAGGCGTAGTAGGTATCCTTTTGAATTGACCACCTTGTGAAAGTTTTGACACGATAGTTTTCGTTTTATTTTTATAATTTGGTGTCTATACCGTTTAAAAAACTCTCATTTTACAAGTCAACTGCTCAAATACACTCGCACTGTACCAGCTGCAGGGTAAAAGTTCATTTGGTAGGTCCATTTGGCAGACTGCTCGCACGGTGTATGTGCCTAAGTGCCAGTCAGGACGTGACGATGAATTCAAATCGAACCGTTCACGGCATAATTTAGATATAGATACGAATATCGACACGACGCGGCAACGCGTAAATGGTTACCAGCAAATTGATACAGGAAATTGGGTTTGGCGGATTTTCAGCCGTCAAAGTAGAAATATTTATTAATTTTATGGTTAATTACCTATTCCCGGGTAAGCTGACCTAGCTCGATTAAATTATTATTCTTTTGCTATCAGTTTTTTTGATGTTGAAAGACGAGTAAGCATTTTAATCCCAAGATAATTAAAATTAAAATTTTGACGCAAGGTTATAGTGACTCTGGATGGCGCAAATGTGCCTAGCGGCTTAATTAACAATGGCAAATGTTACGCTAAATATCTGATCTAATTAGGCGTAATGAGCTCTGTAACAGGAAGTGTTAATCCGAATAGGATAAGCAAATGTTCTACTTACAATCCTAGTTCAATCACCTTTTACACATCAATTTATTTCTTTATTTATACTTTATTGCACAACCAAAATTTGTACAAAAGGTGGACTTAACGCCATATGACATTCTCTACAAGTCATACCTTTGGGCTAAGCAGAAATTATCGATCTCGAAATCGAATTTATAATTTTTAAACTTTAAAATTAACCATTTTATCAATATAATTATCCATACCTATATATATAATGTATAGAACAGACTAGACATTAAATATTGTTATATACGCCCTCATTGTCTATGTTAAGTAAGAGACAATAACAAAAAAGCCTCACAAAGTTATTATACCTTTCTAGCGTACACATATTAATACAAATATCAAACTCATAATTGTATTTTGCATCAGGTGCTAAGAAAATCCTTTACAATTCCAGAATAGTTCTCCCAGACAACAACTACTGCGTCACAAAGGCGGAATGCAACCGTATGGGGGGTTGGCCATGGAACCACACATGTGTGTTCAATTGCTCTATGGGCTATAAGATAGAAGAGACTCATGATGGTACTAGTTGTGTGCCTTGCGAAAAATGCGAGGAGGTAAGATGGTTAAGAACTAATACTGTTTCATTGTAAACTGATGTCAAGATGAGCAAAAAGTTGTCATGAAGATTCAAGCTTTTCTGTACACACCTTACATTTGACGACGCGTTTGGTGTAGTGGTTAGCGCTCCTGACTATTACGCCGGCCGTCGCGGGTTCGAATCCCGCAAGGGGCAAATGTTTGTGTGATGAGCACGAACATGTGCACCTAAGTCATAGATGTTATATTGATTTAAGTATTTATGGGAGACGCTCCGTCATAATCGTTGTCTGGTACTTCGTAACACAAGGTAGAAAATTCCTTACCACGAAACCAGACAATTGGTGTGTTGTCTGGCGCATATTTATTATTATTTATTTATTTATTACCTAAACTTGACAATCGCAAACTCTATACGAGTAGGTAGCTGAAATGTGGCTAGGCTTACAGCCATGTGACATGTAATAAAACAGCCAAAAAAGCAAAAACGCTCAAGTTTTAAAATACCGTCATTTTAGTCTGAATAAAGTAAAACCACTATTCCTCCAGAGATTGTCGCAAACAATCGTCTTTAATATTGTGCTTGGGCATTTACAAATCTTGCGGATATTGTTTCGTCTGAACAAAAATTAAAACTGCAACAATGGCGTAAGCTGAGATTTCTCTCCAAGGCTGCTTAGCCTAGTTGCAACCGCACTGGAGTGTTCTTATTACTCAGAGAGGTTTCAGGGTAGTACGGAAACGAACCTTACAGCCTACAGTATTCCCTTACATCCTTCAAATAAGGACCACAATTACTCTCTACTTTTGTCGTCAACTGTACAGGTACGACTTTAAAATCTTCACTATTTTCCTTACCGCTCTTATTTTTTACTTATTTCAGACTTGCGGCAGTCTAACCATACAAACTATTGGCAACATGCAAGATGCTGAGAAATGCGTTCACATCGACGGCCACTTAATCATCCGAATAAGATACCTCCCAGAAGCAATGGAAGAGCTGAGAAAATATCTAGGACAAATACAGGAGGTTTCTGACTTTATCATCGTTTACGGATCCTTGACGATCACGTCCTTGGACTTCTTGTCTTCTT
Organism: Pyrausta aurata; assembly: GCA_963584085.1. NCBI lineage: Eukaryota > Metazoa > Arthropoda > Insecta > Lepidoptera > Crambidae > Pyrausta > Pyrausta aurata. The sequence continues at coordinate 2,515,693 of OY757266.1, read as the reverse complement.
TAAAACGGATTGGAGGCCGGAAACTGAAAAATGGAACTCACAGTCTTGTTATTAATGACATGACAAACCTACAGAGTTTATTTACTGAAAATGTTACTAATGGCATAACAATTGAGAGAGGGTCATTGTATATTTACAACAACCCGATGCTTTGTATTCGCGAGATTGAGAGAATAAAGCACCTTTTTCCTGATAAGCCAGGTCCTTTGGACATACCCCAAGGTACGAATGGTTACAGCGGTGGTTGCGTCAACGCGTCAGTTGGACTCCAGTTAAACGTTATCAATGAGACTTCTGTTTCAGTTGATTTCACGCATGTAGAAAATCCTCACGCACATTATTCTATTCTCTACATCCATTTACCCCAAGGTTCCCGGAAGGTTTTTGTGCCAGAGACTTGTAGTGATTCAGAATGGCACGCTTACAACATTCCACATGATTTGAATAGTAATAGTAACGTCGTTTTAACAAGTCTACAACCCGCATCTATGTATGCTTTATGCATAGAAAAATATGACCCAAAAACGAAGATCCTCGCTCGTAGTGACATATTCAACTTTACGACGCCTGTGGGGAAACCTGAACCACCTTTTATATTAGAATTAGTTGCGTCATCCTCAGATGTTGTAGTACTTAGGTGGGTCGACCACAAACTTTATAGATCACATATCACGCGTTATGAATTAGACGTTATTTTAGTAGAAATATATTCAAAAGATGTAATAGCCAGAGATCATTGTGATCGAAAAGAAGAGGAATTTAAAGGAGAAAACGAGATAGATTATTTTCGTCACGCAGTTGTCATGAGACCACCTTCCGATTATGATAGAGGATGTGAATCTATGTGTGGTGTCCTATCAACAGCGACTGCTGGTGCGATGGTTGAAGAGTTCTTTGATGTTTGCAGCAGTATCGAGCATGGTTGTAACAGTCCAGAAGCAGATCCACCTAATAATTCCTCATTCGGATCGTTTGTGAGGACGTTAACTCTGAACATGAGTGGACCGAGAAATGATTTCCAAGTAGGAGGTTTGGCACCTTTTAGGGATTACAAGTTCAGACTTAGAGCTTGTTCTGATCGACAGTGTAGTCGATACGCAAGAGGTGTTGTTAGGACCCTGCGATCTGAAGTTGCCGATATACCAGTTATCACATTTGCGAGTGCAACAGAATCTGGGGATATTTATATCAAATGGGATCCCCCCCTATTAACAAATGGACTTGTTTTATCGTATACTGTGAAGGTGTTGCCTTCGATAAAATATGATGAGCCTGCTCAGCTGCAGCCGCAGGTTTGGTGCTTGCCAAGTGACCAAACGGATTTCTCAGTTAAGTACATTAAAGCCAAAAAGTATTTTATAAGTGTATGCTCTACCACTCTAGCATCGAGAAGTGCTTGTAGTGAGAGACAGCGAGTTATAATCGCAACGGATTGGGAGCTTGGGTGGTGGTGGACTGGTGTTGTTTTTGGTGTTTTGATATACACTGCATCATTGGTAATAGGGTGTCTATGGAGAAAACGAAGAGACTACTCTTTGGAGGAGCCTCTACTAGATAACACGGTCGTTTCTAATACAGAACCACCTAGTATAATGATGTCAGATTTCATGCCAGTTTACACGATACCACTGCGTGATACACAGTTAGATTACTAACATTAATCATAGCTAATTGTCAACATTACATTGTGATACTAATGATACTCACTCAGATTAAATGATTTGTATTTTTTTATTGTCTTTGTTTCTATATTCAGTCTCATTTAATTTCGAATAAACGCAAGTAACTGTCTTACAAATATTTTGGATATAACTATGTCTTCATGATAATCTCAGCTTAGATTTTATGCTCACCCGACCAGTCTAAGTAAACCGAATAAGGTAACCATAACCAGAGACTTGCCTAAATTCAAATTCAAATTCAAATTCAAATTCCTTTATTTCGCATAAAAAGTGGTACACAAACAGATATTGAATAGAAGCGGTCCCTCACTTTTAACCAGACACTGGCATGCAAAAATTTAATACATGATAAAAGTTATTCACAAATTATTCAGAGTATTTATCAGATAAACGAATATCCATGCCACACTCAAAATGAAATGACACTTAAATTACAATAATAGTCAATGAATACATATTAAGTTCAATAGATTTACAATTAATTATTTAATTATGTCATGAAAAAGCAATCCCAGATCAGAGAAGTTAATTAAGAAGTGTCAAAATATTCGTCAATAGAATAGAAACAACGGCTTATGAGCAAGCATTTCAATTTTCTTTTGAATGGATTTAATGTCAAATTTTTTATATCGTCATTGAGTCTATTAAAGATCCTTACGGCCATTTGATAGCTATTGTTGCTATTCACTGCTGTGGTCATCGGTAGCAAGTTAAGTTTATTGGGATGCCTACAACTGTACTTGAATGTTTCGCTTCGTTTCTTGAATAGGCTTGGATGCGTTTTGACAAAGACACATATTTCGAAAATATATAGGCAAGGGACTGACATGATTTTTAGCTCCTTAAATAATGGCCTACAGGACGTTAAAGGGTCCGCATTATAAATGGCTCTAATGCATTGCTTCTGAGCTCTTAGAACACGATCTATGTGACAAGAGTTTCCCCAGAGCAGAATCCCGTAGCGTAGCATTGATCCCACATAGCCATGGTACGCCTGTATGGCAACATCCCTACTACTAATTTTGGTTAGTCGCCATAATGCATACGAGAAGCTGTTTATTTTCCTACAATAATTTACATGGTAAAATTTGTCAAACAAATGCTAAATCTCAGCTTATCTGGAATCCGTCAGATATCCAGGGTAGTCATTAAAGCCAAAGCATTCGCCTCAGTTAATCCTACTGATGTTTGGCTATTTCAAATATTTGGGATAGCTTAAAGGGTTGATATCACCGAGGATTTTGTTGGCTTATATCAAAACGTCGTTTGGGGAATGTGGTAATAAGTAACGAACAACATTCTATATACTATTACTAATATTACTGAATACTACAAAATATTTTATTTTATTAGGGAAAACTACAGTATTTTAAGACTAAATTACTCACTATATTTGTAACAAAAAACAATTTACGTGTTTCCACATATAAATTTTATATACCAATATAGATTTTAATTCGGACACTGCTACCTTATTGTATCGAAATTGAAAATAAACCGATTTCACTCGATATCAGTGAATTTCAATTATTCAATTAAATAGTACTACTATTCACCACTCATTGCATTCAATACGTACTGAAAGTGTATATCTTACGCAAAAATACAGAGCATATCCGCTGAAAAAGCATATTGCATCCGTAATTATTCATACCATGTTTCCATTTAGTAGCGCGGAGAAAAAAAAAAAAATCCTCTCCATTTTCTGAGTTCGCAGAACTTGGAAATCTTGGGTATGTTTCATTAAAACACTCGAGCTGCAACTTGACCTCTTTTTGTTCGAGCTGAAACACTGCATAAACTGGCGCCGCTGTATAAAGAAGCTATTTACCAGTGGAACAGCGAAAATAAGTCGCAAAGGATCAAATGAGCGGATAACTTAACCGGGGTATATTTTGTCCCCGAAATGGATAAAGGTGGATGAGATGGAAGGGTATAACGATATGTCAGTGCGACAAGTGCCTTGCTGTTGGATGCCAATCACGATTTTTAAGTGATTACCTACGATTTGATCGTTTGCTTAGTCATATCCCGACCTGTATTTAGGTATGAAATATAAATACTTGTAAGCTTATTTAAACAGTAGTTGAAACTTCGTTTATTTGTTTGTGGTATTATTCGTCCAAGGGTAAGGCCGACTGTTAATAACAGAAGTGTCTGAACCTTTATAAATATCTATTTCTGGAAAATTGAGGTACTTGTAGGTATGATGATGATCATAAAGCAGTAATTCAAAAACATTGGTCACCTTCACCTTTGATCAGTTCTTTACTTCACTTTAAATTGTCTATACAAAAATTTGAGTCAAGGACTTTTTTGCATTTTAAGAATTTTTTTTGCCAGATTAGATGAGTTAGGGTTCAGTTAAGTATGAGTGGAGTCGAAGTAACTTCTAACACACGGGTGTAAGAATACCTTTGTGTCAAGGAAGCCGCGAATCAAGTAACAAAGATCTACTGTCGGCAATAGTTTGTTTTCTCTTGACGTCTATCAACGTGATAGTGTTTAGAACTTGTTATTGCTAATGAAATCGTAACTTTGGTAGCTCCATCCTCTTCATTTCTCATTACAACTTCGCACAGGTTGTTTAATTGGCTGCCCACCAGTCGCGGGATGCTTCTCAAAAACCAGAATTTAAAGACCTCTGCTGTTTCTTTAACCGTTTAAATACGAAGACCATTATTTGCCTTTATGATGATACGTTAAATGAAAAAAAATATTTAATTACTGAGAAGTACAATTACCAATTAAGCTATATAAACAGTATACAAATAATTTAGGTAAACACAGTTTAACGAACAAATTTCAGCTTGCAGGAGTAGTCGGGAGGGAGAGATACTTTAAGGGGTCTGTTTAACTGGCCGCGTTTAAATGCAACAGTGTCGTGATAGCTTTATAACTAGAAATTGTTGTTGCTCGCGTGAAATTGCAGCATGAATGTCTGTACCGTTGAGTTATGGCTAATGTTCGTCTACGGCTTCGCAGCTTCGCACGTGGGATTTACATTTTAACTTGGGCAAGTTTCGTGTGCATTCATTAGAGGATAGGTTTAATCTAGCTGCGGACATCTGAGCGCTCAAGGCTGGAGTGGTCTGCATCAGTTTATTGCTAGCCCGTTCGGTTCGTGGTTAACATAGGGCTGCTTAAGGCCCAAAACTGAATCTTTTAACAGAATTGATTTGATGCAGATATAAGTATTCCATTAGAATTGATAAAGCAGTGCTAAAGACCATAAGCCGTATATGGTGTTATGTATGTGGAGCTGTTTAGTATCTACCAAAATAATAATAATAAAATAGAGAAAAAAAAAATAGAGAACCACCAAAATAAAGAAGAAGCAGAATGGTAATTGACGTTTGAAATTGTGACTAGTTATAGGCGTAGAAACAAACATCTTTGAGAGAACTTTTACAACAAAATACTTTTTCTCTCTATCTAATATTTATGGTGAAGCTCTTAGGCCCTGCTGAGTGATCGATAGTTAGCTAAACTAATGCTTAAATGTCGTTACGTCATTACGTATGAAGGAATACATTACATTGGTTAGTGTGTATTTTGGCTATAAAAATAGCCATTCTGACATTTAAATAAGGTATTTTTCTCAAATTATGTAATATTTTTTATAATAAAACACGCACAATCGTAAATATTCAACCGCTGGTAACGACATTTAACCATCAGTTGAGTTAACTAGCGATCATGCAACCGGGACTTAATCATTATACAAGAAGCTAGAAGCTAGCTGTAGAAGCTAGTTTTTCATTAACATGTCTATCACGCGAGATCGTAAATTAATCCTTCAAGATTTGCAGATGTTGTTAAAGCAGTTACATTGTTAGTTAAGTAGAATAACTAAGAGCGTAGTTGGCATCCCTAACTTGAACACATCCTCACTTAACAGACGTAATATATTGCAAGTTTGCTACAGGGTATTTATAATAAATCAGCTGTAATATACCCATGTGCTTGTTCTACTAAAAGCCTAGACCACTGTCCCGAGGTGATCATAAACATTATTATTATCATGATTACTATTAGTCTACCTTAGGATATGTCTGCATACAATATAAGCAACTTGAGATTACAATAATATAGTCGAGAGCAACCATTCCTCAGGACTTAGCAAAATACTAAAACTGAATGTCGTATATTTAAGATTTTTAGGCACCAAAGAAGTTAGTCGCCACTCCTATAGCTTACTTATATTAGTTAGATTATTCTTAGGGATATACAGTATGTGACCTGTAATAAGAGCAATTTAAATACAGGCCCTTTAAGTAACCAGTCATTAATTCTATTTAGTTTTAATTTATAATTTAATGTTCATAAAATTTGTGATATTTCATTACAAAATAAATCGAACCAGCAATGTATTGCAAACAAATGTGTCCAGTCATGCAACGTGATATTGTAATTTACTACAACGAGTTATTTTGATATACAATAATAAGGGATATTATCATTGGATTACTATATCTCTGAGTTAAAGCGTGTTAGATCACTATGACCAGGCCAAGGTAACTACGTATACTCTGTAGAATCATTGATATTTTTTTTTGCTCCTATTACAGGCCACACGCGGTCTATAAGAACAACAAGAGTAGAAACTCGACAGTTTAATCTTTTGCAATAAAAACAAATGTCGCAAAGTTAAAAGTTAATGAAGTAGAATACATAAAACTGCAACAACTACTGTGTTCGGCTTAATAACTTTTCCAACAGCCGTAAAAAACGTTATGTCGACTAATTCGCGATTGGAATAAAAGTGTAATCTCAACATAATAAACTGTTACGATTTGACAGTTAACAAGAAGTGTATAAAAGCTATTATCAAGACTTTGCAACCTGACATAAAGAGTACATTTAACTAAGAAAGTTATTTCACTTTTTGAAACATCTGAAGCAGTTTTATTTACTTAGTAATCAGTTTCAAATATGGACCTACAAAATGGACAGATGATCTTGTAAAGATCGCGAGATTAAACTGGACGCAGACCGTTTGCGATCGGTCGCTGTAAAAAGGCGTGGGGAAGGCCTATGTTCAGCAGTGGACGTCCTTTAGCTGATAATGATGATGATGAAGAAAATCTACTTTTCGTAGGATGTATACTCAGTTCTCTTTAGGGCGCATCATTACCTTCCATCAGGTGACCAAATTGGCTGGTAAGTGGACCTCATTAACGCCACATACCCGTAACACCTACAGATTCTATGGGTTTGCAGAAAATGAAAGTGAGTTTCCTAATATACACTGAATTTTGACTATCTCATCTAAATAATGCCTATTCGTCCCATTTTTAAGATGTGGATTTGGATTGCAACCACTGTGCAAAAATGCTTGCAACTTAGTACAAACTGAGTAGACAGGTGATGAAATAAACTCGGTTGCTAAATAAACACTTTAAAATTTGAAATTGAAATTCAATCAATCCGAAATGTAATTTGAGCATTCAGAGCTAAACGTCACGGGCTACGCCCTGTCTGATAGCTTACGATGAAGACAGAATTCCATTTGATAAACCAACTAGCTGCAGGATATAGATCTATTGAAGGTGTGCCAAATTATCATTGGCTTGAACGAGGATATTGAAACATTCAATTTCATTCATCAGTTTAGGAAGTGTAGAATAAAGTTCCACCTTACTAGTATGTATACGATTTTTGGTCCACGTGGTTGGATAAATGTATTTATTTACTTATCTACATTATTTGTTTCACGTCTCTGCAAATTAATTTTTTTGTCAAATGAAAAGCGCCTATTTATTTAATAAAAAGGAATCCGATAAAGGCGCTATCAAAAGATTAAATAATAGTTAAGGAGATTTTGTCATAGAATACTTCATTCGTAAAATAGGTTTAGGAATCGATTTTTTAAGGGTTCATTGATGGACGCTACTTTCGAACAAAATATAAATGGCGGAACGAAAAGTAAGCCAAAATCATACGTTTGCATTGTACATTTATTGGTAGAATACACAGGTATACCTTGAATTTAAGAAATCTTACTACTGCATTATAAAATAACTAAAACAATCAGTTAAATAAGTAGATACAAACACAGACACATTTTCCAAATCTTCAAAGCGAGCAAAAGAGCAAGGAACTCACCAAAATTAATATTGAAGCAGCAAAATTAAATGATAAATTATATCATATTCAACATTCAACTTTCCAAGAGTTCCAAACTCGGTCCGTACAAATTATATTACTTCGGGTATAAGTTTATTACAAACAGTATAACGTGTAGATTGTAGTTGCCAAAGATATCAAATGTATCTAATTAGAAGCCACTTGGGCCACGATTAATGTGAGCAACTGAGGTAAACTCCAACTATGCTATGTTAAGGGCTCGACGTATGTTACAACTATTTATTTATTTATACCCATGATTATTAATTGTTTGTTCAACTATATTTATAATTATGATTACAACTGTTACTTTCGTTACGAAATATGTATTTTTTTAAAGGATTAGCGGTCACAGCAAACTTCGTTTTGCCCTGGCTCTGTTTCAAAATAAGTAGGTACATAATTATTCTTCAATTTTCTAATTTTCCGCGCAATTTAATTAGGCAGATCAGTATCCACTCAATAACTTGGCCTGACTTATCTATTACATAACAACGTGAAAATCTTTGTCAAACAAGGTATGATTTTATACAGAAGAATAACACATAATAGGTACTATCGAGAACACCACCGCCTAACCTAAAAAACTTAAATCGCTTGCACGTCCTCTTTGTGTGAAGTGACGCCCGTTTATATGTCGTGTGTGCAAGCTATTTTCGTTTTAAAGTGATAAGGCGGCAGAGCCCTCAACCGTACCTAGCTGGAATAAAAACTTTCAAATGCTTATTCCACGGTAAGGCCTTTAAGATTAGATTCGGCGAGGCTTGCACGCAGCTAATCCGAATTTCAGCGTTTGCTAACTGTGTTGAGCATTAATTAGAATACAAATTTCTTAGACGCACGGTTCGTTAGCGATTCCGATTTTCTCACTTCGTTCAAAGATCTAAATGATGAGACAAATTCAGAATAATAAATTAAACATTTGTAAAGGAGCTGTTTGAAGTCAAGATTTAAATTGAAGAAGTCTGAATCAAATAGCGTTCACCTTAATATATCATTGATGGCTAGTTTACTTCTGCAATTGCCATTTTACGATAAATCTTTTTATTACTTATTTATTTAAAAACTTTAATAAAAAAAATACAATGTACTAAAGATGAACTTAATGCTAATAGAATTTTCTTCTAGTAATAGGTACCTACTATGTATTAATTACATAATCGTCAAAAATAAAGCTTTCGCTAATAATATTATGTACGAGTAAGAATAGTATTTTTTTTTTAATTTAGAGGTCCCATAAAACCTTTTTTATCTTTAATGTTAACTGTTTGTCCATTGTAGTGAATTTTTGATCAACTGTCCACAGAGGATGCCCAAGACCGTGCAAAGTGGAGACGCAAAAGTAAGAAGGCGGACCCCGGGCGTCATCGCACGCAACTGGGATCAACGCCGGGATGATGATGATGATGATTTGACGGAGTGAGTTTCTGACTGTATTAATTGAATTGTTTTTTTTAACGTAGTATGTTATTTGTGTTATATTGTTTGCAATACCTTAGCGGTTAAGTCATAAGTACAATTATTATTTTAAGTACTTGTATGTAACACTCAGATAGCAAAATAAAGTTTTGAATTTGAAATGCCTGTCTGACCTTTGCTATAATAATATTCATTATTTTCTTTAATACATATTTGGCAAACCAGTAGGTTTGATCTTGAGCCGGTATTTACCATGCTCTCCCTGTTCTTAAAATAGGTTTCACATGAATTTGAGCCAGACTCCACTATATCTATACTCAAGACCGAGAAATGCCATGTCTATCAATAACCTCAATCACCTTTAGGTTTCCTTTCCACCAGATAGGTGCTAAATTTGTTTATCATATTGATGGATAAAACATCCACCTCTGAAAAAGTAAATGTCAAAAAATGTTTTCACACTCAGCTAGCTGTGTCGTATACTTGGTATTGAAAAAAATAATAAAAAAAAAATAGTAACACTTTCTCACTCACTCATATGGTCAAAATTAAGGCATGGAAATTAACATCTCAATTTGCTAATCAAAAGCAAAGAAAAATCGCAATACGAACCTAGGTCATTACTTAGACACATAAAGATAAGATTAGTCAAGATTACTAAACTTATAGATCGAGTTCTTGTCTGCTTGTTTCAGTAACATTTTATTATTCTCTGCTTCTATTGATCGTAGCATGATTTGACGTATTTCTTGAAATTTGAATGTAGAATTTGAACCCGTTTATATGCGTTGATGCCAAGTGGCGTCAAATCATGGCGCAAGAAAGTTCCATACGCTAGTAATAGTAGTTCAATAGATTATACGCAGATTTTCTCTCCCCTATAAGTGGAGAAGCAGCCTAAGGCTGTATTTATAGTCCTCGACATCCGTTCGATAATAAATACGTCAGCAAAGATTAAGGACGTGTCGTGGGTGTTCAGCCGAATAGAGCATGATAAAGAGTGCTATTCATCTCGTAAAATTAGCATGTCTTGCTTACCTACAACAATTGTATTTTAACAATCCAAGACAAGAAGTACCTATAATTTTTATAGTAACTAACCATCCTTTTTCACAGGGTAAGTTAGCTCCAACGTTTAACCGTCGTAAAACAAAATGAATTAATGGGTAAACAGTAGAATTAACAAGGGCTACAGCATTGAGTTAATGAAAATTTCGAACGGATTCTATATGGGTTAACTCCTGAGCGCACCGATGCATGTCTTAGCATAGGCTTAGCAAGGGAGGTCGAGCACCTTTATCCCCGATAAGAATATGTATTCTACTTTTGGCATCGTCTATGGCAATAAAAAAGTTATTTCCTGCAGATTCCCAAAAGACACCATAGAAATAAATTGATTGCACATTACCATACTGTTATGTTGATTGCCTCGTTGGTTAAACGTTTAGTGGACTAGAGGTCCCGGATTTGAATCCCAGGTAGGTCTGAAATTTGTTTCTGGGGTTTTCTGTCTTGCAAATACTCGGAAACAGCTCGAAGGCAGGTGGTGATGACACTTCCCGTGCCGGCTTACCGTGAAAGCACATTAAGCCGTTGCTCCTGCGCCTGATCTCTCATCGGTCAGGTCGGACTGCCTGCCGAGTTAATTATAGTGAAGGAACTGAAGGTGCACTGTGTATTGCGCACACATCTGAGCACTGTAATATTTACTGAGTACCTGGTCTATCCCTGTTGAGAGAGGCTGCCATTACTGAAAATCGGTAGGAGAATATTGTTTTCGGGAGGGACTCGAACCAGCATCTTTCTGGCTTAAGTACTGATGCTGGTTCGCCCGTGTGAAATTTTTGGTTTCTTTATACATCTTTTAAGAATTCAAATATGATACTGTAAGTGTTAAGAAACATTCTAAACCAGAGAATATTGTTATTATTACCTACTGTTCTGAGGAGAGTTGGCTCGGAAATTACGTTGTAAATCAAGAATAATGAAGCAATTGATCAATAAATTGAAGTACAACGTTTACTTTTACCAACAAGCGTAGGCTATAATAACAACTCTCAGGATAGGCTTGAGGAAATTAATTAAGAGCTCTACAAACAATTTAATCTGTCGGTCAAAAGTGTAGGTATTTAATGTTTATATAAGTTACTTACAATACAGGGAAGGCGGGTGAGTACACGCCATCTAGATTAAATTACTTTAGTAATAACTACTACACTTCAAAAGGCCTACAAACTACTAAACTGATAGATTTAAAATCAATTTATCTGGATATTTTTAATTAAGTAGCTACGAATGAGAGATAAAGGTTGCATTAGACTAAAACACCGTGCTGTGGTACTGCCTCTACCAAGAGTTTTGTAGATAAGTACTAAATGAGATAGGCCCTAAACTTAAAAATTATCTGTTACACACACAGTGAGTAGCCAACGTACATAACAAAAATCTCTAGTTTTATTTAACAACTCGGTTGGTAAACCGATTACACGTAGTCAAAGAGATTATTTCATTGCACAGAGCGACTACAGGGCACCGGATCAATTTACAGTACCTTAGAGTTAGTTAGTAACTGCCTCGGTGGCGCAGCGGTGAGAGGGTCGCATTTTAAAGCGACGGCTGCGCCGGAGGTCACAGGTTCAATTCCCGGGTAGGGCCAAAAATATGTACCGGAGTTTTTCTGATCAGAAATTCTCAGGGTAGCCCGGAGTTTGGAAGTTGGCGGTGTTTCACCCCCGTGTCTCGGAAAGCACGTAAAGCCGTTGGTCCTGCGCCTGATCTCTCTCCGGTCGTGTCAGATTGCTGTCCCTTCGGGCTATGAGAGTGAAAGGAATAGAGAGTGCACCTGTGTTTGCGCTCACACTTGTGCACTATAATATGTCCCGCGCAGTCGGTTATTCGTTGTGACTGGCCACCGTAGTCGAAATCGGCTAGGGACTATTATTATTAGAGTGAGTGCACTTCTCATCCCGTATGTAACAACACGTTTGGTAAAAGACGGTGCCTCTAAAGTTTTGTGCTTATTTTTGATTACCTAGAGATAAGATATATTGACCATAACATGTGTACATTTACATAGTATTTACATACACAGTAACATATATATATATATATTTTTAATAATTAATTACATTTCATTGGTATCAACATATACCAAAATTTGTATAGGTATAATGGAGTCTATATTTGAGAAAATAATCGTCACAATCACTTAGTCAGTAATAATAAATAGATAATAATCCAGTTTTAACTGTCAATTTTTTTTCTAGATAATTATTTACATTGTAATAATAACACATGTTCGCACAATTACTTACGCGTTCTGAGACCAAATACTTTCATCTTTTGTAGTTATGTACCTGTATTATCAAAATTTATCAAATACAAATATTACGACCTGGCATGAAATAATCATCTGAAGTTAACAGCCTCGCCGTCATAAACCTCGACCACAAAGTATAAATAAAAAGTTATCTGCGAACTCAAAAGGTTTCCTTAAATTTTCATCTTCTTTCTCAAACTCCAAAGGTCACGCCGAATTGAGCCATTGGATTCCCTTTGGGCATTCATAGACAATTTATGTCCATAGACGCCGCTATAGTAACAAATTAAGAACCGAGTCAGTAAGTTAATAAGAAACCTAAAAGATGTTTGGAAAAGTAATCCTGTATCCTACACAAATGAAGTTTCTCGAAAACGGTTTAATGTATTAATATTCCCAACAGGTTTCATGTTTGTGATTCCATGTACTCTTGTTACTTTATGTATAAACTTAACGAAAAAAATACCCCTACACGTAGTAATAATATACCTTCTGTGTCCCTACTCAGTATCATAACCCTAACACTCCAAAATATCTACTGTGGTACCTACTTTTCATTCCATACAAACTGGTATACGTTTACGTAAATAATAGTAAAGATTACGTTACGTATGCATTTGAGAAAAGCATTATGACTTACGCACCAAAGTTTGTAGCTACGTATGGACGACAGCACGTCGAGCTATACACTGCGGTATCTTATGCTGTTGGAATAAGGGCTATTTTTCAACAAAAATGTAAAGTCTTGATGTGCTGTTGACTGTACCATTCTTCCTGTGGCGTCTATAAAGCCGCAATGCCATTAATTTCCGAAGTTTAACCAATAAGTGAGGCAGATTGTTTCTTTCCAACAAATGTGCGGATGCTCTGAACTCGCAATGAATTGGAACTTGTGTAACAATTTCATTAAAGTTCAAAACAATGCAGTCGAAAATTACGGACGTGATGGAAAACTGGTAATCGAGTGATACCTCTATAATATAATAAGCTACCAGTTGGTAGTTCCTCTCAACTACCAACTGGTAGCTCACTCTTTGAAATCACTTGCGTTGTTAGGTCTGTGTTTTTTTTAAATAATTAATTGCACAACCAAAAACTGTACAAAAGGTAGACTTAACGCCATAATTATGGCATTCTCTACCAGTCATACCTTAGGGCTAAGCAGAAATGATTGTGGGCGGTGCGACAAAGAAAGAAAGTGGTGTGTAACATCCCCCCTATACGGAGTTGATGATTTTTTAAAGATAAAAACCAAGCACATGTCAGTTTCGAGAGATTGCCATCTTGATATTTGTCACAGATAAGAGGAGAGAAACTTTAGATATAAATAAAAACATTGCGGATGAATAGGTAGACTTCACTTTAGTTGCATACTAATCTATACTTAATATTATAAAGCTGAAGAATTTGTTTGTTTGTTTGTTTGAACGCGCTAATCTCCGAAACTACTGGTTCGAATTGAATAATTCTTTTTGTGTTGGATAGTCCAGTTATCGAGGAAGGCTATAGGCTATATGACATCACGCTTCGGCCAATAGGAGCAAAGACATAGTGGTAAATGTGTAAAAAACGGAAGAAAGAAGTCACTATTTCACGCGGACGAAGTGGCGGGCAAAAGCTAGTGAGCTAATATAAAAAAGGTCTAAATCTTAAAAGTAAAATTATGGTAATTTCCAACCATTGCGCTGCTTACGTAACTCTTATTAGCAACGTTTTCCAAAACTGACACTGTGCTCATGAAAAGATTATATTTTCATCTTACCCTTTTTACTTTCACAATAAATAACTTTCACTTGGCCTCCTAATATTTTTATGGTTTGGCTTCAGGGGGATGAAGCTCTTTTAGTACGTTGATAAGACTTTTAAATCAAAATTGTACTTTTCTTGGATGTTTAACTTTCAAAAAGAAGTTTGTTACTGTGAAACAGTTTGCTATTCATACTCTCTACATCAGTCATAATAAACTTGACCTCTTGAGGGGCTAATTATTAAAAGTTAAAATATCAGTTCAAATATGACTTATAATTTATTTTTCAGTAGTCATCGTCATAATAAAATTTAATGCGAAAATCAAACTCCATTCATCTTTGCTAGTCCAACATTGACAATCTTTTTGTAACTTTTAATATAATATCAGCAAATAATATATTTTTACAATTTAAATAAAAAAGATATCAGTGTTGAACGATGAATTATCTATGTATGTTGTAAGTTTTGTGTTTATCATGTTTGGAAAGGAATATTTTCGCTAAAACGAAATGTCAAGATTGTTCACAATATTTGACTAGTGAAGAAAACGGACTTTAGTGTTTAACTAGCGGCCCGCCAGCGACTTCGTACGCGCGTAATAGTTTTACTCCGTTTGGTTCCCATAGCATAGATAGATCGTAGCGAAAATATTTATAAGCCTATACGCATTAAACTACTTCTATAGCCTTCCCTCATAAATTAGCTTTCTAACAATGTAGCTAACATATTTTATAACCGGACCAATAGTTCCTGTTATTAGCGCGTTCAAACAAACAAACAAAAACATCCAGTTTTTAAATATATACGTAAAAATGCGTAAAGATAAATGTTATATTTTATAAACACACAACACGCAGCCCGGTTTTTAATCTGGTCAAACTTACACGGGGATAATATCTTTTTATTTTACAACAAAATGGAAATACTTACCACGCCTATCGTCAATCGTATATTTCTTTCGAGAGTTAATGAAAAAAACAGGCTATACTCCGTGCGCTTACACAGCATCACGCCACATACAGGCTTTGGGAGAAGCAAATTCCTTCAAGTCTTCTCCCGCTGCCTTAAGAGTTTGAACTTGAGCTTTGTTTATAGTCATAGCGAATACTCTACTTTCTTGAATTCAAATCGTGAATTCAAAGGGTTAATTCTATGTAGGGATCCACCCCATCATCACCATCAATACCCAAAAGCCGTCCACTGCTAAACATAGGCCCCCACGAAAAGTTTGCAAAAAAAAAAAGTTTGGACACCCTTCGACCACAGTGAATGTCCACCGATAATATGAACAGACGACCTGCAATCTACACTGTACACAGACCGCCTGATACCTACCCTGTTTAAACACAAAAAAATATTATTTACTGTTTTATGGAATAAAATCTCTTCTCGAGCATTTTCTCAAGAGCAACATCAATAACAAACATGTGTCAAAACATTGTGTCTCAGACATGTCAAATGATTGTCAAAAATGATATACAAAATATTTTTATCATTAGCACTAAAGAGTTTTGATATCAACTTCGAAGAAAATCACCCCCAGAATAACTTTGTCACCCTTTTTCACCCCCTTAGGAGATTAATTGCAATAAAATATAAAATAAATATTTCGTCAATTCTGTAAAAGAATGTGTATGCAAAATTTGAAGTAGATTGGACCAAGGGATCACGTTGTTCCATACAAACTTTGCACCCCTTTTTGACCCCCTTAGGGGTAGAATTTCGAAAAATCCTTTCTTATCGGATCCCTACGTCATACAAAGAACACACCCTCCCAGTTTCAGGTTTCTACGATCAGCGGTTTAGGCTGTACGTTGATCCATCAGTCAGTCAGTCAGTCAGTCAGTCAGTCAGTCAATCAATAAGTCAGTCGTTCAGGACAAAGCATTTTATAGGTATAGATTATGACAACGCTAGATCGAAAATTAAGTGTTATGTTATTTAGGGAATTACACAATAAATTTTATAAATGGATAAAATGTCTATTGTCATTTTTCCCTTATTAACTTAAATTCATAAAATTTATATTTAAAATTGGCATTTACCGTGATCAAACTGAGTTCAAGCTCTTCGCTCTCAACTTTAGATAAAAAAATATATATTATGAAACATCACAGAATTCACAGTTTTCTTGCAAAGTTGTAGGAACTTTGCATCTCTACGGTTGACCCAGTTCATTGATTGTGCATTCTGTAAATTTAGCGTAGACTGTTTCAAACTGCACCGTTAGCTGTACCAACTGGTGAG
This sequence comes from Pyrausta aurata, assembly GCA_963584085.1. Lineage (NCBI taxonomy): Eukaryota > Metazoa > Arthropoda > Insecta > Lepidoptera > Crambidae > Pyrausta > Pyrausta aurata. The sequence continues at coordinate 2,499,148 of OY757266.1, read as the reverse complement.
ACGGTACCTTTTGAAAGAAAGAAAGAAAATTATTTATTGATTTAGGACATCACAAACACACACACACACATTTGAACGAGTTCACAAAATAATAACAAACACAATCACATGACGAATTTACATAATACCAAACATTCTTTTCAGGGGTTTAATTCTTGAATGCAACTATGGTTACTGTTTTCGTTGATGTTGCAACATTGCGGCACTCAGGCACGTGTAAGGGCCAGTTTCATGATAGATAGATAACTCAACTAACTTATAGTTAGATGCCTTTACCTTTATCGGTTGGATAATTAGAATCGTGCGTGCTTAGGATGAGAATTACCTTACAAATGGTCATTAAAATCGCCATTATATCAATTGATAATGGTATCTTTTGCTCAAAACATGCACAGTCGTAATTATTTAACCACTGGTAACCTTTAACCATAAGTTGAGCTATCGATTACGAAATCGGCCTTAAGAAACATCTTAACCGTGTTAAAAAAAAATTAAGCTTACTTGAATTTAAGTGACAGCAACTTATAATGAATATAACAGAAATTGCTAGTGAAATGGGTAAGCGCAGTGTCTGGAAGCTGCTCGTAGCAAATAAGCGAAAATATTAAAATCTAAGTATATAGTCTTATCACAGAGTAACTGTTTGATAGAACGATTCTATCAAACAGTTACTCTGTGATAATGTGACATTTTTGTTATCAACACACTGCGCTGCAACAGAATAAAACAGCGCTGAATATTCCCTTTAGAGGCGATTTAATTAAAACGAATGCAAAAATTATGCAAAAGATTCCAGAATGCAGCTTTGTTTGCGTTCACGTCGGATTAAGCCGATGTAAAATGTTCTTAATTACGCCTTTGCCTCGTTTTATTGAAGTTTCAACGGGTTTTTCAAAGCGGTAATTTGACCGAAATGTTTAATAAGCTTACAGACCGCGCCATTCATAAAAAATACATAAATGCAGTCGACCAACTTTGTATTGCAGATGACGTACGCATACTGAACTCAGATTTGTAGAGTTCCTTAAGAAAACGGTTAGAGAAAATTTCGTCATTTCTTAAATGTACGAAAATGGAAGGTTGCTTGTTGCAAGTAGTTATTTTTTCTCTTTAATAGTTTCTGATATTCCAATACGTTACCTCCAGCGAAGTACACCCTACAGAGTTACGTAAACCTCCGTTTATTAACATCTGCAGAGAGCTGTCAACTGCATCTCCGCTTGCGATAAGGGTCGCTCATCAACTTACTATAGTAATAGTCCCCCGCGACTTTGTCCGCTCGTTTTGATTTCGTATTCTTTATTCGTTGGTCGTATCGTGATGTTTTATACCTTGACACTGTAAAAAATATTTGCCGAGAATATGAACAACATCAACTAAGTGGTGGTGGTTTTAATCATTTAATTACTTATTCGGCGTAAACGCTTAGCAAACGCACCAATTGATATTGAAAAGGTCGTCTCAAAACAAAATTTGTTTATACATGCATAAATCACTGAACGATAAATGTTTAGAACACATTTTTTCACGAAATACTCCCAAAATTTTTAGAGATCAGCATATCTAAATAATATTTATGGGATTCACAAAATTTTAGGTGGTGAATAGTTCTACACCAAAATTAGGCAGCAGCGAACTATTGCGGTTAGCCACGAAATTAATAGATGACCAATACGAGTTAATTTACACGATTACAATTTGGTCGCTTTTATGCTTTTATTATTTGTCACTAACTGCAAAGTATTAGGTTTTGTTTTTAAATACATTGGTACACCAAAAGGTATTGTAGTTATTCTATGTTTCTTTCATCGTCTCGTCATGGAATTATAGCGTGCATTTAGGTTTAATTGAGTGTTGCTTCAACTCTTTAGAAATTCGTAATAGGTTCGTAGCCCAATGATTTAAAAAAAGTATAGCACTAAAAAAGTTAAAAGTATGTACATCCATAAAAAGGCATAACAAATCTCTTGAAGGTTCAGTTACAGTTATTTGATCAATTTGAGAATACGCTACCATTTTTTTTTCATAAAATGGAAAGCCTACCATACCCTGATGAATTTAAAAAACCTTTACATTTAAGTTTGAAATACTTAAAAAATTGCAACGTGGTTTTCTTCGAATCCAAAAATACTTTTATGGGGAAGTATTGGCGTTTTCTATACATAATACCGCTTTACGTTATGTTTTATCTATCCTTTACCATGTATATTTTGAAGTTGTTTACTGAAGGCTTGGACGAGTTTGAAAAGGCTGATATGGTTCCTTTGTGGCTAATATCGACACAAGGTTTGTTTGTATTTTATCTTTCAACTATGGCTGTCTTGCCTTTAGAGAAAAGAGACATATAGAGATATTTGGTAAACCAGCAAGTGAGCAAATAGACCAAATTTTTCTAGTTGTGATCTGAAAACAAATATTTTTCAGAATTAATAAAATTTATCATCATAATGCAGAAAAGGAAAGAAGTGAAAGCTATCATTGAAAACTTGGGGTCGATATGGAGGACCACTGACTTGACAGATGAACAGATGATGATGAAGAACTCTGCGCTAAAAAGACTGAATATTGGTCAAAGAAGTAAGTGTCGTTTCTTTAAAGAACTTATGTATGGTTAATATGGTGTTGGGTAGCAGCAACATCAGTACTGGCAGAAGGCTGAAGATATGGTATATCAGGAAAGGCTTTTTCTTAAACTGCGGTGTAGAAGGCAAGAAGGAAACCACCATTCTATCATCCCTTATTTGGAGTTTTGAAAACTCCACCGATAAGAGCGTAGCTCCTAAATTTGATCATGATCATGATATATTATTTATTTTTATTGGCAGTACTTGATAAGACCGCTACCATAACAGCGTGGTATTACTTCCTGCTGCCTCTTGGTGAGAGCATTGTAAGAAAACTTATTTTAGCCCAAGAAGTAGAGCTGGTTTTACCTGTGATTTGTGTATATCCCTTCAAAGTTGACAATTGGGTAAAGTATTCGATGGTTTATGCGTTCCAGTTATATTGTGGTAAGTTTTTTCAGTATATTATAGATTATACACACAAAAAGTAGTTTGCTGACAAAAAGACTATGGTTTCCAACTTTCCATCGACATGTCGGAGTCATAATAGTCACACTTTTAGGCATAATTTTTCTATTTTGTCTGTGGAACTGACGGAGAACCTTGCTTCTTGTATTTCCACAGTATTTCTATATGTGTACATGTATTTGGGGACTTACATACTATTGGTTGACTTGAGCACATATATTAGCATACAATTTGTGTTCCTTCAAGAGGATCTAGTCAATATACAACCTACAAACAAAAAACAGATGAAATCTGATTGTAATGATGAAACTTTTGAGTACTATAACGAAAGGAGTGAGTCCAATATCGAAGATTTCGTTAGACGTCATCAAGCGGTAATATTGTAAGTACCTTTTTTAGTAAGTACCGGTTAGCCAGAGGATGCGGCTTAGAGTCCCGTTCTTGGTTTCTTATTTCATCTTACCTTTATGGACCTTTAGTGTCTTAGTTGTAATCTTTTTACGGGACATGGGCTGGAACTCGAATATTTAATAAATATTCGATATATATAAAATAAACCTACATAAATATTATTTATCTTATTTGTAAGTCAAAAAGGTATCATAGTAACCAGCCATACCATATAAACTATATTAACATTTACTTTTAGTGTTTGTATGTTTACTGTTCCTCTATTTCACAGGTTGACACAGCAGATAAATGTTATATACAATAAAATTATTTTCGTCAATTTGCTGTTTTCAACTTTAATTATCTGCTTCTTTGCCATTGCTGCCAAAGTAAGAATGAAAAATCAGACCAATATTTTAAATACAAAAATGGAAATGATGCTTCAAAAATATTAATTTAAAAAATAATAAAATACAAAAAGTATTTCATATTTAAGGCATCGACGGAGGCTGCATACATAGTGACCTACTGTATCGCTATTTGTCACGTCATGACGACTGTATTCATTATGTGCTATTGTAGCGAGATGCTAAGTGCATCAGTAAGTACCTACATCTTCTACGAGTATACGTTAGTACAATATTTTGTCAAAACCATTTGCTAAACTATCAACAGTTTTAGCTACAATTAACCGTTTCAGAGCATGGGAGTGGCTGCGTCAGCTGCCAAAAATCTATGGTATAAAGGAGATTCGCGATACCAGAACATAATTTACGTTATTCTCATGAGGTATTGTTTTTCCTCAATTCTTTAAGCTCAAACCAGCTCATAGTTGAGGCGAGACCTTTGCCCAGGAAAAGGACGAGTAAAGCTAACTTCTCTTTATTACGATTTTAAACTTTTGCGTTGCAATGCGACAATTGTAATGCAATAAAAGCTACAAAAATTAGTGTTTTCATTTGCGTTTAGACCCGTCATGTCATGTCTGATACTTTTTACTTTACTTTAAAAATTAGTAACAACTCAATTGAAGGAAACTAATCCCGCAATTATTTTCAGAGCCCAAAAACCGTGTACTTTAACGACGCTTAACTATTCCTCGATTAGTATGAAAACATTTAACAGGGTAAGTAACTTAGTTATCTACTTACCATGATTAATTTTGATTGATTGGTATGATATTTTTGATTGACTCAGATTAATGTAGGAATTTTAAATTAGAAGCCATGTTTTAATAAGATTCAAAGCATAGCATGCTGCACCTACGGTTCAATCGCACTCGAGAGAAAATTTTAAAAAAAGGTTTTAGAATTTTTTTATTGGTATTAGTTTATTTTTGTAAAGTAAGTAGCAATAAAATTGTGGTACATCGGTCACAGTAAGCGTCCGTGCTAAAGTACTCTCATATTACTAAAATCACGTCTCCATAAAATAAACCTACAAAAAACATAAACGTAACAGTTACTCCAAAAAATCAAGCAGTGCTAATAATTTTTTTTTCACAGGTTTTGAAAACAACATACTCATACTTTTCACTTGCAAGCCAAATGTATGACGCTAGGGACTGACAAAATATTTCTTAAACAATCGATTCCTATTAATAATTGAAGTAGACAAGAATTAAGTCTGAGAGTTTTGTTAAACTTGGCGTAGGCACAGACACATATGTTTATTATTATTATTATTCATTTATTATCAGGCTACACATGGCCCATAGTACAAATACCTTATAGACTAGCATACATATGACAATTTAAAATAAAATATATACCTTATAGACTAACATACATACAATAGCAATATATTTATTTATTAATAGGCACTATTTTGTCCGCGTAGTGTTGCGCAGCTTGGTGTCAGGTAGCCGTCCACGAAACCGACGATTATGTAACTAGATTGAGCAATTATGTTACACCTATATTTTAAATAAACCCAAAAAAAATACCACATTGCTTCATATAACATGTATGAAGGTTGATTGATGACAGGCTAACTTGGTGAATAAGAAATTACTGCCTTTTCTATACGAGTACAAGCTCCAGGCATACAAGAAAACATGAAGAAAATTATTATTCTTAACATAAAATTCATCTAATGTGTTGAGACTCAGTATTGTGATCACTATCTTTTGTACCATCACTTTTGTAAGTATAATTTGAATAAAATAAATGTCAAATGTTTCATCTTATTTGTAAGTTTTTTTTAAATAATCATATTAATAAAATGCGTTTATTGCTTCTCATACCAAAAAGAACTTATTTCTATAACAAATTTCTTGAAACAATAGCTAAAACTAGGACAGCAAATGGATGTGGCTCAGCTAGTGTTGGCAAAAGTCAACGCTGATTTTCAGCCACTCCCATCCCTCTTAGATCTTGTGCGAGGGTTTAAGTTATGAGGGCTTAAAATATACAAGTAGCAACAAATTTAAATGGATTAGAAAAAACAATACATAGTTAAAATAAAAAAATAAACAACCTATACAAAAATATAAATTTTTTTTTTTTTTTTTACAACAATTTAACTAGAATATGTACCTAAGTAGGTACATACTTAGCTAAGATTTAAGATGTATTATGATCAACAGTGACAGCTCTATAATAAGTGACCTTAGCTCTATAATGTACACAGTTTTCCATGGACTAGAAGATTCTATGCTTTTTTAATTTACAGCAAAACAAATGTTAGGTTACGTTCAAAGTGTTTGTTTACTTGTAAAAAGAAATCACTTTATTATAACCTATAGTTACAGATTTCTTTGATATCACTTCTAAATATTTAACCAAGACACAGAGAAAAAAAAAACATGTTGTGAATATAAAAGTACGCCACTGAATTTAAAGATCAGTGTAATTTGATGTCGAATAATTAGAGGTATTATTTAATTACCATGAACACATACATTACTCGAAGCCTTTTCTCATGATTGATTGGGTAATCGAACCTCATGTACGTACTGGAGTACATAAATAATAGCAAACATTGAAAACAATAAACTTTTATCCCCCTCAGGGGGTGATTTCAGGAATCAAAACTATCCATTGATAGACAGCGGTCCAAACAATATGTTTGTGTTAAAATTATCAAAATCGGTTAATTAGACGTTTATACATTTAGGCAGAATCTACATAATAGGTATGTACTATAAGCACACTTTCACATTTAGTTGGAAAGAATAGAACAGTATTTATATTAATAATATAAACTATTTTCTGTTCAGAAATTCTCAGGGTAGCCCGGAGTTTGGGATGTTGGCGGTGTTTCACCCCCGTGCCTCGGAAAGCACGTAAAGCCGTTGGTCCTGCGCCTGATCTCTCTCCGGTAGTGTCGGATTGGCGTCCCATATCGGGCTATGAGAGTGAAAGGAATAGAGAGTGCACCTTTGACGCGCAGTCGGTTATTCGTTGTGACTGGCCACTGTAGTCGAAATCGGCTAGGGGGACTATTTACTATTTTAAAAAGCGCAAGAGATTGCTTGTTTATGTAAATGCACTACGCATCTCAGCAACTACTGGACGATTCGAATTAATCGAGGACTATAGGCAGATGAAGCTGCAGACGAAGTCGCGGGAGTCGATAGGTAGTATTAGGTTCACGTCTAAAATTGATGGTGTCGGACAAACAAATTTAAAATGAATAAAGTCATTTTCAATCACAGTTTTAAAAAGTACTCAAAGGAATAGCGGACGAAAAAAGCATAGACGAAAGTAATAAATTACTTTTTTATTTCTGCTGCTAGTGCTGCTCTCAATTATAAATCCATACTTAAGTTAACTCTTAGAATGCTCTGGAAGTTAGACATTCTTTCCATAAATTTTGAACACCAAGAGTTGGGTCAATTGTCTTGGTTTCAAACTAAAGAATTTTCTTCCTTGGGCTATGAATAACAGACAACGATGATGACGGGAGTGTCTCCCACAAATACTTAAATATATGTATATAATCATCCATGACTTATATACAAATATTCGTGATCATCACATAAACATTTGTCCTTAGCGAGATTCGAACCCACGACCGCCGCCATAGTATTCAGGAGCGTAATCACACGACAACACCAAACGCGTCGCCAAATCTATAAACGTTAAAAAAAATTAAGTCCGATAAAAATGTTTCTATGGCTTTTCCTTTACAAGCAAAAATGTTAGGTTACGTTCAAAGAGTGTTTGCTATTCAAACTAGCTTTGTAGTTAATAAAAAATAACTATATTGGATGTAGTCTGTATTTTAGATAGTTACGGAACAGGAAACCTTGTTATTCTCTACTTCTGATTTAAAAATAAATATTTTGCCAGCGTCAATTCATTTCAGTTACATTTTTACTTCAAAATGGAAGGCTTTTACGTCTACCCCGATGAATTTGTCAAATCTTTATTACCAAGTTTGAAACACATAAAAAATTGTAGAATTGATATATTTGACAAAAGATCAAGTGCTTGGGCAAAATATTGGAGATTTATTTACATCACGCCGTTATTTATTCTGCATTATGTATCTCATTCGATGTATATAGTGAAATTGTTTTCGGAAGGTCTGGACCCCTTTGAAAAGGCGGACATGATACCAATGTGGATCATTATGACGCAAGGTATGTACATAAATAGTAATAGTTATATTCTTTGGAATAGCTTTTTAGTGACAAATCAATATAAATGTTCTTAGGAGAGATCATGATCACGATCAAAAAGAGCTAGGCTCGTAGGGCAAGTATTTTGATCCGTAGTAATGGTAAAGTTACGTTACCAGCGGTTGAAAATATTCAATTGAAAATAGTAAATATACTATATTATGTGTGTTTGGAGAAAAAATAACTTAACCAATGGTCACTAAAATAGCCATTCTGACATTTGATTAAGGTAGTTTTTCTTCAAAACACACAAAATTGTAAATATTCAACCACTGGTAACGTAACAATATTACTATCGATGAAATAACTGGACCTTAGATAGTTAATGGAATCAGAAGTTACTTTGCGGCAATCCATTATTAAAATGTTTTTTTTAAATTACGTTGCTTTAAATTTTTTGCACGTTGGTGTTGGGTACTAATAATTGCATTAGCTGTGCCGCATGTGTATTGAGGGCGGGCGGGTGGTGCATCCTGCATTTTTCTGAACTAATACTCAACGCGGTGACGGTTCGTGTTTTTAGTTGCCTGCGCCGGCGTCGCTTAGCGGAAATTTAAAGCAATAAATTTTTAGGAAATTCTACTTAGCTAGGCTGTTGTCGGTGGAGTTTTGTTCCAAAACTCCAAATTACGTTTATAAACGCGTCGTAACCTTATAATACTGATTTCAGAATTCTTAAAGGCAATAATTATAATTCGTAATAGAGATGGAATCAGAACTGTGATCGAGCACTTGGGAGCAATGTGGCGGACAGAAGGTCTGACGGAAGAACAGCTGAAGAAAAAGAATTCCGCACTGAAGCTACTGTCAATGGGACAGAAAAGAACGTATCTTTAAGTATTTTTATATTCAGACTAGCGGCCCGCCAGCGACTTCGTACGCGCGTAATTGTTTTACTCCGTTACCATAGATCGTAGCGAAAATATTTATAAGCCGATACGGATTTAACTATTTCTATAGCCTTCCCCGATAAATAAGCTATCTAACAATGTATGTAACATATTTTATAATCAGACCTATAGTTCCTGTGATTAACGCGTTCAAACTTGACAAATAAAAACATCCAGTTTTTAAATATATGCGTAGAAATACGTATAGATAATTGACATATTTTATGTACACACAACACGTAGCCCGGTCTTTAATCTGGTCAAACTTACACGAGGACAATATCGTTTTATTTACAACGAAATGGAAATACTTACTACGCTTATCGTCAATTGTACATTTCTTTCGGGTGCTAATAAAAAGACCAGGCTACACTCTGTGCGCTTACACAGCATCATGCCACATACAGACTGTGGGGAAGCAAATTCCCTCAATTTATCTCCCGCTACCTTAAGAGTTTGAACTTGAGCTTTGTTTATAGTCATAGAAAATACCCTACTTTCTTGAATTCAAATCGTAAATTGAAAGGGACAATTCTATGTAAAGATCTACGCCACCATCATCATCAACATCCAAAAGCCGTCCACTGCTAAACATAGGTCCCCCACGAATAGTTTGCAGAAAAGTTCCAGATTGGACGCCTTTCGACCACAGGAGCAGCGTAGAATGTCCACCGACAATATGAAAATACGATCTGCAATCTACACTGGACACAGACCGATTGATACCTACGCTGTTTAAACACAAAAAAATATTATTTAGGCTATTCTAAGGAATAAAATTTCTTCTCGAGAGCAACATCAACAACATATATTATTCATCTGTGAACCAAAGAGGATAGAACAATAACAAACATTTGTCAAATATTCTGTCTCAGATATGTCAAATGACTGTCAAAAATGAAATAAAAAAACATTTTAATCGTAAGCACTACAGAGTATTGATATCAAATTCGAAGCAAATCACCCCCATAATAACTTTGCACCACTTTTAACCCCCTTTGGTGATGAATTACAATAAAATACAAAATAAATCTTCCGTCACTTTTGTAAAATAATGTGTATGCAAAATTTTAAGTAGATTGGACCAAGGGATCTGGTTGTCCCATACAAACTTTGCACCCCTTTTTGACCCCCTTAGGGGTGGAATTTCTGAAAATCCTTTCTTATCGGATCCCTTCGTCATACAAAGAACACACCCTTCCAGTTTCAGGTCTCTACGATCAGCGGTTTAGGCTGTGCGTTGATCCATCAGTCAGTCAGTCAGTCAGTCAGTCAGTCAGTCAGTCAGTCAGTCAGTCAGTCAGTCAGTCAATCAATAAGTCAGTAGTTCAGGACAAAGCATTTTATAGGTATAGATTAAAATTATTAAAGTAAAACCCAGGGAACGGTGGACAAAATTTAGCTTACTCGTCACACTAAAGTTTTTTTGAATTCGAATCTGGGCCTTATTTCTCGTGAAATTCGCATACGAAAAAATTTGCAAAGATCGAATTTTCTTTGTTAAAAAAAAGTTTTCGATATCTCAGGAAAGAAATCGTGATTACTTTGCATTTTGATTACTTCCGTAGCTATTTGCGTGTGGATATATTACTTGATTTTTTAAGGTAAAACAGTTAATCTCGCTATTCAATTACCACACGAAAAAAGTTCGATTGACGTGAGAATCGCGGCCCTGATACCAAGACACGCATGCAGTGAAAACTGTTGTGCTCCGAAACATTTTGGCGTGGTCTTTACACTTGTCGTTTGCAAAGTGTTCTGTCCATTTACTAAACAACGTTACCATTTAACGTCTCGATCAACTTTATTAGTTATTCAACCTACAGATTATTTCCTAATACTTTTTCGATCATGTACCGTAGAAAAACACTGCAGGATTGATTAATTAAGGAATAAAAAGCTCAGAGATACTCATAATAACTGAGCTTCTTAATTTTACAGTTCTCAACCGAAGCGCCACCACAGTAGCTTGGCAATATCTGCTGTTTCCTCTCGTAGAGACCACCATAAGAACCTTCTTTCTGGACCAAGATGCGGAGCTGGCTTTACCGTTTGCCTGTGTTTACCCTTTCGCAGTTGATAACTGGCCGGTTTACTTGGCTTTAAATGTCTTTCAAATCTATAATGGTAAGATGTTGGCGAAAAGTAAAAATACTTGTAAAATGACAGTGTAAGTTCTATGACTGGACCGTAAAATTATTATATACTAGCTTTTGCCCGCGACTTCGTTCGCGTGGACTTCAGGTTCGTCCCGTCTAGTAGCGCAAAAAATGTGTTTTTTTACGACCTCACATTAGAAACCTCAAAAATTGTAGCCTATATGTTATTCTGATGTATAAGCTATATTGTGGTGAAGTTTCATTCAAATCCATTCAGTAGTTTTTACGTGAAAGAGTAACAAACATCCATACATCCATACATCCATACATCCATACATCCATACATCCATACATCCATACATCCATACTTACAAACTTTCGCCTTTATAATAGTAGTAGGATTAATTTTATAGTCTGGACACATTTGTTTGCAATACATGACTGCTTCGATTTATTCTGTTTGAAAATAAGAATTTATTTTTATTTTTATTATAAATTAATACCATTTAAAATCTATTACTGGTTACTCAAAAGGCCTATATTTATTTTCTTTCAACTTGAACAGTCCACACCCATTCATATTTTTTAATGCGTTTTGTATTTATATTTTCAAAACAGATTATTAAAAACAAACAAAAAATGTTATAACACCGTTTGTTAACTGAAATCCTAGAAGGGAGACATGACATTGTAGAGTCATATATTTTATTCTTTCCAGTGTTACATACAGTGCACATGTACCTAGGCTCAGTTATGCTATTAGTTGTTTTAAGCACTTATCTCAGCATCCAGTTCTTATTACTTCAAGAAGACTTAATTAATGTTACACCTAGAAATAATATTCAGTCAATAATTGACAGAGCGGATGATATAACTGAGTGTAAGGAGCGGAGTGGATACAACATTGAAACAATTATCCAGCGTCATCAGTATGTTATATTGTATGTATATAACGAAGCTTTTGTTTCCAATATGATGAGTTTTGTTATAGAAATCACTTAATTTGTTTTTGTTATCAGATTGACGAATCAGCTGAATGAAGTTTTCAATAAAATTGTGTTCATAAACTTGATGTTTTCGACTCTTACAATTTGCTTCTTTGCCGTTGCTGCCAAGGTAAAGTGCCACTGGTGTTACACCCTGCTTCGTTACTACCATAAAATTAATATTCCTATTGGAATAGAAGAACTAGTAAGAGCTGTCAAACGAAACCGACTTTGGATGACAATAACCAATTTTAGTAAGTTACGAGTACATTAGTAACTTAAAATGAGATAACCTTTCGTCCAGGTGATTTATACTTATCTTCTTAGGTTAAATATATTAGTTTACCGCATGATAAACAGTCGACACAAAATATCGAACATGCAGCCTTAGTGTAAAACGAAAAATTATTTATTTGCACAAAATATTCGTAAACATGCATTAAATGTTATTTTGTTTTTACTTTTTACATAACGTTAACGTCTATAGAAAAGAATACGAAACCGGATTGGCAAATATAAATCGTAAATTGAAAGGCTTCGATTTGGACTTATTTACCTCTTAAATGAGAAGTTGTAAGGGTGATTTTTCTGTAATGAACAATAATCAATCACCGATCAAGTCCCCATGTTTCAGAAGCACAATTTCTCTTAAATATACACAATTTCATTTGAAATTATAAAAAATCACATGAAAGAAATTTTTAGCGAGGCTCTTTGGGGCTCCTAACTGTTTGACAGCCGTCAAAAATGGTTCTGCTGCATCACATCTCGCATCTCTTTTTATCGCACAGCTTTATCCTACTGACATCTCGCTTTTGACGTTCTATTCCGAAAGGGCTAATAATTATATGGTTACTACAGATATTATGTTGTACCTATTATAAGTTTTATACCTGCAAGAAATGTGCACTAAAGTTCTATATCTTAAACTATAAGTCTTATTAACTTTTTTTATTATAAGTTACATCAAAAATAAAGTAAAATATTAGGCACATGTCTGTTGAATGATTGTCAAAAATAAAAATCATTTAAGATAGCTTTGTGTAGGTCAGTAAAGGTTTATTTGGCCTAATAGATGTGTTTTGTCTAATAGTATGTAACAGTCAAAACCCTTAATCGGTCAAAAACCTCATTGACCGGTAAAATTAGTCAACAACTGAGTATGTTGGTCAAAATCTAATTTTTGTCAGATAAAATCCATTTAATTAATGAAATGGTTAGGGGTTTGACTGTAACATATACAACCATTTATTTTGTTCTAGACATCGACGGGAGCTGCGTACATGTTTAATAATTACGCTGCTATTTTGATAGTCATGTGGACAGTATTTGTCATGTGCTACTGCAGCGAAATGTTGAATGCATCTGTAAGTGAATCTTATCTTGGGTACATACGATAGTCATTATTTTAGTTAAGTACGATCAATTTTTAGAAAAGACCCAAAAAAGAATGTGTGAGGTGTGACTATTTGGTTTTGCGTCAGCTTTGCGGGTCATTGACCATGGAAATATTTCAATAGAGAAGTTTCAAGATATCTTTGCTCAGCAGCAGAATATTCAAAGATCAACGACTACAATATGTTCACGACCACTACATATAGCTTTTTGTGGATATTATGTCGTAATAGGCCGTTTCCTATATCCATTCTATCTGTGGTAGAGATAGAAATAGTTATCGCCCTTTGGCTTTTTCGTTCCTATAAAACTTCTGGCAGTGACAAATCCTATCTCCGGTCGAGGATAGCTATCTACCTTTGACTATAGTTTACAAATAGGGTACATCTGAAATAGCAAAACTTAACGAGCCGAGGGATACTCCTTACTTTTATGTGATTTTAAATGAATCCTTAATTACTATGATTATGTGGCAATACCCAAAAAGATTTGGCTTTACACTAATTTAAAGGTATATTTCACACTTAAATGAAAATGAAATTGAGATTTGATTTACCTTCTATTTCAGAGCACTGGCATCGCTCATTCGGCTGCCAGAAGTCTATGGTACAAAGGTGATCTACCGTACCAAATGACAATTTACTTCATCATTATGAGGTAGTAAAATTCTCCTTGCCTATTCAAATATTTTTACTAAATTAGAATAAGTGATACAATTTTGTAAAAACTTAAAAAAATAACTTTATTTCTTTTTCAGATCTCAAAAGCCGTGCAATTTGAGATCCCTGAATTATTACTCAATCAGCATGAAAACTTTCAATAAGGTTTGTATATCTAAAAAGGTACGAAATAGTCATTGAACTACTAGCGTAACTGAATTGAAACCACGACCAAATTACTTGCGTCATGATTAGTCGCCACTTGGCATTAACGCATACAAACGATTTTAACTTCGACATTCAAATTTCAATTTCATAACATTCGTCACAATCTTGTCATAGAGTAGTGATACATTTTAGTTTGGCGTGGCTTTACTGTACTCTGTTTTTCTTTCAGGTATTAAAGACAACGTATTCCTACTTTTCATTAGCAAACCAAATGGTCGACGCAAGGGATGCAAGTGATTGATAAAAAGTCACTTGTATTCTTGTACGGACAACAGCACGTCAAGCTAAATACTGCGGTATCTTATGCTGTTGAAATAAGGGCTATTTTTCAACAAAAATGTATAATCTGATGTGCTGGCGACTGTACATTTCAATATTTTCTATCTTTTTTTTCTGCAATAAAGAAATCAGCTATTGATATCAGCTATTTCGATGACTTGGTTATTATTTTACAACGGACATCTAAGTTTTCGATGTTGATTTCGGTCACTTTGCCTAAGAGCGTGCATGCACATAGCTAAATGAGTATGCTCATAAATGCATTTAAGCTCAGTCATAATGCTCAGGGCATTTAACTAAAAGAGAATGCGTTTGCGTCGCTATGTGCTGGCGACTGTACATTTCAATATTTTCTTTCAACCGTAGTAGTTTTTCTTTTTTTTTATCTGCAATAAAGAAACATAGATCATGTTGATGCCTTTTTATTACTTTATACCTATAAGCTCAATCCAATTTGACAAATTGCAAACCTAAGATATTTCCAAACTGAGTTCAAAATAACTTTATGTTAATCATTAGAAGTAAGTATTAGAAGATGATGGGCTACTTTATATTTTGCAAAGCAAAGTTACCAAAAGGAATCTTTTGAAATGAAAATGAATAGTTTAATATTCCTTTCAGTAATGAATCACTATTTTGCTTTTGTTATAAATTATCATAAATACGAACTGAGTCTGAAATCATATCTCCGTCAATAATTTTCTGAGAAATATCAAACAATTACTAAACTGTATTTTATGAAAATAAATTTATAACATTTTGATTTAGTTTCAAGAAGTTTAACGTAATTGGGAGAATCTGTTTTTTTGATAATTTTACACAATGCTCATATCGCGCGTGAATTTATATTTAAAATTAATCAATGACGTCAGAATGAGTATTTTAATGACCATTGATTAAAACGTATTTTTTCTTTATAACGCGCAATCGTAAATATTTAACCGCTGGTAACATTCAACCATTGAGTTTACTATCGATCACGCAACTGGGTCTTAGTCACCGCAATATTTCTACATGAAACAAAATCCTTACACAGAAAAGCTTGCAACTATTTCTGCGAGCAATCCTAAAAAGTTGTGCTTACTAAAATCCGGATTTTAGCGCGAAATCCTACAGGGTCCGAATGAGCGCTTTCCTAGTTCGGAACTGGGAACTCACTTTCTGGATTAATCCGAGTGCACTCAGAGCCGTTTGAGTGCAATCGTCATACTCACACACGGTGTAAGCACCCTATTAACTATTACAAGAGTCTTGATAGTAAGAGAGAGTATTAGCTATATTGAAAAAGACAAATATGTATACAGGGTGTTATTGCAAGGGGGTGCCAAATTTTTGGAGGTGAAAGGGACCATCAATATGAACGACTTTTACTATGGGACTATCGTTCAATTATTAATTTTATTTTCTGCCTCTCCATACATTATTGTCAATGTAGGTGACTGATTTTGTATGGGAAACCTGAAATTTTATTTAAGATTTTGACCAAGACCCCATAGTAAAAGTTGTTCATATTGACGGTCTCATTCACCTCCAAAAATTTGGCACTCCCTTGCAATAACACCCTGTATAAGATTGTGTCTTTCTTTACCGATATATAGGGTGTGGCAGGTAATAGAAGCAAAAATTTAAAACATAGGGCCTTTGATGTTGACCAGTAACTATGATGTTATTACTACGTATACTCTGTAAAATCATTGATGTAAATATCGTCTGAAGCTATTTTAAAGCGACAAAAGTACTCATTATGATATTGTTGGTTTGTGAGAAACTGAATTTATTAATTACATTATATATATAATATAATATAATTACATATATAATATTACATTTTATTACGTAGAAACCCTCAGTACTTAGACAGGTTAACACTACATTTACTGCATATTGGCTTCGGTCCTATGTACGTCTTCCAAAGGGTCTCGAACCCTATGGTCCCGAGGATGGAAATGACACCTCATAACACTATATTGCACAAAACAAAGTAAGTTACAATTTATAAACTAAAAAGTAAATGTACAACTAAGGCGGTCAACGGGCGTAGTCTGAAGCAATTTTTTTGGAATTTCGCGAAGATTGTCTATGCTCGTATATGAATGGAGGATTTGCCTGGTTATGTACGTAAGTATGGCATTATAAGACTTGCCTGAAGTTTTAGATTACCGAAGCGCGGCTGCTTTTCAGAGATAAGCATAACTACGTAATGAAGGAGTTTAAGCTTTGGTTAGATAAAAAAAGTGAAGAGATTTTGAACATTGGATTAGGTTTTTTCAAAATGTTGCTAAAGAATATGCAGTGTAATGTCTGAGACTTTGTTCCGTAGCTCTGAATTCACTTTATGGTAAACAAAAATTATTCAGGGTATTTTCGGCTCTTTTGTGCTATCAATAGTAGAGTATTAAAATATTGATAGAGAACTATGCAATAAGTCTAATTGCAATTATTAGAAGCTATTGATTTGTGCTAAAGCTAAATTTCTTCTTACACAAATTACAGTATTTTGTTTTTGATTGCACACAGGGTATTTACCAATCGCGATCGGAAAGAGCACAGTGCCATCTAGCGCTATCTGTTAGAGCTAAACATATACCAATTTTAGTGTTTTACTGTTGTTTTCAGGCCTACAGATTAGTATTCGCTACGCTGAGTGTCCCATCATTATTCAGGGCATGCTCGCCGCCTGGGGCACTCGTTTTTTATCCGCAAAGATTTGGTTTAACCATTTGTTTCCGCGTCCAATTGTAACTCAGACGTGTTATTTATTTGCTTACCATAAAGATAATAGACTGTTCAGCCTATGAAGTACTTGTATGTAAATAGTATAGTAGTACCTTGTATATAAATTTTCAATTTGCTAAATCATCCAAAACGAGAGAGGGAATTCGCATTTATCGGAACCGATTCGGCTTTGATTTGAGTAGCAACTTTAGAACTGTCTTTTTATAAAGAAAAATCGACTCGGACTTGTATATGAATACCTAAACGCCCTTTATGGTATTAATAATAGATCTAATAATCTTTGTCTTTGACAGATACCTACGTATCCTATAAAACAATATTTTAAATATTATATCAAATTCTACATGCCAGAAAGTACTTGTTTATTAATTAGTCATACCTTTTCATTTCAAATGGCATTCAAACGAGACGAAGTAAGTGCGACTCAAACTTAATTTAGATTTCAATCTGGATAAATTCTAAAGGTACTACTCAAGTTAACGTTTTAACTAATTACTTCAACTTAATTAAATAGTCACAGTACGTAAAATGCGTACGTGAACTTGAACTTTTATTAGCCAATTAGGTACTCTTGTTGTGAATAAAAGTAACGTTTAAAAAAACTTTTAGAATAAATAAAGTAACTTGGGTAATTAAAGTTTTACGAAAAAAAATAAGCACATAATTATTTTTCCATATTTTTACTTGTATTTTACTAATTTTATTTTGAAAATCGAACAATAAATCAACGAATAATATTGACGGTAGTGATTCAAAAATAAGTATACACTTGCTTCGATTGTTTGAAATAATGTTTTTTTTTATCTACGTTATTGTGTGGCTCTCAGAAATAACGTAACAAGCTCTCTACTGTTATAATAAGAATCTCCAAAATTAGTTTACTAGTTTTAGGTAGAAACTTCCTACGAAAAATTTCTCTTAATACCTTTGAGTGCAATCTTTAGGTGCTTTCGTTTTCACTTCTCTTATTCCACGCGAAGTATTTCTTGCACCAAACTGATTTAAAAATTTTTCAAGGAACTAACAAATAAAGCGGCATTTTAACTAATCCCATTAAACGAGTGCTGTTTTGCGTTACAGTGAAACTTGGGTATTTCTTTTAGAATGTTTTAGGACGGAATTTCAATAGCAAAGTTTTTCGACGCGCATTCAGTGACTGCACTGTTTTGTCGGGCCATTACGTTAAGGAGGGGTTGTCCTACTTTTGCATTTCTGAATTATTTTAATCATAAAAAAATATTCAGTATTTTTAGCTGAAAAAATGGTTAAGAATTGATATGAAAATCTGTCTCGAGGGGCTTAGTTCGATAAATCTAAAATTTAGTCTGACGAAAAAGCAATCTGACAATGTGTCCGAGATCCTTAAATATAGAGTTACACCTTCTTAGAAAAATCTCTAGTGCACATCACATACAGACTGTTTTGCAAGGGGGTGCCAAGTTTTTGGAGGTGAATGAAACCATCAATATGAAAAACTTTTACTATGGGGTCATGGTCGAAATCTTAATTAAAATTTCAGATGCCCCATACAAACTCACTCAGCTACATTGACGATAATGTATGGAGAGGCAGATTTTTTTTTACGTTCTAACGATGATCCTGTAAAGTTGTTCATTGATGGTCTTATTCACCTCCAAAAATTTGGCACCCTTGCAAAAACACCATGTATAGTAATGTTACCTATCTACATGATATTTTGTGCATTTTAGGCGGTGTAACTGCTTAAAAAGATTCCTTCTAGACAATCTTCGACAATTCCTTCAAAACAATTTGCATTTCCTGGAATCTTGGCCTTAAGGAACTCGCTGCAGTCGTTCATCATTGTTTAGCGTAGATTGAGTTGCTAATCTCGAGTAATCTCTCAGAAAGTTTGGGCGTTGATAACGTGGCGATGATCCATCTGTGTTGTTCTCCCTTGGTAATATATTATTATGAGACTAGCGGACCCAGCGAACTAGCGGGACACCGTCTACGGGGTAGAAATGGTTCTAAGCTACTTCCCCACCGTTTCGCCCCGGCCCCGTCTAAGGGGTATGAAAAATAGATGTTGGCCAATTCTCAGATCTACTCACAAAATTTCAAGAAAATCGGACTAGCCGTTTCAGAGAAGTACGGGAACGAACTTTGTGACACGAGAATTTTATATATAAGGTCACCTCGTTTTAAGTGATAATATTTAAAGGGCCGATTCAGCACAATAAATTAATCATTTGTTGAAGAAATCACTTTTGGTTTTTATCCGCTAGTTTATGAGAAAATTAGAGACGAAGTTAATTAATTTTTTCAGATATTATTTTTTTATTAATTAAGGTTAAGATATAAGAAAAAGAAATTTTGGGCATTGAATTGAGAGAGGCGAAGCCGGTGACGTAGATAACTTTTTAAATTGTCTGGGTGCTGTTTTAAAAAATGATATTGTCTATGTTAAAGAAAATAATAAAAATTAAAATCTTGATTTTCCAAAAAATAATGATAATATCCTGTTTCTATGATGTATACAAAGCCACTGTTAAAATATAATCACTTAAAATGATTTGACCTTATACAGTGTGTCTGGTCACCGATGTCCAATCCGTTAAGGTGCTGAAAATATGATCAATTTTATCGACAAATCCACTGAAATAAAACATTTTATTCCTACTATAAAATTTGATATTATTTCTATTCCTATTATAAGAGTCATATTCAATCAATCATAACGTCTAGACTAGTTGACGTAAAGCTAAGGTATAAACATCAGTTTTTAGGTGATGGGGTAGTGAATCAAAAAAATGAAATAAAATGTATGTTCATGGTCTAGTTTTTTTAAAATTTTGAAAAGTTTAAAAAATATCAGGAATTTTTATTTTAGTTTTTGCGTTTCAAGTGTTTTTTAAACATGTTACTGGAAGTTTTTGATAAACTTTTTGATACCGACTCGTTGGCTACTCTTTTAACTGTCGAACGAATTAATTTTTATTATTTTAGGTAGTGTATTTCGGTAGCTATGGCAAAATAAATGAAGCCACCCGGACTCTGAAAACAAAAGAATAAAATATTTCTATTCCTTTTATTAAAAAATACAGAGTCATATTCAATCAATTATAACGTATCTAGACCAGTTGACGTAAAGCTAAGGTAAACATCAGTTTTTTTAGGTATCATTACCCGAAAAAAACTCATGTTAGTGCATCTAAAAAGTGAAATAAAATGTATGTTCATGGTCTAGGTCTAAAAAATATCAGGAATTTTTATTTTAGTTTTTGCGTTTCAAGTGTTCGGTGACCAGACAAACTGTATAAGATGTATAAGTACTTAGTTGGGTACGGCATACGACATGCTTAGGGTAGAATTCCCCAAACTATGGGACCTTTTCGGCGCGCCTAATCGAGGCCTCGGGTGACCAGAGGGCTGGCAGCTACCTCGGCCAGCGAATCAATCTGGCCATGCAAAGAGGCAATGCTGCCAGCCTCCTGCCCCCTTACTCTGGACACAAAACCCGATCCAATGATTATTGCCATCCCTGTCACTCATACCAGGCCGTGTATGCATGTGATAGGGATGGCTATCTTCATTGGATCGGTATTGGTGTCCAGAGTAAGGGGGCAGGGCACCCTGCCGCCAAGCGGCGGAAATTTAGAAGACGTTTTTTTATTTATAGTAGATACTAGCGGCCCGCCCGCGACTTCGTACGCGCGTTTTAGTTTAACTCCGTTCCCATAGATCGTAGCGAAAATTTATAAGCCTATACGCATTAAACTATGGCCTTCCCTGATAAATTAGCTTTCTATCATATTTTATAACCTTACCAATAGTTCCAGTGAGTAGCGCGTTCAAACAAACAAACAAAAACAGAAATGCGTACAGACAATAAATGTTATATACTTTATGTACACACAACATGTAGCCCGGTATAATGGTCAAACTTACACAGGGATATTATTATTTTTATTTTACAACGAAATGGAAAGACTTCGTACGCCCTATCGTCAATCGTATATTTATTTCAGGTACTACAATGACCAGGCTACTCTCTGCGCTTACACAGCATCATGTCACATACAGGCTGTGAGAGAAGCAAATTCCCTCAAGTCTTCTCTCGCTACCTTAAGAGTTTGAATTTGAGCTTTGATTAAAGTAAAATAGCGGTAGATACGGCATGTCATACTAATTGTCAGCTAAAAAATGGCACTACACATTCCTTACGTCACACGTCTTTTATATGTCACCCGCACACGCAATCCAATGGAAATTAGGCGACGGGGGCCTGATTTTAGCGGTCCACTTTCAAGTGGCGCGTCACCTATCTTCCGCTATTTTACTTTAATCAAAGAATTTGAGCTTTGTTTATGGTTATTGGTTATAGCGAATACCTACTCTACTTTCTTGAATTCAAATCGCAAATTGAAAGGGACAACTATGTAAAGATCTACGCCACCATCATCATCATTTGGATGTTCCAAAAGCCGTCCACTGCTAAACATAGGTCCCCCACGAAAAGTTTGCAGAAAAGTTACAGATTGGACACCTTTCGACCACAGGAGCAGCGTAGAATGTCCACCGACAATATGAACATATGATCTGCAATCTACACTGGACACAGACCGATTGATACCTACGCTGTTTAAACACAAAAAAATATTATTTACTATTCTAAGGAATAAAATCTCTCCTCCAGAGCAACATCAATAACAAACATGTGTCAAATATTCTGTCTCAGATTATGTCAAATGACTGTCAAAAATGAAATAAAAAATATTTTAATCGTAAGCACTAAAGAGTATTGACATCAAATTCGAAGCAAACCACCCCCATAATAACTTTGCACCCCTTTTTAACCCCCTTAGGAGATGAATTTCAATAAAATACAAAACAAGTCTTCCGTCAATTTTGTAAAAGAATGTGTATGCAAAATTTGAAGTAGATTGGACCAAGGGATCTGGTTGTCCCATACAAACTTTGCACCCCTTTTTGACCCCCTTAGGGGTGGAATTTCTGAAAATCCTTTCTTATCGGATCCCTTCGTCACACAAAGAACACACCCTCCCAGTTTCAGGTCTATACAATCAGCGGTTTAGGCTGTGCGTTGATCCATCAGTCAGTCAGTCAGTCATTCGGGACAAAGCATTTTATTGGTATAGATAAGTTTTTTTTCTTTTATTTATTATTTAGGTTAAGAGTAATTTATAAGTAAATTTGTTTTTTTCAGCTTTAATTGAATTATTAAACACTTTACAAATTGATTTCAGGCACATAATGTACGCGATACCATATTTCTGTTTGTTCCTCTATGGACAAAGAAATGGGTCCCGAGAATGAAATAGAAATAACCATTCTCATTCACAAAAAGGCGATTTGCAGGAGAGGAAATAACTAGTTAAAAGGATAGGTTGCCCAAATATTTGTAAAAAAATATTAATTATCAATGTTACCCCTTAATAGGATAGAGCCTGTAAAACATGTATACATATGAATTAGGTACTCAAAACAAAAGTATGTTCTTACGATTGAATACCATTTTTGAGATAAGTTTACAGAAAATAGTTTTCCATGGCTTACAGACAGCGAATAAATTATGCAATATAATATCTTCTAGGTGGATAATTATGCTCCGAGCGACTAATTAGAATCTTCGCCGGGTGTTATACAAGAAACTAGTTGACAAATATCTAACCTATTAATCTAGTGATATATGTAAATTATAGTATAGCTGCAATAACATGATTACTTAGTGCCTACATTCAAATGTAAGATTTTGGTTGGTAGGTAGGTAGGACCTAAGATCTCCGACATAAAATTGAGGCAGAGAAACAAATTTCAGAAAATTAAGAAAGTTTTTGCTCTTATACAAATATCCGGTTTAAACAACCTAGCAGATGTTAGGACGTTGTGTTTGTGTTGTGCAAATTTATCGCAGGTTTGGTGTGTGTGTGTGTGTGTGTGTGTGTTTGATTCGTGAATTTTCAAATCGAATGGGAATCGGATGAATGCACATCAGACAGAACAGCTAACTCAAGAAGTGATTGAGGGAAAATAATCATAATAATCGAAAAAAGCAGAAAAGGGGCAGACCCAGAAAGCGCGGGTGTGACGATTTGGTTAGTTTTGCTAAGGATTGGGAGTCGTTGGCCATGCATAGAGATAGGTGGAAGAACTTGGGGGAGACCTTTGCCCAGCAGTGGGATGATGTAGGTTAAAAAAGAAACGAAAATAGCTATCAGTTTAAGACGTGCTTTCAAACCATTATGATTTGGACGTTTTAAAATACTAGAAGGAAAACCAACCGCGACCGCCCATTTGGTAAGCATGAAGCTAAATATCTGGATCATGACTGTCAAATATGGAGTATATCGGCGTACCTACTGGGTATTAAAGGAAAACACACGTTTAACCTTTTGCTAATTTATTTTCAGACTGGCGTAACATAAAAGATTCACACCTACCATCGTAATATTTGTAATATT
This sequence comes from Pyrausta aurata, assembly GCA_963584085.1. Classification (NCBI taxonomy): domain Eukaryota; kingdom Metazoa; phylum Arthropoda; class Insecta; order Lepidoptera; family Crambidae; genus Pyrausta; species Pyrausta aurata. The sequence goes on along the minus strand of OY757266.1, from coordinate 2,475,384 downwards.
TTTAATAGTTTCGTTTATTAAAAAAAATACATAACTTTGCTAGTCGACAACACAATACAAGATAGTCATTGTAACTAATGACGACAGTAAATACTATAATGTTAAGTTAAAAATAGAAATTATCTCACATTTACACATTACTGGATCAAAATCGTGATGTTGACTACGAAACGACATCAGTTGACTACTATAATTGTACTAATACGTCTTATCTAACTCACAAACATCTTGTGATTTTACGTTAATTTTAAATGAAGTGATAATATTACTAGTCACGACTCATATGTGGATACTACGAGTCTTGATTGGGTGTTAGAGGCTTGTCAAATTAGCAGTACTTAATTGAGCTATTGGACTTTTTGGAAAATGTATACGTCCGCTAACGTTCTTTTTAGGGTTCCGTAGCCGAATGGCAAAAAACGGAAACCTTATAGTTTCGTCAAATCTGTCTATCTGTCCGTCCGTATGTCACAGCCACTTTATCAGCCGCTGTCAAAAAATATTGTGGTATTTTCGCTAGGTGAAAGTAAGTGGACCCCGAATTCAGTTTAAGGGTGGTACGGAACCCACAATGCGCGGGTCCGACTCGCGTTTGACGGATTTTTTGGTCACAGCGCGCGCTGCGCTGTCATCGTTCCGTTTTCCCCACCTACTTCGCACACAGCGAAATAGTCCTTTAATTATATTTCGAAACAATTTCGTAATACGAAATAAATGGCACAGGGTAATGTAACAAGTTACATAATTATAGAAGTTTTGATTAGTTTGGCTGGAGATTTGGGAAGAACCCCTCACCTAGTTAGTCCTATGGGCTTATGGGAATGCTACGTAACTATAAATGACTAACGGTCGGATGCATGATCTGAAGATAAATATAACAAACTTTAAAGCGCAGCGTTTGGTAAAACCACAGGTTTATGTAACGTTGTGAATAGCATAGTTTCTTAAGTTAAGTTTTATTGTAAATTCATTATAAATAAAATAAATAAATAAAAATAACTGCCAAATTCCTTACAGAAAAATATGAGTTAAGGAGTGAAGGTGCATTCACGCTCACCTATATCGGATTTTTGTGAGTTAATCAGCGGCAGCATTCGAGGAAACACATTAATCAGAATTGGGCATTTATTTTATTAAGGCCTGATAATATTTTAATAGTCAGATATGAAATGAAATACTTGTCGAAAAAAATTTAATATATGGCTAAATTTAAAGTTAATTACATATGTTTCATCTGACGTTTGAAACAATTATTAACTTAAAAAGTTTTTTTTTTGTTAAAATATAACAGTTTGGTTAATTAATTATTATGACTCATAATAATGTTTACTATTTATTTATTATCACTAAAGTTGACAATAACGGTTAAAAGCATGTAGAGTAGAAATAAAATTTTATCTATCTGATCCAATAAAGTTTACTAGTTTGTAATCCGAAGCGGTTTGTAAAAGCTTTTACGTGTAAATTATTAAAATGAAAATTGCCCAATGTAATACGGGTTGGTCAAACAAACAACTATCTTCCACTTAATGTGAATAAGTGCAAGAGCAATCGATACTGAACCTGCGTCAAGAGGTTTTTATTAATAATTTGGCCTTTTTTCTGATTTTACATGGATTTGATATTCTTTTGTCAGGGTTTCCTTTAGGAGAAATTGACTGTCACACGGATTTTTTTCATATCATTATTATTGCTGGACGAAATACACTTATAGAATGAAAAGATTTTACTAAAATTTACAAAATGTATAGGGTGTGGGAAACGTCGTACGTACAGAATATGTTACAGTAAATGTGAACACTCATTTAATAAAAGAAGTATGTATGGAACCCTTGATTCGCCAGTCTATATCATATTTGTCAAGAAAGAAGAATTCAAATGTAAACCCCTTACTAGATACGTAATAAAGATTTTTTCAATTCATTTTCATTCATTTTTCTTCAGAATGAACTTAGGAAAAATCTGTCCTAACATTTGTCATTAATAATGACCGTCAACCCGTACTTAAAAAGAAAGTTATTTATAAGGATATTGATGTTGGTTCCGTACATATGTTAACGTTGTATTTATAGGATAATTAAATAAACAGATAAATAATGTTTACCTAATGAAAATTCCAGATAACTATTTTTGGCTTAACTGACGATTCAAAGCAAGGTTTCTAATTAATTCATTGAGCTATTGAGGCAGTTAGTCAAAGTCATACACATTGTAAAGATAAGATAAAAATGATAATTGTTCAGCAAATAATACGTTGCATTTTTTTGGGCGCTAGATTTCAGCAGTAGGGTAACTGCACCAACAACAGACATAGGTCTTGTTATGGATGAAAATGGCAGCTAACTATTTGCATCTGCAGTATGTACTTAGAGGTCAGGGTAACTGCACTTTCTAGCGGTTACACATAAATTGTCCCAATCACGTCAGTTTAGGTTCAATTTCCTTAAAAACTGAACCCTGATTGTGAATAAATGATGAGTTTGTTTGAGTGCAAGGGCGTTCAATACGCTAACCAACGATAAGTGGCGTCTGTCCCCTGTGACGCGAACTGTTGATTTGCGTGGTAGAAAACTGATGTTGCAGACAGAATGGGAATATTGACATTTTAGAGACCGTTTAGGAGTTTTTTATACGGCATACTTGGTGTATGGTTTTGGATTGGTTCTTAGATCTTTTTGATAAATTCGAGTTCATTTTTTTTAAACAAAATAGTAACAAATATGTGTACGAGTTTTACTTGCTGTAGATACGACTTTAAAATAAGCATGATTTATTTCTTAGGCTTTCAAGAATCACATTTAGCTGTAGGTAAGATCCCCTATCTGGTTGTGCAATAAAGCTTCATAAATTTCACAAAATACTTTACAGGTTTCACAACAAGTATCATAAAACATTATAGCAACATTTTCATTAAAATTTTTAATCCTACTTAAACATTTTGCTACCACTTCAACTCATCTTGACTTTGTTTTCAAAACGCCCGTGAGCATCCCGCGTTGTTAGTGTGCGGGCGAGACGAGTGTCCTTCCTGAGAGTACCTCATTCATGTCTAGGGCCCTATTCTGTGAGCGCGAGACATTTTAAAGCTTTCTGCGTGAATAGTCATTTTGTGAGCAGCCAATACTGCGAAATACAAGATTTAAAACTTTCGCGTCGCATTGCAATAGCTATCAGACATTGTAATAAGTATAAGAATGAAATACACAGGCGTAAATAAAGACATTTATTTCTATGAAGTAATGGACTACTGCGCAAATAGATACTTGTAACACATAGTGCTAATTTCCTAATCCCAAGGGGGATACGAGTACTTTCGACTCTTGTTTTGTAATAATTTAATCTCGCTTGCAATGGAAGGAAGTCGGTAGGTACTACGACTTTTCCGCCTTACACACTTTATGAAAAAGTCACTGCGAGGGTTACAGTTAATATTTATTTTAGGATTTTCTAAGTAACTCGCCATCGTGGTCACATCGTGGTAGGCGCGTGAGTGATAAGGGCAACGTCAGTTGGAAAAATGAACAAAGGCTATTAGAGTAGGGTCGTTGCACGGTTTAACATGAGTTTATTTTAGTAAAATCTTTTTATCTAGTTTCTCTTTAGAAAACATTTGTTTTTTTACACGAGATGAGGATGTTCAATATTTTAGGAAATTCAGGTGAATGATCTTCATCGTTTTTTACTTTGTCTTTGTTGTATTGCAGGTAAGCACAAGTTAACTTTAAAAAAATTTGAACGTAAACAGACCTTTCAATTCAAGTATAAATGATGTTATGTAGTATAAATAAACAACCAAATTCATACCACAATTTTACACATTATGCATTATAAGTACCCATACTTATGGAAGTAAGCGAATAAATATAATGTTCTCACATTGCTGAGAAAACACGCTGTTCTAATTTTATTGCTGTGCAGCTTAATCTACGTTAATTGTTTTAATTGCTGTGGTAAACAGCGAATTCATTATTTAGTCATTGCGCCAAATGTCTGATTGCACGGTATGCCAGTGACGACTGATGTTTGTTACTGTAGCGGACGGCTGTGTCAGTTGACACATCGACTTCAGGCGAGTGAAGGTGCGTTACAATTTTACTTTTAATTTTTTTTGCAGTGTTTACAAAGTTAGTTCCTCCACAAACACTTTCGATCATTTGTTTATAAAAATCAACCGTTTTTGTTATGTGACCTTTTTTCTTACAATACGAGTTGTTACTCTGTTGTTCCTGTAAATACTTCAAGAAACTTTTGAAAGTTTTAGCTAAAATAATTTATATTGATATTTATAGTTGATGTTTGTTTTTTAGTGTTTACTTAATAATGTAAATTGCACTTGTAAAAAGCAACCGTGATTCTGTGACAGACGAGGAAACGAACTCCGTGGCATACGCCCGGATAGCGTAAGACACGGGGTTCAGTTCCTCGTCTGTCACAGAGTCACGGTTGCTTTTTACAAGTGCAATTTACATTATATTGATATGTTTCACTCATAGTTTAAGATTAAAGCGCGTGTCTAAGATCGTCACATAAAATAAAAAAGATTAAGTTTCGAATCAAAATTCTCTACAAGTAGCGTTCACTCGATTGCATAACGACATTCCCGGTCGTGTTCGAGCCGTCTGACTCCATATTAAACTCGCAACTATCTGATCGCCGGTAATTTCACCAAACTACCGAATCGAAAGTTTTCGAATGACATTTGAATTTTAATCGGTGTTCAATGTAGCGTGTAGTTCGATGAAAAGTCTTGGAAGTGTCCTGAGCTCCAATTTTAGATGTGAACTGCATTTAAACTGCCCTAAAAGTTATCGGAATACTATTGGAAGTGAGATTAATTCGTCTCTTTGTTTATTATCGTTTCTTAGATAATTATGATCGAGGCACTTGAAACGTGCCTATTCTAAAGATTACAATTTTCTATCAAATTTAGAAATTAGACTTCAAAGTAAGAAATGTTTATGAAATTACTTAAAAGTAACGTGATTTTTACTTAACTACAGCCGTAAATAAAACATTATAAGATAGATATGGAAACATTATTGAAAATCCGCCTTTAATGAAACATTTCCTTTGTCATATTTTCCAACAAACAATAAATTGAACATTGTATTTTAGTGCTGACCTACTAACCTCTATTGAGAAGATATTTGAGTAGTAAACTAATGTATTTTTAATTTTCGAAGAATTAACTCTTGCTTTCTACTCACTCTCTATTCAAGGCAACTTGTTCTACCTACTCAAGGTTAGGTAAACTTTAATTTGTAACAAGACTGGAGAGAAATCTATAGACTCGTAATTTGGGTTTGGTTTCAAACCTAGATAAATTTAATAGCTCTATCTTTATTTACCAGACTATTAAGGTAGCGTAACCGTTTTTGATAACTTTGCTTCTAGTATCCAACGGAGTTACAGAGTTAAGAACTTTCACTGACTTTACAAGAAATATAAATCGAAGATAAAATATTCGTTAAAAATTTTGTAAATTACCTTAAAAGTAATAGATAGTTTTTGAACTTAAGAAAATACTTTATTATTTGACGATAGCAATTTCAGCTTTAATAAACCATTTCGATACCTAGATTTTTAATTTTTACAAATATCAACAGTATCGGACAATAAAACAATGATCTGATATATTGATTAAGCAGTTTTCCGCGGCTTCACTTGAGTAAATATCTAATTTCACAAAATATCATTGTGTAAGAGAGGGGAACCTACTTTTAGAGAGATAAATGAGCAAGACCAATATTTATGATTGTATCCCGCATTTATTGCAAGTAAATACCTAAAGCTAGATACACATCTTACTAATAACAGACAACCTCTAAATAAATTAATCTAGTAAGGATAGGATTGCTATATAAATTAGTGCAAAGCTACTTGTTAAGCTAATTAAAGATCAAAGCTAGGATTGGTTTATGCATATGGCACTTAATGTGATAAAAGCAAGTTTAAGCAAGGAAAATTAAAGTTAAAAGTCTAAAACAAGGATCGGCTTATGAATATGAACATTAATGATTATGCGTAATATTAACAAGCGGGTATGACTCTAAATTATAACGAAAGCTAAGCGATTTAACTAATTAAAGCAAGCAATAATATGAGTACGGGACGCGGTTGGGGACGATACAATACGATAACTCAATTCCTTCCGTGTTACGGAAACAAACTGTTTTATCGCGTTGAGAGCGCGTTCAATTCGGTCAACGGGTTCCGTGTTACGGAATCGCGGCGAGGCTCGAAATGAACTGACTCGAAGCGGCGGCCGGCTGCCTTATATATGATTTGGGTCGGCGCGCGAATGAATCACGCGGGGCGCGGCTGGCCGATGCGTAGCTCTCGATGCTCGGTGAGGATGACGTCATGGAGCGGCGCGCGGCGCGTAGATAAGGTTGCCGTGTTACAGGCTCCCCCTCTGGCTCCGAAGACGTCCCGACGAGGAAGCCAGGACAGGTGTGGGTGATGTCATCTTCTTCGTCTGACCACGGGTTCGTGGCGTGACTGAGGTGGCTTGAGGTTCCACCTTCTTAGGCCGACCACGCTTTCGGAGTGGCGCGGCTGGGGCGGTGGCTGGAGGAGATGCCACCTTCTTTGGTCGACCACGCTTTCGGAGTGGCGCGGCTGGACTGGGTAGTGGTGCTGACTCAGGGCCCCGGAAAGGGCGAAGCGCTGACGAGTGGTACAGGCCCAGGCACTGGTCAGGAACATTGGGGTCTGCAATTTCAAAAGAACTAGGTCCATGACTTCGTAAAATTATGTAGGGTCCATCACGCTTTGGTGCGAACTTGGCGCTGAACCCTTTTGAAGAGCTGCTAAGGACATGAGAATCTACCATAACATGATCACCAGGTTTATATTTGGGACAATTATTTCTTTTTTTATCAACGTAGTCTTTTCTTTGTTCTTCTTTTATTTCTTGTGTTTCTCTTGCCCTTTTAAGTGTGTTTGCTAGTTGTATAAGTTTTGGTGTTATTTCTGGTATAAAATTTTCTTTTTCTATTATAGCTTTTAAGTCATGATTTACATCATCAGGAGTTCTTAAGTTTCTTCCAAAAGTTAAATAAGCAGGGCTGTATCCAGTTGATGCCGAAATGGCTGTATTCATAGCAAATCTGATGCTTGGTAACATTTCGGGCCACGACGTGTGATTATCTCCGACTAAGATTGCGAGTTGCGTTTTAAGGTCTCTGTTTCTTCTTTCGACTGGGTTCGTTTCAGGATGATAGAGTGGAGTAAAACCTTGTTTAATGTTTAGGCAGTAACTCAACTGCTGCATTACATTACTGACGAATTGGCTTCCATTGTCACTTATGAATCGACGAGGCGTTCCATATCGTAAGATAATTTCATCAAGTAGTGTCTTAGCGCATTCTTTTGCTGTAGCTTGCTGTAATGCAAATAATTCCACCCATCTGGTTGCATAGTCCTCTACTATGAATATCCATGACATATTATCTTCGTTTTTAGGCAACGGTCCAAACAAATCGAAGGATATTACTTCAAAACGCTGATTAAGAGCAGTAGTTTGCACCAGTCCAGTTGGCTTCATATTACTGGGTTTGTATCTTTGACAGTTGATGCAGACTTTAATGTAGTTTTCTATTTGTTTCCTCATTCCCTTCCAAAAGTATCTTCTCGAAATTCTTTCAATTGTCTTCTCGACTCCGTAATGACCAGCAATAGGATCGTCATGATATGCTGAAATGATTGTATCTTGCTCTGATTTTGGTACTACTAACTGACAATCATCAGTGTCACGATCTGGGTTGTAGCGGTATAGTAATCCATTATCTGTAAGATATCCTTTTCTGCTCCAATACTGACCGTTTTCTTCATTGGTGTTATCTTCTAGAGCTAATATTATCTTTTTAATGGTTTCATCTTCTAGTTGGGCTATTCTTATTTCTTTTGCACTCCTCCTTGGCATGTCTATAATAATGTTGCAGATTTCACAGCTCTCTTCAACTTCTAGACTGCAGGTAGGACGAGACAATGCGTCGGCTACGACATTTGTTTTGCCTGTGATATATTTGATAGTTATGTCGTATGCTTGTAACTGTAATGCCCATCTCGCTAATCTTCCGGTCGGTGACTTCAGTGTCATAAGCCATTTGAGTGCTTGATGATCTGTTAGCACCGTTATAGGTGTGCCTTCAATATAACCTCGGAATTTGTTGATAGCCCAAACGACTGCAAGTGCCTCTCTTTCTGTAGTGCTGTAGTTTCTCTCGGCTTTATTCAGAAGTCTGCTCGCATACTCTACGGGATGCTCATCTTCCCTCTCCCCCTGCACTAAAACAGCTCCGATGGCATAACTACTTGCATCTGTCTTTATTATAAATGTTTTGTGCTCGTCAGCTTGTCTTAGGACTGGAGCTGACACCAGATCATTCTTCAAGGATTCAAACGCATTTTGTTGTTCCTTTTCCCAACGCCATTTAGCGTTCTTTCGTGTTAGACGGGTTAGCGGCTCAGATTTCTTGGCAAAATTCGATATGAACCGACGGTACCAGGAACACATTTGAAGAAAAGATAGTAAATGTTTCACATTCTTAGGTTCGGCTTGTTTTGTGACAGCAGTGACCTTTTCTGGGTCCACTTCTAATCCTCTTGGTGTTATGTAGTGACCAAGGTATTTTACACGTGAGCAACAGAAATTGCACTTGGCTTTGTTGACCGTTAAATTATATTCTCGTAAACGGTCAAATACCTCTTGTAAGTCCTTTAAGTGTTGTTCGTAACTCTCTGATAGGACTATGACGTCATCAATATATATAAGCATCTTTATATGACTCAGCGAGATTCGGAATCTGTCCATTAGTCGCTGGAAGGTGGCCGGAGCATTACGCAAACCAAACGGCATTCTCAGAAACTTATAAGTTCCGAACGGTGTCACAAAGCATGTTTTCTCTTGGTCCTGCTCTTGGACCTTTATCTGCCAGTAGCCTGATTGTAAATCTATGGTGCTCATAAATGGCGTAGGCTTTGCACCATGTAACAAATCGTCAATTCTTGGCAATGGATACATATCTGGAGTTGTAATAGCGTTCAACTGTCTATAGTCCACGCAAACTCGTGTTCCTCCATCTTTCTTAGGCACCATGACGACTGGCGCTGTCCACGGTGATTGGCAAGGTTGAATAACACCTGATTCTAACATCTTGTTTACTTCTTGTCTCAGAATGTGAGTTCTTGCTGCTGATAACCTGTAAGGGGCTACCGAAATAGGTGTATGATTACCTGTATTAATGACGTGTTCGATTTGAGAAGTTGGCTTACCATTAGCAATAAAAACGTCTTCATTGCGTTGGAGCAGGTTTTCCAGTAGCTGCTGGTCACTCTCACAGAACACATTAATTGACGCGATATCATTCGAGGGTTCGAACAGAAAATTCAGTTCAGGGGACAAATCTGTTTCTTCGTCATAGTATTCTGCCAAACTATTTTGCGCGTCGTAATAAAGCGCATCTATGACGGGCGAGTGGCCATCGAACATAAGTTTGGGCTTTTTATTAGGCGGTGTTGATAGGTCCAGCGGTATCAACGGGCCATATTGCCTCGGCGGCGTTGATGCATGGGCGGTATTGGCAGCTTCGTGTACTTCAGGCATGTTCTGTGTTGGAATTTCAGCTTCCATTGGTTGAATTGCCTTTTCAGCGTATACGCTCGTCCCTGGTACTGGCAGCACTTCACACTTGTTAACAACTTCCGAAATGTCCATGGAAGGTTGTGGTGATCTTTGCGATTCTGGTGTGATTGCCATAGGGGAAATCATTCGCGGGAGGGTAAACTCCTCCTTCAGCTTCTCTGCTACTATGTCCTGTATAGACTCGGCCTCCAGCTCGTACACAACTGAGGGGTCATCCAGAAAGCGGCAGGTTCGTTGTGGTATATTCAACATCAACAAGGCATCTGTAATGAACCCTACTCCCAATAGAGTTATGTTGTTGGTAGCCTGCGGTAAAATAGTGAAAGTTGACGGTATTACTCTGCCGAATAATGTTATCGGGGCTCTAACTGTAAGGGCCATCTGTTTCTTGGGTATGCCGTCAGCGAGGGTTATGCTCATTTCCTTTTCCTCAAACAGGTACCCGTTCCTTTGAAGTTGCTTATACAATGAGTATGATGCTATGTTCGACCTGGCTCCTGTATCGATCTGTGCAGTCCCCTTTATGTGCCCTACCTTAATCCTCACCACCGGCCTCAAGTCCATTCCTGCTATATTTACTCCACAAAAGCTAGCATCGTCAGAAGTAGTTGGCCTTGGAGTCGAGCATTTTGTGCAGCGGCTACGGATCACGCCAGGCTCTCCACATCCATAGCAAGAGAACTTGGGCTTATCTGCTGTACGAGCAGCAGTAGTCGGGACGACCTTCGGAGCTTCGGTTTGTTCCGCTTTAGCTTTCTTCCTACATGTGTCAGCCGAGTGACCAGGGATACGGCAGAAGTTGCAACGTTTGCCTCTTGAGGCGGGGGCAGGTGGGCGCTGGTATAGGTTTGCTTTCTCTTTCATGTGCCTCTCCACCTCTCTAGCCTTCTCCAGCAATTCATCAAACGTTGTCACGTGGTCTCTGGCTACCCTTTCTCTGATGTCAAGTCTCAGTTGGCCATACACTAGATCTATGAGCTGGTCCTCAACCAATCTATGGGTTTCTGGTAGCTGGGCTATCAGTGCACGTTTTTCGGCTATAAACGTTTCCGTGCTCTGGCGATCTTGACTTGTTTGCACAATCTCCTGGTAAATCACGTAGGGAAGTTTCTTAGGTGCAAACATGTGTCGTAAGCCTGCTTCAAAATCAGCCCATGACGTAACTTGCGCCTTAACACCTTGCCACCAAGTAGCAGCCGCATCGGTCAGAACCAACGGTAAGCCAGTCAGAGCATCTTCATCGGTTATATGTTCCAACTTTATGTATACATTCAGGGCCGCCAGGAATGCTTCTACATCGCTAGCCGATTTGCTTCCAGCATATCTTGCCGAACATTGAGCCAATGTCCCCGAACGACGGGTTTCTCCCATCTTCTCCAATAATTTTTCAAATTGTTTCTCCGTGAGACTCATTTTCTTTTTAACTGTAGGGATATCACGCTTGTTAATAAGTACCCTAGCACGCGATACGTTTAAAGAAGGTTGTCTGTGAGGTCTTGGTCTTAAATTATAAGTTCGGGCCTCGAGTTGGGACGCCAGTTTGTAAGAGAGGGGAACCTACTTTTAGAGAGATAAATGAGCAAGACCAATATTTATGATTGTATCCCGCATTTATTGCAAGTAAATACCTAAAGCTAGATACACATCTTACTAATAACAGACAACCTCTAAATAAATTAATCTAGTAAGGATAGGATTGCTATATAAATTAGTGCAAAGCTACTTGTTAAGCTAATTAAAGATCAAAGCTAGGATTGGTTTATGCATATGGCACTTAATGTGATAAAAGCAAGTTTAAGCAAGGAAAATTAAAGTTAAAAGTCTAAAACAAGGATCGGCTTATGAATATGAACATTAATGATTATGCGTAATATTAACAAGCGGGTATGACTCTAAATTATAACGAAAGCTAAGCGATTTAACTAATTAAAGCAAGCAATAATATGAGTACGGGACGCGGTTGGGGACGATACAATACGATAACTCAATTCCTTCCGTGTTACGGAAACAAACTGTTTTATCGCGTTGAGAGCGCGTTCAATTCGGTCAACGGGTTCCGTGTTACGGAATCGCGGCGAGGCTCGAAATGAACTGACTCGAAGCGGCGGCCGGCTGCCTTATATATGATTTGGGTCGGCGCGCGAATGAATCACGCGGGGCGCGGCTGGCCGATGCGTAGCTCTCGATGCTCGGTGAGGATGACGTCATGGAGCGGCGCGCGGCGCGTAGATAAGGTTGCCGTGTTACAATTGTAAATTATGGCTTATGTGCTATTTCAATGTAAGTAAAGACTGTCTTTACTATTATTAACACGTTCCGGGACACTACTCCAGACACAATAGATGTTTTATTGTTTTCACGCCTGTAGGCCGGCACTGTCCCGGAACGTGTTAAGTTTCATCTAAATCGTATTTTAGCGTAAAGAATTAACACTCATCCTCACAAACTTTCGCTTGTATCATTAAATTATATAAATTTATTTTAAAAAACACAGTGCGTCCCTTGATATAGTGCAATCCAGATAATAGGAGGTGAGTGAGTATTGTCATGTATTTGGCTTATCATATTTTTTTATTAATTGAAATCAGATCTCATCAATCAGAGAAGAAGAAGAACAAAAACCAACGATTTCGAAAGAAATCGTCGTTTTCGCACGTAGCATCGCAGTACAAAATAAGAAGTTCATTGTTTAAATGACGCTAACATAATAACGAATTTTTTTAAACCTTTTTTGTTGCATTTTAGGTCTACTTTCTCCTATCGGGATTGCACTTCATTTAGGGACACACTGTATTTCGTCACGGTTTGGACTAAAAAAAATTAAATCATCTTGGGTTTGGACGGTAGAAACCATAGTCAAAGCAAACTCGCTTGAAATTTATTAGTTCTATATTATATTTATTTTGTTGTATAATATTTTCTTATCTGATATTTGCAGGTTAACACGTTCCGGGACACTACTCCAGACACAATAGATGTTTTATTGTTTTCACGCCTGTAGGCGGGCACTGTCCCGGAACGTGTTAAATATCCTATTCATAATAGTTCTGTCTATATTTTGTGATATAATAGTCTCTACTATCTGCGTAAACTATGGCGTAAACAGCCCTGTTTATGTGAGAACTCTTTATTCCTTTATCTATTTGTAAGCAGGATGTCATTTATTTCTTCATTCCTCTCTGTCAATTTATTGATTTTATTTATCAGTGTCAGTTTGGGTGTCAGTTTGAGTGTCAGTGTTTGTGGGTGCATGTATTTTGGTTCATTTTGGCATTTTGATTTGTGTATTTTATGTGACCTTGTGGTTTAAAAAAGTGAATTGTATGTACGTATTCCTTCTAACCGGTTTCACTTTTTCTTTTGGGTTATTTACCAACTTGACACAAGAGATTGGACACACGTGTGTCCAGTTGATGAAACTTAAAGAGGATCGTGTGCAGTCGTAACGCAGCGCGAGTTTTCATACATTTCGAACGCCAACGGTCGAAATATGCTTGCGGGCGAACACGTTTTCCTACCAGTAAACCTATATGGAGTGAGACAAATTTGGTCTCATTCGTTTTCATACATCCTAAACTACGCTTGTAAGTATTCGATTTTTTGAATTAAGGCTTGATTAGGACGAAATTACGAAGAGATATTATTTAGTCAAAAAAGTGAATGTTTAGGTTCTTATATTTAAAAAAAATAAAGACGTACGAGTATAGTTTTTCAAAATATCTGTTACATGTAAAAAATGACAAAATCGGACATGGTTGGAAAACGTGTTCTCTTTTTGTATGGAAGCTGGCGCACACACGATCCTCTTAAAAATATTATCACTTATTATTTCGTCATCTGGACATACCAATATTTTTACGCGTGTCCACGTAGGGCAAGTTAATCAGTCAGGTATCAAACGAATGCCGAGAGTCGCATAACAATGGAATTTTTATTGTGTCTCGTTTACACATACTTGACGAGTTAAATTGATTTTCCCTGTGTGGACACGCGTTTGTCGTGTGAAGATAACGAAATTATAAGTGATAATATTTTTAAGTTTCATCAACTTGACTCACGTGTGTCCAGTCTCTTGTGTCCAGTTGGTGAATAAACACTTTTTTTTATGACGTGATGTTTAACTTGTAAGTAATAACGATGAGGTTTACAAATATATTTTTGGATAGTTATGTTGCCTCACCTACATATAGTAAAAAGTTTGCTGTTGCTAATTCAGCAGCTACAAGAGAACAAAGTACTCGAATGATGACCCCATGGTAAAAGTTGTAGGAATGAATCATTGATGTATGAATGGTATATATGTATGAATGGTCTCATTCAACTCCTAAAGGCAACACCTAGCACAGTCACTCTGTATACTGGCTACTATAGAAATATTTCTAATTCTAGTCTAATCTTAAAGACCTCAGAACCTTCTCGTTTTTATATTTTGTCCTATTATGACTGTCTTTGCTTCATGTTTTACGACGGCCTATAATGAGATAGCGCTGACAAAATAACATTATGCAAAATCTACAAGGGGTAATTTACATAGATTACGCGAAGAATAAAATGTTTGTAAAAGATAACTAAAAGAGGTTTATCAAGTTATAAATTATGTTTGGGGTAAATATAATTACAGTAGACAAATATTTGGGAGTGGATAGAGTAAATGGCATAATTTTTTGTCAAGATTTATATTTTGCGAAATTATTATTAAATCCAATTTATAAAAAAGATTACCTGCTCTTTTTAAAGTCCAAATTATATACTGTATTTATAATCGGTATTACGAATATCGATTTTCTTGTTCTAAAAATACTTATTTATCAAAATCTAGTTCGAGGGATGAATGATTATGTTTTGTTTGCAATCTACACTGAATAAATGTAATTTTCCGTTTCGTAGAAAACTCGAATTTTGATGTCGATTTCAACACTGAATTTCGTCATTTTCTGGTATTCAATATGTTTATACAAAGAGTTACTATTAATGTATAAATGATATAAAAATATTAAATGTATTTTTTCCCATATATGTTTTATCCAAGCAATTATAATGTGATGATGTGCTTAATACGAATTAGGCGATACAATTTCGATGAAACGGTTTATTTTGTCCCGTATTCTTTTCGTCTGTTCTCTGATATTGACAGTAACATTTTGTTCACAGAAACAGGTACACACGATGGTGCTGAAGAGTTCAAGGATGCGGTACGTGCCGCTCATGGCCTTCCAGCTGGTGTTGATGGTGTTATTCTTCGTCTTCGTCACGTATAGCGACGGGACTGCTAAGGAAGATAAAGTGAAAGGTAAGATCGAGATTACACCTTTTTAAACTTTCATTCTGTTACATCTTCTGCGAGCGGAAATATGACCTCTGTTTTTATTTTATTCTAAGAAGGTAATATTAACATTTTTGATTGCTATACTCTTCCTAAGGGTATGTGCACGTATGTGCATGTAGAAAGCTTTTTGTAAATCAGGATATTGAGAAGTTTTAGCTACCACCCGAAGAATTATTAATTAGAAAACGATACTCTCATTTAATTGCTACTTTTACATACACCTAAGCAAGGTCAAAAATATGGAGTTAGCCTGTAGGCATCCCAATGCTGGGTGCCTTACCTCAAGTATGAGATAGTATGGTCCATACTATCTCATACTTGAGGTAAGGCATTACTCTACTACACGGGCTCAGTGCAGATTGGCGGAGGGGTTTACAAGGCTAGCAAAGAAACTTGCTGTCAGATTTTATCAAGCCTAGCATAGGGCCTCTGACTAGTCTTAACGACTAATATAAACCTATCTAAGGCGGGAACAACTGCTTCACGTGTTTTCCAAAGCACGAGAATGCTCTTGATATACATCGCTTATGTGGTCGGAATGGTCACCCATCCAAAAACGATCGCGCTGTAAGTTGCTTAATTTCGGTATCACTACTAAAGAACTACCACCAATGCGATACGAGCACCTCAATAATTTTTGGTTAAAAAAAGTTTTGTCACGTTTGTGAAGTCAGGGCTTGAATACTTAGGGCATGTATAACTTTTTGAAAGAAGAAGCCATAGGCTCGTATTGGTAAAATTTTACATGAAAATGTATATGGTGCAAAAACATTATTTAAGTACCTACAAGGATGAAAATTGTATTTCAATGTATTAGGTTGTTCTGTATTAGGTTTCCTCATCGTCATTCATGTCAGAAAATATCACGTAAAGGATCCAATTATATTTTACATGCAGACATAATATATTTTCCATAACGTAAATTGAAGAATTATAATATTCCACAAATCAGATTGCGTGGAACACCGCTGGAGCATTCTTGAAATAAAAACAGGTTACTTGTAGTCTATTCCATGAAATGAGGCTCTATTTAGCAATTTGCATGTTGAGTGCCTGATTCGGGGTCTGCACGGTTTCTTTAACATTCTCGGCCCGTGTAATAGGCCTGATATTAAATATACTTTTATTGGAATAAGAATATTATAATTTTGATTGCGCTCACGAAAATGAGGGTTGCAAATGTCTTTGTGAACGTTCGACCTTCGGAGTGCTATGGAAATTTTCTTATACGTATAGACACGATTCTATATTATTTACGAAGCAAGGGGACCGTTGGTTCGTTCTTACCTAAGAACGAATGGAATGTTGCCGATTTGATTTCTGCCTACTATATATCCATAACCGACAAGATGGACAGACGACCTTGTAAGATCGCAGGATCACACTGGATGCAGACCGTTCACAACCGGTCGTTGTGGAAATCCATGGGGCAGGCCTATGTTCAGCAGTGGACGTTCTTTGGCTGATGATGATGATGATGATATATCCATATAATGGTGAGACAAAACGCTGAAGATCCGTTAAGTGGGTAAATTAAGTTTATTACTTATCAAAAGTGAAACCCTACCGACAGCACGGTATCTCAATTGGAAGAGCAGTTGGCCCGGTTAGCCAGAAAGTTGCTGGTTCGAGTCCCGCCCGGGCGCAATTTTTGGTTTCTTATTTTGTCTTTTAAGCATACAAATATGACACTGTAAGTGTTAAAAAACACTCTAAACCAGTAAAACCCTATTTAATTATCAAGCCTCAAATATTATGGCATAATAATTCGCCGGCGGATGATGTTACGTTAAAATTAATATGGCAATGGACCGCACAGGGTTATTACGTAATCTGCAAGTGGTTGAAATGCGACTTCAATCGTATGGCTTTGAAGTAAAATGGCAGAAGCGCTATCAAAAGTGTCCACCCAGGGGCTCATACTTGAAGAGCTTACGTAGTTATTTGTATGTTTGTCGTAGTTTAATGCTTGATATTCAAATGAGAATCAGTTTAAATCGCCTTCCGAGGGATTCAAAGTTGTGCTTCCTATTTTGTTATCACTTGCGTCTATATAACGTGTGATGATTATTGATTGTTGGGTTATTTATTAACGAAAATAATATTTTTTACGCGAGTTATACATATAGAGTCTGATTTTTGTGCTAGCGTTGTAAAAATCTAGCTCCTACGGAGCTTTCAAAATACTGTAATAAATCTATAACAATTGCAATGCTATATCTCGTATCACGATACATAATAACCCTTTAGGTGAGTTGTAGCGTCGACGTCGTTACGCTACGATACGTGACAGTGACGCGACGTGATTTAATATAACGTATGTCGACGTCACGTCAAACTGCCGCGCTGGGGAGAGATGCGTTTACGTCGGATCACTTTGCTTTCGATGAATTAATTACCTTCCGGTAAAATTTGAACTTAAAACAGGTTGACGTCCTGTTTTACAATGTTCTGATAAGTAAGCGGATATATAGTATGTCCATTACAACCATACGAAATGACGATCCATATTTGAATTATTTGTTGGTTAGTGATTAGTTTTCGATTGTGAAACAGGCTATGAAAATTTTTGAATCAAACAGTTTAATACTGATTTTTAAACTAGACTTGAACCATCCGTCACGGTACAGTATTAAAATCTGAATGAGTGTTATTGAGAATTTTCGATGGTTAAAGTATTCTATAACACATTTTTTTTATGCTTTCTATCGGGGGAATTGCCTTGAAGCTGCATCCAATTCTGACAAGCTTCCAGGAATTCTTATGCAACTCAGAAATCACTTTAAAAATGGAAATTCTGGAAACGATATTAAGCTTGTTAAGGCCAGGATTCCTGACTGTTTATTATTTATGCAGATGCGAGTGCCCCGCGCTATCGAAAATCACTTAAAAAATCTATAAAATAATAATAAACGGAGTTATGAAAAGTTGAAGAGGACGGCATAGGAAAAGTTATTTCGATCAAGTGAAGCAGAAAGTCAATGTCATGTCGTATCAGAAAGTCAAGATGAAAGCAAGCAGGAGAAAAGAATGACGATTACTCCACCGACAGAAGCGCGGCTCTTGAATTGAAGAAGAAGACGTTATGAAAAAAATATGAATACCTTACAGTACAATTATCCATGAACTTTATTTTGTTATTAATCAAAAACATAAAATCTGTTCTTTTAAAAATAATTCCGGAAAAATAAGATAATATAAAATAAGCCGTCTTCTTCTTCTTCTTCTCAGCCTTCTTCTACCATTTTCTTGGTGTAGGCCTCCTTTCTTTTATGCCAGTCTCTTCTATCCTGAGCCACCTGTATCCACATCGACCCGGCTTCTCTCTTTATACCATCACTCCATCGCATTTGTGGTCTTCCCACAGGGCGTTTCGCTCCCCATGGTCTCCACTCAATAACCGTCTTACACCAGGAGTCATGTTTGCGGGCGACGTGGCCTGCCCATTCCCACTTAAGCTTCGCCACTCGCTGGATAACATCAGTAACTTTACTTTGCTCTCTTAGCCACTTATTTGTTTTGCGGTCTCGCAGTGTTACTCCTACCAGTTTTCTCTCTATCGCTCTTTGGGCCACTCGCAGTTTATTAATGGAGTCTTTGGTTAAAACCCAAGTTTCAGCTCCATACGTGAGCACTGGCAAGACACATGCGTCAAATATGCGAGCCTTTTGTTCCGCGGTGATGTTCATCCTAAGAGCAAAGTCTATCTTGGAGTACGCGGCCCATGCCAGACGTGTGCGTCTACTGATTTCGTTGACCTGGTTCTCTTTGCCCATTTTAATCTCCTGGCCAAGATAAATATACTTCTCCACTCTGTCAATAGTGGTTTGGTTTACTGTGATGTTTGGAGTATTGTCAGTGGAATTAGTCATGATCTTGGTTTTTCCTAAATTCATTTCCAAACCTACTTGTAGTGAAGCATCACTTAAATCTTGGATCATGGTCTGAAGATCAGTAGGACTATCAGTGAGCAGGACAATGTCATCCGCGAACCGCAAATTATTCAACCTTTTGCCTTCTATCTCTAGACCAAGGTTTTCCCATTGTAGATTTTTGAATATATCTTCCAGGACGAGGGTGAATAATTTTGGTGAGAGGGTATCTCCCTGTCTTACTCAAATAAGCCGTAAAGAATTCTATTGAGTCAACTTTATCAATTCGTGTCTAAGCGGTTAAAAGCTTAATTTTATATTTAGGTAAGTTTTTTATTTGGTACGCAAATAAGGATAGGTTTACATAGCTCGATACAAAATTAATGCATTGGCTCGGGGTGTTGCATCGTTCTGTTCTGACTTCCACTTTACAAGTGATTTGGCTAATCACTTTGTATGTATGTGATTCCACTAACATTATAAAGCATAAAGCTTGAGCGCGCTGTACTCAGAAACTACTGGACCGATTAGAAAAAATATTTTTGGGTATGATATGTCTTAAACACCCCGCTAAGACATATGAGAACGGAGTAAAATAGAATCATGCGAAGTCGCGTCGGACCTTAAACAAAAATACGACAATATTTCATCATTCATTTCACTTTACCATCATATTTAAATTAGCCGTCCAAATCTACGGACAGTCCAAACAAATTGCAGGATCAAGTTACGTCTCAAACAATTGCAACCATTAGAGTGATACCAATTAATAAAATGCCCTGGGGCTTTGCAGCAAATTGAAATTAATTTACTTGAAATTCTTCATTAATCCTCTAGACTAGAATAGTGACAAGGACAGATTGGTTAGCGCCTGATATGGTAATGCCTATTTCTAGATTAGTTTACGCTATTTGCTTAGGGAGTTTGCAAATACGAGCCATTTGATAGGATTGATTGACTTGGTTAAGCTGGAGTGCAGGACCTCGAGATTTAATCCTAATATCTGTTTTGTTAAATTGGTTAACACGATTATATCAATATGTTGATGCATTGCATTAGGGCAATGGACTGTTGTTTTAGGTTTTTCGCAAAACAGCGATTAGAATTATCGGTAGTATACGTCATTATTCATTCAAAAAGAGATGAGAAAGATATAACAGTAAATCATTGATACAGATGTTAAAAAATCTTGCAGATTTTAGGTTTAAAGGAATTACCTTATTCAGTGCCGCAGCGGAGCTTGTTGTGATCGGGCGTTCGCTACTGTTTATCGTGCAGCGCGTTATCAATAGCGAACCGGTTTGCCGTGCGTACGCGGCGAGCTTGCTTAGTGCAGCTCAGGCCGGTAACTAAGTTATTCAATGACCGATAAGGACATAATTCAAGATGCAGATGGAGATTACATCGATTTTATAGTTGAAGGTGTACAAGAGGTGAGAGAAAGCTGTGCTGAGGAAAATACACAAATAAGGGGCGAAAGTATGGAGTATACAGAAGATATTTCTAGACCAGAAAAACGGAGGCGTGACGTAGATGAGGAGGAAATATGGACTCAAGTTACAAGAAGCGGAAAGAAAATAATACGAGAGAGGAAAGACCGTTCAAGAATTGCAACTGAAAATAAAATAGAAGTATGTATTACAAGTAAAGATATTCTCCCTAAACAGTTCGCATTAGCACGTCTGCTTAATTCAGAAAAAATAAAGGATATATCCAGGGTAAAGTACGTTAACCCTTTCAAGGTATTAATAACATTTGATTCGGAAGATAGTGCAAGCTCACTCTGCCTTAATAAGTCATTCATAGAAAAGGGATGGAAATGTCAGAAAACACTTGAAGTAGGGCTTTCATATGGAGTGCTGAGGGATTGTGAAGCGGATCTAGATGATAAAGAGATATTAGAGAGCTTATCCTCGCCAATCGCCGACATCATTTCTTTAAAGCGATTAAATTATAGAAATGCAGAAGGAAAGTGGATACCCAGCGAAAGCGTTCGTGTCTGCTTTAAGGGATCGACACTGCCAGCATTTGTTTATATACACGGTATCAAAACGAAGATAGAACAATTTAAATTCCCTGTTACGCAGTGCTCGAAATGCTGGCGATTTGGTCACTCAGCAAAATTATGTCCTTCAAGAAAAATAACATGCCCCAAATGCAGTGGTAGTCATGCGAACTGTGATGTCCAGATCTATAAATGTGCAAACTGCGGTGGGAGTCATATGGCTCTTTTTAAACGTTGTCCAGTATACCTTAAGGAGAAAAAAGTTCGAGACATCATGGCTGAATTTAATTGTACATATAAAATGGCTCTTAACATGTATGTACCAGATTCACCACAAAGATCTCCAATGAGAAATGCACCAGTATTACCTCAAACAAACTTACACCACTCGCAAAGTCCATCGACTATTGTTTCCATAGAAAATACACCTGTTCAAGTTGAGGCTGAAGTGCCTACCAGTTATTCAAGCATAGTGTCTAAAAACAAAGGGAGACCGGCGAAAAAATCTCAATCTCATAAACCAAAAGCCGATACTGAAAACGACTGGGAGAATTCGACATCTGTATGCGGAGATCCGATAGACTTAAACGTTCCTAGAGATGGCTGTGAGACAAATAAAAAAGCTGATAGAACCAACCTGCTGCAGCGTTTGAAGGAGGTTATATTTATGAAAGAGTACAACTTGTCGGTTAAAATCAAGAAGGTAGCTCAAATTATTGGAGAGTGGCTAGTATCCTACTTATTAGAAAATATCCCGGACTTGAACACTTTCAGACATCTGTTTGATGGATAACATAGCTAAAAAAATTCAACTTAATTTCTTTCAGTGGAATGCACAAAGCTTGAGGCCTAAATTAATAGCTTTTGAACAATTATTATCTCAGGAAAAAATTCACATTGCAGCAGTTAGTGAGACCTGGTTGGAACCTGACAGCCCCCTGAGGATAACTGGGTACAACATATATAGGCACGATCGATATGACTCTTATGGTGGTATAGCTGTTCTCGTTCATAAGTCAATTAAATCACAAATGGTTCATGTACAAAATAACAATAATGGAATAGAATTAATAAGTGTTAGGCTACTTAATTGTCAATATGTGGAGAATATAATATCTGTCTATTGTCCATCTAATATTCAAACTTCGCAACAGGATTGGGATCAAATACTTAGTTTAAACAATTGTAAAACTCTTTTTTTAGGGGACTTTAACGCCCATCACTCGAATTGGTCCTATAAAACCGACGCAAGGGGTACTCAAATCTTCGACTCTCTAACTGATAATTATCTAATCTCCCTGAATGACGGAAGCCCTACGCGTGTAAGACTTGTAAATGGTTCTATTCAGAGATCGTCTCCTGACATATCACTTGTAACATCTGATATAGCGATGAAGTTTTATTGGAATGTAACAAATGAATCGCTCGGCAGCGATCACCTTATTATTAAAATTTCAACATTCATCGAACCTCTAACAAATTGTATAATTAAAAGAAACTTTAAAAAAGCTGATTGGAAGGCATATTCTGATGACATTCAGTGTTCCTTGGTCAATCTTATTTTACCTAATGATGATCAAGACGCTTATAATATTTTTCTAGATATCATCAGTCAATCGGCTAACAAACACATTCCTAATATTATCATTAATACGAATCCTACCAGTAAATTTATCCCGAAGCCGTACTGGAATGCTGAACTGTCAAAAGTTATTGCAGAACGAAGACTCGCACTCACAAAATTTAGACGCAACCCTTGTCCTTTAAATTTAGATTTACTTAAAGAAAAAATTCGGGATGCTCAAAGAATGTTAAGACAGGCTAAAAGTCATAGTTGGCATCAGTTTTGTAGCTCAGCAGACCAATGTACCTCTTCGGGAGATCTTTGGAGAAAAATGAAATGGCTAAAAGGTTATAGGTCTCGGGGGATCAGTATTGGTAGCGATAAAGCTAGCAATCTACTTCAAACTTTGTCCCCTGATTATGTCATTCCAAATAAGCCAACATTCCAATCTAACAACTCTCAATTGGAAGATGCTATTACAATTCAGGAACTTGACAATTGTATAAAATCTAAGGATACCTCGCCAGGTCTAGATAACATATCGTACTCGATGATCAGTAGACTCCCTGATTTAGGTAAATATACTTTGCTTACCTTATATAATAAATTCCTATCCACAGGTTTTGTACCTTCGCAATGGCGTAATGTGTCAATAATTCCGATTCCAAAACCAGGCCGTGACCCGAGCTCAACTTCATCCCTTCGACCAATTTCATTAATGTCTTGCATATGTAAAATTTTTCATCACATACTTAACAAAAGAATTGAATGGTTCATAGAGAATAATAATTACTTTACAGAAAACACTGTAGGTTTTAGAAAACTAAGATCCTGTTTAGATAGTCTCAGTCGGTTAGTCACAACCATCCAGATTGGCTTTTGTAGGAATCAAGTAACTGTTGGTTGTTTTTTGGACATCAATAATGCATATAACAATATAGATGTTAACGTACTTATAAGTAAACTTGATAAAATTTGTATTGGACAAAAAATTTGTCATTATCTGTGGAATTTTTTGAGTAGAAGATTATTACACATGCATGTTGAAAATACCATTTTATGTAGAACCACAAGTCAAGGGTTAGCCCAGGGAGACCCTCTGTCCCCATTGCTATTTAATATAGCCACTTTAGAAGTATGTTCCACCATATGCAATGTAAGCGTCTCACAATATGCCGACGATTTTGTTCTGTACACCTCGGTCAAGAATGTAGTTGATGCCAGAGCTATTTTACAATCAGCTTTAGACGATTTTGTAATGATATTGCATGAAATAGGTCTCGAATTCTCACCTGATAAATGTAAAATGTGCATATTTCAAAAAGGTTCAAAAAGATTATCTTTAGATCTACATATTAATAACGTGTACATTGAGCCAGTAGACAATCTGAAATATTTGGGTATGTGGCTAGATAGGTCACTAAGGTGGACCAAACATGTTAATGAACTTTCAGAAAGGGTGTTACGATATTTAAATATATTTAAAGTTTTAGCGGGTCCTGGTTGGGGATGTCATCCTAAACATCTGCGAAGACTATACATATCTATGATAAGAAGCCGTATAGATTATGGTAGCTTTTTATATGATTCCTGTTGTAAAACTCATCTTGGCAAGTTAGATAAAGCACAAAATCAGGCTTTACGTATTATAGGTGGATTTATTAAGAGCACTCCTATTCATGCCATGGAAAGCGAATTGTGTCTCCACCCACTAGAGTTACGGAGATGGTATTTGGGAGCAAAATTTTGGCTAAAATCAAGGTCTTTTTCGATGAATTCTACTAATTCTCTATTAGACACATTATTCAGTTTGTCTAACCTATGGAAAAGGAAATTGCCGGTGCTAGTATCACTTAATGAAGAATTTAAACTAAAGCCTATTAACGACAGTAATCAACTAGGTATGTTTTCATTAAATACATGGGTAAGCAATATAAATCTAATTCAAGTAATTAACTATGAAATTCCGTCAATTACAAAAGCAAAACGTACATACGACATATTTTTTTTGAGGTCTCTTTGCATAGATTATCTCAATGAAACTTACAAGGACTTTTGGCCTATATACACCGATGGTTCAAAACAAGGGGACGAGATAGGAGCTGCATTCATAGATACAATTTCAAATTGTTCTGTTAAACTTAAAATTGAGGCGAATATTTCTATTATGCATGCAGAACTTACAGCCATTGCAGAAGCATTATCCTATGTTGCTACATTGGAATATGACAAATACGTCATTTTAACCGATTCCAAGAGTTCGCTGCAGCATCTGGCTCGAAGCACCTCGACATTTCGAGGTCTACCGATCGCTTATGATATACTAAGAACTATTCGTCATCTGTTAACTAAAAACAAACTAGTAAAGTTGCAGTGGATCCCGTCCCATATCGGTCTCGCGGGAAATGAAGAGGTAGACGCACTGGCGAAGCAAGCTTGTTCGGACGGCTTGTCCCTCTCCATCAAACCGTATTACTCAGAACATATTCCTGCCCTTAAAGTGAGATGCTATGAATTGTGGAAAGAGTATTTTGATAAGAGGTCGAGAGAAAAGGGCATATGGTACAGGACTATACAACCCCACCCTTTATCATCTCCATGGATTGATTGCTACCTGAATAGAACAGATATGGTCCTTGCTTTGAGACTTCGTTCTGGTCACATACCCCTTAACAAATTCGCGTATTTGATGAAAAAAGTACCATCTCCCAACTGCCAGATATGTGGAGTTGTTGAAGATGTGTACCATGTCATTGTTGATTGTGCTCGAAACGCAGATGCTAGGAAAAAATATTTTGGTAACCTGTTAAGAGATATCGGCTATTGCAACGTAGTTCTGGCTTCACCTACATCAAATTTAACCTCTCATTTGCTCAAAGTAGTTAAAATCTGTTTTAAAAATAGGTCATAGGTAATGCTAAATGTAAGATGATTTTGTGATTTAGGTTTAAGAAAACTTGATTGAGCGTCATGTTCACAATGTGATCAAGCTCATTAAATAAAGATTTAAAAAAAAAAAAAAACCTTATTCCTATAAAAACATACAGTTTATGAGAATAACTTAAGTTAGTAAATGAATACCCATGGAGCGAGCAATTGGGTATGAAATGAAATTTTACAAAATGTATTTTATATACCGCATATTTCACTAGCAAACGCTAATATTACCCGGTTATCGTTAGAATCGTTTCGTTTAAATACAGTTAATGTTTGCACACTTTTCTCACCGCGCAGTAACATTAATGGATTTCTTACAATTACCAGTGTTATAATGAACCGTACTACATGAACTGAAAATCCTTACATCAACCTGGAAATCCGTACCTAAGGCCAAAGTTAATTAACAACCAAATCCAACGTTCTCAACAAGATTTGCGGGTTCGCTACCCGAAACACCCAAACATTAGGTTACGGGCTCACGAGTGATCGACTTTAATGAAGAAAGTTTCCCAACGCAAACGTGGCATGGGAAGACCGCGTCGTCAGTGTGTCAGTTGTCTCCCCGACTAATCTGCTAGCGACGACCCAATCAACTGCCGTCAACGATTCCTGCCTCCGGGTTAGTGATAGGCGTAGCGTATATCAATGCGTTATCAACCAGTGCAATATGCACACACAAGCAAGAGGAGAGATATTGTATAGAAATTTACATCTCATGAAGAGCTGCATACATGGCATGGAAGTGGAGAGGTTGCGTCGTCACTGTCTAAGTTGTCTGGTGGAGCTAAGGAGTGCTGAGTTATCAAATATTTTGTATGGGAAATATAAAAATAACTCCTCAGAAACCTGTCGTGTATAATATTATCGATTTGCGGTTTTTCTTTGAAATTGGGGTCGTTCGCCGTCCACCATAAGGAATGAAGTGGAGTGGAGAACGGGGTGATACTCTTTAGAAAGAAAGAAAGAAACATTTATTTGACACACAAAAATACAGACATAATAAAATTTATAATATAAAAAACATGATTGTGTATCTTTACTATGAACGGCTACACTTATTACGATAATAAGTAATTACTATCTCTCTGTATCAATTATTCTTCTTCCTTCTTCCCCCTAGACCTGCTCCATTTACCTGGGGTCGGCCTTCTTCGTCCGCATTCTCCACTTAGCACGGTCTTGTGCTGCGTCCCTAATAGCTAAGTGAGCCTCCTTCTGATGATTTTCGATCGTCGTCACCCAAGTGGCGGGAGGTCTTCCACGAGTACGTTTCGTCGCAATCTTTCTGTATCAATTATATAATAATAATTACTTAGTGGATTTGAACGACAAAAGGTATCATATTTTATGCGCTCAAAGCGCGCATGCTATTATGGCAGTATCCACCACTATTTACAAGACTTTAAATTCACTCCATATTAACCCTTTCCATATACAATACTATAATCAAACCGCGTCCCAGCTCCCAAAGCTAATCGGACTCCCGTCAATCAACTCGGACATGAGTCGACAAAAGTGATCATTTAGAGGGAGATGTAATTTACTAAAATTGATAGTATAATTGTAAAAAGGCATATCAATTATACGAATATGAGATTTAGAAGTTTATATCTATACTGTAGGTCCACAAGAACAGACTAGCAGCTCCTCATTGCGAATTCGTTGGTGAAATTAAAATTTACCATTTAAACTTTTAGCCATTTTCAGAAATAAACCTATTATTTTGTCTGACACCAAGCTTGTATGCAATTTTTGTGCTTATCTTATAAAAATGATTTTTGTAAACAGTTTAACATATCATCAGTTTAAAAAAGACACTTTGATATGTTTAAAAAAAAGTGTAAGTGTACCTGCTTTTTAGGGTTCCGTAGCCAAATGGCAAAAAACGGAACCCTTATAGTTTCGTCAAGTCTGTCTGTCTGTCTGTCTGTCTGTCTGTCTGTCTGTCTGTCTGTCTGTCTGTCCGTCCGTATGTCACAGCCACTTTATTCTGAAACTATAAGCATCACATAGCTGAAACTTGGTAGGTAAGTGTATTTTGTTCACCGCTTTCCGATTCAGATACAAAAAGTAAGAAAAAATAATATTTAAGAGGGGGCTCCCATACATGAAACTAAAACCTAAATTTTTTTTTTTACTCAAACCTATACATGTGAGGTGTCTATGGATAGGTCTTTTAAAATGATGTTAAGGTTTCTAAAACCATTTTTTCTAAAAGTGTAAGGTTTGAGATAAAGACGCTTCCAAAGTGGTAAAATGGGCGTCCCCCCCATCTAACTTTTGAACTAAGAAAGTGAAAATTTTGAAAAAAATATATGATGTAGATCTCAACAAAAACTTGCAACGAAAATTGGTTTGAAGGAGATCGAACCAGTAGTTTTTGAGATATTGCACATTTTTATCAACCGCAAATATAACTTTGTCTTTCATACAAACACTATGAAAAACAAAGTTATTTTTGCTGTCGCAATATATTGTGATGTTTTCGTTAAGTGAAAGTAAGTGGACCCTGAATTCAGTTAAAGGTGGCACGGAACCCTCAGTGCGCGGGTCCGACACGCACTTAACCGGTTTTTTCCCCTTATTTCATTAACTATGTATCAGGTCATTAGTACGTATTTTCATCTCTTCTAATCACACAAGTCTCACTTCCAGCACATCGTTACTACAGGTATCTTTATGATACAGTTCCTAGTAGCAAGCGACACTCAACGACATTCAACAGTAAACACAGTGTCAATGGCGTACCAACATCGGCGAACCGCTTATACAAACATGGTGGTAGCAAATCAGTCTAAACGAATCCATTTGGTATAAACAAGATTGCACACACGCTCAACCCAGTGGGATAAGTGAACCTTTGAGTAAATGGCTCGGTAACACTATGTTTTCCGGAAGGAATAAAACGTTTATGATAGTAAAAAATAAGTTAAAAATCTTTAAAAATAATTTAAAATGCTGCTGCAGCTTAACTGATACAGAATTAAAAGAAACCTCAAGGTGTTTTTTTTTTTAATTTAATCTTTTTGCTAGCTATAGCACAGTATTTCAAAATTATGGCCACAACTTATGATCAATGATGCTCATTATTCGATCTAATTATAGTTGATACAATACTTGGAAGATTAAGACAATGTAAATCGATTAGACAATTTTAATAAAAAACATTGTAATTTTAACGAGTTCCTAATCTCAACCACACATTGAGCGTCAATTAAAGTCAATATCCCGTTCAAATGTCATGAGGATTAAGAAATTAATAACACACATAATATATTATTATTTTCGTACTCATCTGCCCCTTTGTAATCATAAAAAATAAAATT
The DNA here is from genome assembly GCA_963584085.1 of Pyrausta aurata. Taxonomy (NCBI): domain Eukaryota; kingdom Metazoa; phylum Arthropoda; class Insecta; order Lepidoptera; family Crambidae; genus Pyrausta; species Pyrausta aurata. The sequence goes on along the minus strand of OY757266.1, from coordinate 2,446,702 downwards.
TTGCTATTCAATGATTACGTCATAGTCACGGCGTCGTCAACAAACACAATATTATATGGATGTCAGAGCATGAGGTAAAAATTACGCGAGAGAGTTTATAACCTCCGGTTTTTGAAGTCGGTAAAAAGTGAAAAGAACAGTCTACTTACTGCAACAACAACAATATTATTTAAAATGACATACGAGTAAATTCAAATCTCACACTAAGCAGATAGAACTCAGAGCTTTTATGCTCCAGTATGTACGAGAAATAATGCATATTATTAAAACATTATATTGTTAATATTACGAGTCACTTCTCTGAGTGCGGTTGTAATTGACGCATGCATAAATTGATTAATAATTTAACGCAATAATAACATATACTTTCCTAATAAGAAATGCAATCAATTTATGCCCCAAAAAATTTGTAAACACACCTTCAAGCGTTTAGCACTAAAATAAAATACCGAGCTAATGCATTTTACGTAGTACTCAGTTGTGACCAGACACGATTGTTTTTTTATAATTAAGTATAAAATAAATAATGTTGTAGTTTTCATGAAAACCAACGTAAACTTATTCTTATTTATAGACTCCGGTAATTTAAATACTAACATTGATTTACTTGTTCTGTTTAAAAAAGTTTTAAGTAAATTCATTATTGGCTGTTAGTTTAGTAGGTATTGGCTTAATTTGTAGTACTAAGAGCTGTGAATTTTGTAAGATTTAAAAAAAAAACGAATAATTGGTGACATTGGAGAGAACAATGCTTATCAAAAGATGAACATATTAACCTTGCGGTTAAATTTACTTAACGTTATATTGTTGCATAATGAGTGGAGGTTGGCTGTTCGTAGTTACGGACAGAGAAACTTTTAATGAGGAAGAGCTGACCGAATTCGGACCATAGACTGTCGAAAGGGAATAGGCCCATAACAAGTAGTTATGTTCAGTTTATTGATAAAACGTGCCTCTTTTTACTGATTCCAAAGTGATGTAGTCCAATGTAAAAGCTGTATTATTTATTTAATAACACTAAACGCATTGATTACGCGCACATTTATTTTTAATTAAACCCCTGACGTTTCGAATGCTTCAGTACAGTACCGTTACCATGAGTTTACGACGGTTTTACTTGCTAGTGACTACGTAAAAAAAGTCTATGGAAAATTGCACAGCGCCCCTAGCGGTCACTTGCAGAATTTTCCATTCAAAAAGTTACGGCGTCGCTAGCGAGTAAAACCGACGTAAACTCATGATAATGGTACAGCATCCCAGGTCAAAGACAGACTAAGGTGTAAGCTGTATTATTATAAAGTTTCATCAAAATTCATTTAGTAGTTTTAGCGTAAAGGAGTAACAAACATACAATATATCCCAAAAAATATATCCTCACAAACTTTTGCGTTTATCATATTAGTAGGATGAGGTGCTCGTAGCGCAGTTCGCAGTGGTGACATGACAGCGTTTTGATGTGATACCGAAGTTAAGCAACCTACGGCGCGGTCGTGTTTGGATGGGTGACCATTCCGACCATAAACTGACGTATTCACCTCCGTGCTTCGGAAGTACGTTAAACAGTTGGTCGCGGCTAATATCGGTTGATATTATAGTAATAAAGTTTATTTGTAATCAAAAGAGATTACATGATATCTTTATGCTATTTTAGAGTACATAAATACAGACAATAATCTTCTATATAAATAAAAATGAATTGATGTTCGTTAGTCTGATTAAAACTCCAGAACGGCTGGGCCGATTGAGCTGATTTTGGTTTTAAAATGTTTGTCGTAGGCCAGGGTAGGTCTAAACGGTGAGCAAATAAGGAAAAATTGCGAGAAAGATAGAGTAAAACGACAATTCCATTTTCCCTTATAAAAGTTGACCACTTACTTTCTGTCAAACATTTGACGGTATTTGTAGTCTCGGTTCCACTCGAATTGAAGAACGCATTAAAACAAGACTTTTGAATCGACAACATAATATCAACTTTGCTCATAACATCATGTATTTAAATTTCAAAATATAAAAATAATGAATGGGTTATGTTTGACGTTGTTTGACATGTTTGACGGGTGCCAATCTTACCAAATTTACGTCGCTAATGGTGGAATTTGAATATTTGTTATTTTTTTTGTTATAATTATCAAATGCAATAAAATTAATGATTTAATTTAGTAGATTTTTGGTATATTTTTTTTTTAGTATATTTTAGTACTGGCAACAGAATGTTACCGATTATGATGTAGCATTCGTCACATCTAAGTAGTATTTTATTACAACCTGGACAGTTATTATTTTTGTTCTGCCGTTCCATCCACTTATTACAAAAGGGACAATGCATTTTAAGGAGTTAAACTATAAGTTCACTATAAGTTCTGTTTTTACATTTGAACAATCTTTTCTTCAAAAGTTAGGTGACAGTGACACTGACAGTATTGCCAGATTACTAAACTACTATTAGGCCGCCCCAACACGAAGTGATACGAAGTTCACCGGGTCATCTATATTAAATAGATATTTTAGAGATAGACATTTGGATCATGGAAATCGGACGGAGGAGGCGAACCTGGTGTGCTGTTAGGAATCAGCTCAGGTTCGATCATTTAATAAACTTACTTCTTAAAGGACACGGTCGTATCGTGCCCCAGAGTCGTTTTATGATTGATTAAAGAAAAGCATTAAGAGACTTGACTATATCATTTTGCAAAAAATATATTGAATTTTTATTACAATATTGTTAATTTACTTTGCTTTTATCTAGCGGCATATAAATCTACAAAAAAAATAGGACAACGATTGAATACAATTTCCTGTCCCCAACAATTGTTGTGTTTGGCAGAAAATAGCGGTTTCGAGCACTTATTAGCAAACTGACGACCGCTTAACGAAATGGCATATTGTGTCATACTGTGTCATAGAACTGGCAGTTAGTTAAATAAGTAAGCGCTCGCAATCGCTATTTTAAGAAGGAAAATGACGTTTGCCTCCCATAGGTGCTAACCTTTAAACCTACTAACCTCTTCCTAAAACTTGAAAAAAAAAAACTGTGACGAGGAAATTCTTTTCGTTGGCTATTGTTTGCGTCATCGTAATTTTCACACGTTACGCACCCTAGCGGGGCAGTTTTCTATGTTTTAGTTTTGGTGGCCTAGATGGCGGTTTTTCGACACAGATGGCGCTATGATCTAGAAAGACCTGTTCTAAATAGTGTGCAAGAGATTGACCCCACACATTTTATTTCGTTTCATGTGAAAACCCCGCTATTTACGGCTTATATTATTTTAAAAGGCGAAGAAACGAACCCCTAAAATTAGTTTTGGTCGTCACGCATGGATTTTTACTTTTGGGGCAAGCAATGTATGGCGGGTCGACCGTGTCCTTTGGAAGTGACGAATTTCCGTTTTTATATCAATTTGTGCTTTACTTGAATTTTCTGTAGTTTTGTCATATTAATTCGTTTTGTTCGGCTTAAGTTTTAACTACATTTTACATAAATCTAAGTAAATGGTACGAAGTTCACCGGGTCATCTAGTATATTTATATAAACCTCTTTAAAAGATACGCTATCTAGTAAGATACGGATGTTCGTTAACTACTGTACTAGTTTTACTAGAAAACTGTATGATATTAGTCGTTAAGCCTAGTCAGAGACCCCATGGGCGGCTTGATAAAATCTGATAGCAACGTTAGTTGCTTGCATTGTAAACACCCTTTCACCATACATGGCTCACATCACCTTATACTCGTACTTCAGGTGAGGTCTTTGCCTAGCAGTAGTATATTTAAACGTTATACCTACTCTTATTTAATCAGAAAATGTTCTGATATTGTTATACAAGTTCCTCGAAGGAAACCTTTCCTAGTATTATAGTGGTAGACCAGGATGCTTATTACCTCCACGGTATCATGTTCTTGATTAAGCTAAACTTTCGTAGTGAAAGTACAACACACCTACTAACTACTTACTAACTTTAAACATAGTAATATAGGGATCACGGTTACACGGTTTCAATTGAGATAGTAAGACCCTTTCTATGTACATAACTAACATCCTAACGGATAAAATCAAACTGGTACGATGGAATTATTTTTACTGCAAATAAGACCCTAAAGGTATTCGACACGTGTGTGTTTGTATATTATATATTTATTTTCAACAAGGAATAAAATTTAATCAAGAGCCATAACAACTGAATCATCGTGTCGATTTTTATTAGAAAAATAAACAGATGGAATTCTGTTGACTAACGGAAATAGTACAAAACATCTCGTATGTGTCTAAAGTAATACATACTTCTCAGTGTCTTATTTTTCGCTTAGTTTCTCAATAATCACTTCGACATAAACATTTTATATTTTAAAGGGCTACTGAAAATGATTTGTTTTTCCTTAAAGCAAAACACTTAAAACCGGACCATGGAAAATCTGAAAGTAAGAAGCTATTTACGTAAACTTGTTGGCTTTTCTACTGCACAATAAAATCGCCTTAAAAACTTTTCATATAAAAAGGGGAAAAGTTTCGTGACCCTTTGGCCGTAAAAATAGCAGATCTTACTGAGAGCCCGGTTTATAGCTGCACTTCTATTTACTAGTCGCTATCTTTTTGAATTTGCTTGAGAGTTTCGAAAAAGCATTGGACGGTAAAGCAGTTTTGTCTAGTTCTGTTTAAAAGAAAAATATTGAACACCAGAGCTGCCCCAAGTGTACCTTTCTATACCTATATAAGTGTAGGTAGACCGCGAAATTGAGATCTCGCCTGCGGAGCACAGGGGTGCGGGGGGGAGACGAAAGCGCGGTTAGTGAGCGGCGCGGGCGGGTGATTCCGCGCCGCCCGCATCTCTCGCACGACCCGCTATCGCCTCCCCCTGCGCCCCTGTGACCCGCAGGGGAAGTCTTAATGAAGCGGTTTACCTATATACACGTTCCTTTCATTGTCCCAAGTGTAAAGTGCATAATATGCAATGCACGAACTTGACTATTCTCTTCGATTCTTGGTGTTAATATGAGTATATGGTATTTATTTTCAAGGGAGTTTTGCAAGGGGTTGAAATCATAAATTTTGTAGCTTTTTGAAACTGAATATTATCTAATTTTCTTGATGCGGATTTCCCTTTACAGTATTTTTCTGAATTCCGTTATCAATATAAACAAAAACAATTAATTCAATACTGAGTTGATTGAATATAAAATGAATCAAAATTACATAAACATTGGATTGTCTCAATCTCCTACACCGCATCGACTTATCCGGCCTAATCTGTATTATTGCAGGATATCATTTGATAGCACAAAGTAATTTCATCAATCCAAGCGATATTAAACGAACGAAATAATAAATGATCGGATTACGGGTATGTCAGGAGCGATTACGTACCTCGATCATTATCGTATTGTATTGTAATCGTTCGTGCCGTCACGACAGTATCATGAAGGAAAAGTAAACGCTTACTAAGTAGCTAGTAGAAGTAGGATTCTACAGCGGTATTAAATCATTTTTCATCTCTCCTGTTCGGAAAATAGCACTTTCCTGTGTAGATAGCCGGGTGGAAAATAGCTTATCCATCCCTAGGGTGGAAAGTAATTTAGTTTTAATTGGCATGGTATAGAGTCAAGGCATGCAATCGAAGCTTGGATCAAAGATAATTGAGTCACATCATATTATAAAAATAATAAACATTTTTGCTTAGAAAAACATTGAAAAACATGTTTATTATGATCGTTGATATAAAAAATATTCAATTGATTCAATCTATAATTTAAATATACATTTACTAATCTGTGATTAAGATATTCGGCTTCCCGCCATAATACCAAGATGACACTTTTTTTTTACATTGTCAGTGTCATTTTATCTTTTTGAACTCTATGCCTACTTTTTTAAATTTTGACAATTATTATCTGTGGGGAAAATTCGATCGATATTTTTTACAAGAATTTTAATTATTTCGTATTGTCTGCTTTTTCGTACTGTTTTCATGTATTCGTGTCGTTATTCTTTCTAATCATGTTAGATGTTTGGAGAACTGTAAATTAACTGTCTTTTTGTGCAAAAACTTGAGTTTTCCTTTCTCGCTGTACTACATAATACCTGACCATGACATCTACAACCACTATTGTAAATTTAATGTTTTTCCTCACAGTCGAAATGAAAAATAGTATGTTTAACTCGGGTGAAAGCACCATTTCACTCTCGATTTATTGGCGCTCTCACTTCGTTCGAGCGCCAGAAACATCTCGAGTGAAATGGGTCGCTTTCTCCCCTTGTATAACAATCTACTATTTTTTGTCATAAATGCTACAGCGAAAATCCTTTGGAAGTATTATCCTATGTTTTACGTAGGTAAGGAAAAATACCTAAGTATGGTAATGGCTTTTGTCAAAGTAAGAATTTCAAAATAGCTAGCAATTTCACTTTCAATGCTCAAAGTAAAAAATAATTTCGTCAATCTCATCGAAAGACGATCGTCGTGTTATCGACGAATCCAGCGCTCTCTTTTCATCATGAATCTGCTCAGAAACTCTTGACAGTGACTTGACAGCTTTTTCCTACAATGCCACACAAGGATTGCAATCGCATAAAGGCCCATTTTAATCAGATGAGGGAATGCTCATTCTATACCCATTTCATTAAATTCTTCTACTCAGAGCATTCGTTCGTTGTTCTATACTATAGAACCAAAATATCGAGCAAGATATGCTATAGAATCTATAGCATATCTTGCTCGATATTTTGGTGTAAAACACTGAAATCGAGCTTCCGTTTAGAACAAAAAGATCAAGAAAGAATGCTCTTGTTCTAGGTCTAGTTCTTTGTTCATTTGATCTAAACCCACTTTCAGTCGCAATCGTCCTTCTCAAAATTTCTCTTCTCTCAATTCTCGCAATTGCCTTCCGACAATCGTAACAATGACTCGACTCCGGCCATGCTTCATACGAATAGCAAACGCACTGCGATCGAAAGTTACGTAATCCCACCGCGATCAGTTGGGTAGAATTAACCGAAACTCTGTGCATTAGTGTAATCTTAATAAGAAAAGACGTCGGGTAAGAGTCAGCTGATATTGGGAACGATGGGATCACACTTCATTGGGTTCGGGTTGTATGAAAATAATACTTTTGCTCAGTTTCGGACATAATTTGTTTTGATGTTGCCTGACACCTAGCAGTTAGACATGAGACGTGGCGCCACGAGCAAAAGGTTGCCGCTTTTTACAAAAATAAACACTTCTATTTTTTTATATTCTCTGTAACTACATGATGAAAAAAGTATTTATTTCACTCTATTGCATAACATAAGGTGGAATTAACGCTGAATGGCATTCTCTACTAGTTATGCCTAAATACAAATGAGATGTGGGCCATAATATTGTTTTCCTTACTCGCTATCACCAATAAAAATAATAAGTTCATGAAAATGGACTGCCATAATAATATTTAACATATTAATCAATGAAGTTAGCCAGTGTTTGGTAATACGCCTATTTATAATTGCTTACGCGAATTTTTGAATATCAATAATGGTAACTCTGGCTTGTACCGGCAGCAATGACGTTTTCAAAGTGACGTCTGTAGTTCCATTTTCGGCCATTCTTCAGATAAGTTTGTGGCACAATACAAATATGAGTAAATGCTACTAACTGCCCGACGTTTCATTATAATTCTAATTGTTATGCAACGCGAAAGTTTAAAATCTTATACATAGCGGTTTATTATTAGGTTTATATAGATAACGAATTATAACGACGACTAACCCCCTTATTCATAATAATGAGCCAAACCCGTTAATGAAAGATGATCCTTTTAAAAACTACACACTTGTAAACTTACCCCCTTATTCATAATAACTCAAACGGTCTTTTAAACCTATTTTAGCTATTACACTGTTTTGTCACTTTCTGTCAAAAATGATGACAGCACCAAGAAAGAATAAGACAGAGCAATAGCTAAAATAGGTTAAAAATACCGTTTGAGTTATTATGAATAAGGGGGTAAGTTTGCAAGTGTGTAGTTTTGTAGAGGATAATATTTCACTTAAAGGTTTTAGCCCACTACATCGTACCACCATGACCGTGCTAGGAGCGTATCAGATATGAAAAGCAACACGATACTCTCTACTATGCCCACTGGACGGAGCAATAAGTCTCACTGTTATATGGAGCAAAAGTGTATTTTGCCGGCGCTGACACGCTCCGTGCGCGTGCTTGACGCGTGACGGTGATGGAACGGTCTAGTGGGAAGAGTGTCATAATTTTTAATACAAACAATATTTTTTGCCTGACATGTTCCTAGCATGGTGATGGTATGCTCTGTGTAGAATTTAACACGTTCCGGGTCAGTGAACGCCTACAGGCGTGAAAACAATAACACATCTATTGTGTCTGGAATAGTGTCCCGAAATGTGTTAAGCAAATTACGGCGCGGTCGGTGTTTGGATGGGTGACCATTCCGACCATATAAGTGGCGTATATGACGAGCAACTCCGTGCTTTGGAAGGCACGTTAAGCAGTTGATCCCGGCTAATATCGGTTGATATTGTCATTAAGCCTAGTCAGAAGCCCTATTGGCAGCTTGATAAGTCTGACAGCAATGTTCGTTGCTTGCCTTGCAAACACCCCTCCGCCAATCCGCACAAAGCCCGCGTGGTGGAGTATGGCTCATACTACCTCACATTTGAGGTAAGGCCTTCGCACAGCAGTGGGATGCTTACTTTTACTTAGCTCGTTTCTGAAAATCATCTTCTACCTAAACATGGATTAGACAAAGATTAATTACTAAAACTAAAAGTATTCATTATTTTTTCCAAGTTGATAATCACTAATTTGGTGGCTCTGAAAAACCGAAAGCCAAACATTCACTTGATACGATTTGTTTTAATTTCTTTGAAACTTTCTAGACGTTTTTCAGAGGCCACTGAACGATACGTCGTGTTTCTCATTAATTTATAATTAGTCCCTTCAGAGAAACATCTTTGCATCTAAAACTCAGCATTCTGTTTGTAGGATTATTTATTGAAATTTTATTCAAACTTCAAAATTAACAAACCTAATGTAGATGAATTTTGTTTGGAGTTTACTCACATAGAAATTAATTTCAGCTTTTAGAAGGGTTTTCTACGAATGATAAATCATTTCAAAAGTAATTTTTGGTAGAAAATAAAATTGTATTACTAGTTTCTATTACATAAATAAAAATTAAACATTAAAAAGTGTGTGTGTGTGTGTGGCCAGTGCGTGGCGGACCCGCGCACTGAGGGTTCCGTGCCACCCTTAACTGAATTTAGGGTCCACTTACTTTCACTTAACGAAAACATCACAATATATTGCGACAGCAAAAATAACTTTGTTTTTCATAGTGTTTGTATGAAAGACAAAGTTATATTTGCGGTTGATAAAAATGTGCAATATCTCAAAAACTACTGGTTCGATCTCCTTCAAACCAATTTTCGTTGCAAGTTTTTGTTGAGATCTACATCATATATTTTTTTCAAAATTTTCACTTTCTTAGTTCAAAAGTTAGAGGGGGGGGGACGCCCATTTTACCACTTTGGAAGCGTCTATATCTTAAACCTTACACTTTAAGAAAAAATGGTTTTAGAAACCTCAACATCATTTTAAAAGACCTATCCATAGACACCCCACACGCATAGGTTTGAGTAAAAAAAAATTTTTAGGTTTTAGTTTCATGTATGGGAGCCCCCCCTTAAATATTATTTTTTCTTACTTTTTGTATCTGAATCGAAAAGCGGTGAACAAAATACACCTACCTACCAAGTTTCAGCAATGTGATGCTTATAGTTTCAGAATAAAGTGGCTGTGACATACGGACGGACAGACAGACAGACAGACAGACAGACAGACAGACAGACAGACAGACAGACAGACAGACAGACAGACAGACTTGACGAAACTATAAGGGTTCCGTTTTTTGCCATTCGGCTACGGAACCCTAAAAAACGACACAAGTCCTATTTAAAGTACTTTCAATACCATTGAAGTAACACGGTACCAAATTCCGAATCGATTGGACAACTAGAAACTAGAAAAGGGCTGATGATCTTCAAACAAATAAACAGATTTTTATAAAACATATCTGAGAACACTAGGGATATATAAAAATATCAATGACAAAAAAAAAACGAAATGAAAATCGGTTCATCCGATTAGGAGCTACGATACCACAGATAGACACGTTAAAAAGATAACACCACTCTCTTTTTGCTCCTTTTTCCTCTCTTTTTGGCTAAAAATATATCTTTCCAGTGTTTGAAAATAATATGATGCTTATAAAAACTTTTTTGGGTAAAAAAAATAAAGAAATAGAAAAACCATATCCTCAAAAGCATCCACTTAAGTTTTTCATGTCGATGTGGGGTAAGAAGGAAATCAATCACTCAGCACCAGCGAAATAACGGAGAAATTACTCTGGGTAAAATATTACATTTTATTTCTAAATTAGGGTATTGTTCCAATTTCTTTTTTTTCACTATAATTAAAAATATATTCGTTTCTTTCCGTGTTTTTCAATGAAAAGCATGTAATGGGGATAATTTATATACAATTAATTAATTATGAGTCATTTTTTTTATTATGTCTGCAGATTTTTACCAATTTAAAAAAAAAAACATAATTATTGTAGGTTATGAATGGTTGCATTTATGAACGGCAAATTGGTGGTAATTTTAATGCCTTTTAAGGCTTGTATTACGTGTCAATTATTAATAAATGTATCGGGCAACATTCGACACAAACCTAACAATTAATTTTTGCATGTCCAAAGTTAGGTGGGCTACCAAAAAATTCAACTCAAACTAAAAAAATATATATATTTTTGCGAGTGATTCATGTCTGCTATCAATTAAATATCCAGTTACGTACGAATCCAAATCGAATACGCCATATAAATTGATTGGGAAGAAATAGAGCGTAAAAAATATTGGATTCCGAGTAGTTTTAGTCATGTATGCGTATTTCAAATGGGTTTAACAGTTTACGACAAATTAATACAATTACTGGGTTGATCCCAATTAACGGCACATACTTGAGCTGCAAAAAATATCAAGTTAAAGAAAATAATACCTAAAACTTGCAAATATTGTATTTTTTAAAACTGAAAGCTAAATAACGAAATTAAAAAAATACTGACACTTAGCTAATACATGACTCGATTAGATGCCGAAAACGATTTTTCCAGTCATTAAATAAGGGGTTAAGATCATGATGTAAAACAAAATACATTCAAATAATATCTTACTTTTTTCAATGAAGTGTTTTTTTCGTTTTTTTCTTTATGTTTCATCCAGGGGCAAGAAACCTTACTCAAACTTCCCTTAGTTTGAGTGAAGGTTTCTTCACGGAACGGTGTATTCCTTTAATACTACAATGCGAAACATTCCGAATTAGGTGCACAACCGCCTTAATTCTTAAAAGAATTCTTGCAGCTAATGCACTCTTGCAGTCCTATTTTGTTGAATAAAACCTTATGTATACTTACAAAGCCTTGGCTTATAAGTAATTGCACGAATTTTAAGCAGACGAAGAAATTCCATGCTACGAATAGTTCGTAGCATCGTGTATAGATTAATATTCAAGAGAGCGGTCAACCAGCTTGAAAAAGTATCTGTATGGTTTTGATAGTTGTAAACCTGATGTAGGAGAAATAAAAATTATTTGAAGCATCCTTGCAACATGCCACAAAGTGAAAACAACGTTTTGAGTAAAATCTCTCCCAGCATAAGCGCTCAAATTGTAATAATCGTTTCCGTGAAAAGATATTTCATTAAAGCTTACTCAAAGCTCGTATAAAAACACGAAATAATATTTTCCTTGTATTATACTCTTGAGTGCTGTTTGACTGTGAAAACAATGACCTTTTCAGCGGTACATATGTCGTCCTGAAAAAACGGACTTAATGGCAATCCCATACAATGAATAACATTACCCTGTTCTTTTTGAGGGCTATTATTTTCACCAAATGCATTTATTTTTAAATAATTATGTGTAATGTTTGATTTGTATTTGAAATAACCTTTTTATAATTCACATATTTGTCAGACCATGATTCCAACTCTGTACTGTTATCTCGTCGAAGGACTTGTAAAATAAAAATGACAATATTTTTTGCTCCATTTAACTTGCTGACTGAAACTTTGCAGTAATGAATTCCGAACTGCGGTTTGCTCAGTAAATTAACATAAATATTGGAAAGAAATTGAATTTTAAGCCGCGCTGCAAAATACACAACTCAATGAGATAATTTAATCTAGCTGATTTAATCAGGTTGAATTACATTACATAAATTACTATTTGAAAGTGAAAGCTCTAGTTCAGCTTCATCATTTCTGAGTTAAAGCAATACAAACATTAACTTTGAATAGAAATTCATACTTCTAGAATTTTGACAATTCTTAACTAATCAAGCCTATATACAAAAAAAAAACGAAGACGTACAAGCGTAGTTCAGGATATATGAAAACGAATAAGACCAAATTTGTCTCATTCCATAAAGGTTTACGGGTAGGTAAACGTTTTCCCCCGCAAGCATATTTCGACCGTTGGCGTTCGAAATGTATGAAAACTCGCGCTGCGCTAAGAGGCTACAACGCGACTTAGGCCGAAAAGCGTGTTTTCCAAGCTTGACAACTCTGCAAAACCGCATTCTACAAAAAATCTAATAGCTAGTAATTGTAGGAAATTCTTTCGAGTAAGGACATGATTTAAAACATTCGCAAATTATTTTATTTTTAGTGAGTTGAAACAACTAAACGAACAGCTGTTTTATAGATTTCTCTAACAGTGCCTTCTTTGGAGCCTCATATGATTAAAACCACTAGCTTGTTTTAGAAACAATAAAATGTAAGTTAATAAACATGTCCTAATCTAAGAAAGTTATTAAGGTTTTTTTTAATTACTGTTCGAAATCGAAGATATGAGTCATTGACCAAAGTGGAATTCACAAGAAAAAGCACCATCTAATGTTGCAGTTTTTCAAATAAACAATGCTTTTAAAGGAAAAATTAAGGTATATCGTATACAATAATATCTTTTCCAACACAAATATAAACAAAAAACAGCTAAAATACGGTTTCTTCATTAATATATTTCGATTCAAAACTGCTCAATACCTCGGCTAACGTCGGATTTCGTCCGTTATTATGAAATTTGTATGGGAAATTGAAGCGGCGCGTGTACGCCCTTAAGGAACACTTCAGCCGTTAGCGCATTCCATTCCTTAGCCGTACGCATCAGAAATGTTGATCGGAACCGTTAAGTGCGCATTGATGGTACAGTTGTTTGTCATTAAAAAAAAATGTTTGTCCGCAGGCTTCGAAGATGTTCACGTGATGATCTTCATCGGTTTCGGGTTCCTGATGACATTCCTTAAGAAGTACAGCTACAGCGCTCTCGGCTTCAACTGGCTACTCGCTGCGTTGGTCATCCAGTGGGCTCTGCTATGCCAGTCCTTCTACCATATGAAGGACAACACCATTGTTGTCACCAGGATAATGATTATGGGTAAGTGGAGTAGTCTGTCTTCTGTTGAGTACGGAGAAAAAATAGAATAGTTAGATACGGGATTGCTACCATGTACTTACCTTATTATTTATGACTAGTGACCCGCCCGCGACTTCGTACGCGCGTTTTAGTTTAACTCCGTTCCCATATATCGTAGCGAAAATGTATAAGCCTATACACATTAATCTATAGCCTTCCCTGATAAATTAGCTATCTATCATATTTTATAACCATCACAATAGTTCCTGTGAGTAGCGCGTTCAAACAAACAAACAAAAACATCCAGTTTTAAAATATATACAAAGAAATGCGAACAGATAAATGTTATATTTTTATGTACACACAACACGTAGCCTGGTATAATGGTCAAACTTACACAGGGATATTATCTTTTTATTTTACAACAAAAAGGAAATACTTTGTACGCCCTGTCGTCGATCGTATATTTATTTCGGGTACTAAAATGACCAGGCTACTCTCTGCGCTTACACAGTATCATGTCACACACAGGCTGTGAGAGAAGCAAATTCCCTCAAGTCTTCTCCCGCTACCTTAAGAGTTTGAATTTGAGCTTTGTTTATGGTTATTGTATATAGCTAATACCTACTCTACTTTCTTGAATTCAAATCGTAAATTGAAAGGGACAATTATAGGTAAAGATCTACGCCACCATCATCATCAACATCCAAAAGCCGTCCACTGCTAAACATAGGTCCCCCACGAAAAGTTTGCAGAAAAGTTCCAGATTGGACACCTTTCGACCAAAGGAGCAGCGTAGAATGTCCACCGATAATATGAACATACGATCTGCAATCTACACTGGACACAGACCGATTGATACCTACGCTGTTTAAACACAAAAAAATATTATTTACTATTCTAGGGAATAAAATATCTTCTCGAGAGCAACATCAATAACAAACATGTGTCAAATATTCTGTCTCAGATATGTCAAAAATTAAATAAAAAATATTTTAATCGTAAGCACTAAAGAGTATTGATATCAAATTCGAAGCAAACTTTGCACCCCTTTTTAACCCCCTTAGGAGATGAATTTCAATAAAATACAAAATAAGTCTTCCGTCAATTTTGTAATAGAATGTGTATGCAAAATTTGAAGTAGATTGGAGCAAGGGATCTGTTTGTCCCATACAAACTTTGCGCCCCTCTTTGACCCCCTTAGGGATGGAATTTCTGAAAATCCTTTCTTATCGGATCCCTTCGTCATACAAGGATCCCTTCGTCATACAAAGAATACACCCTCCCAGTTTCAGGTCTCTACAATCAGCGGCTTAGGCTGTGCGTTAATCCATCAGTCAGTCAGTCAGTCAATCAATAAGTCAGTCGTTCAGGACAAAGCATTTTATTGGTATAGATTAGATAGATAGAAGATATATAAATAATAAGGTACATGGTAGCAATGCAGTTTTTCTAACTATTCTAATGTTAGTGACCATGAAATTTTAAAACAATACAGAGAAAAATTGTACTCACTGTGTGATTTTCCAGACGTATGTAAGTTCAAATGTAAGATCTCTGGTGCTTAACCACCTAATGAGCCAAAATCGCTTGCACCTCGCATCGTCTTTGTTGAAAACTTACTAATATTTTTGTAAGTACAAAAAAATATTTTTCCAAGCTTAGTGAAATATTGGCACTTTAAAACAGATGGTTGATATGAATATTTACTGATGATAATGACGAACTTGCTGAATTAAAACTCATTTTTTGGTGAAAATCACCCTTTACTCTAAACTACACAAATATTATAATTTGGTCCACGATAACACTTCCTATTACCCCAAATAACTACAGAGCAAATAGCACTATTATTTTATAACACAACTGTTAACTAATAAATCTTTCAACAAATCCCAGGTACTAAACCGAAGCGTAATATTATCTAATAAACATAATTTATGAAATTCGTACATAAACTTCCCCGTCCAGCGAAATTTTAGAGCGGGGATTACATAAAACTTTCATACACACATTTAGTACATCACCGAAACACAACATAGCGAATATGCTATTGCTAAACTTCGAGCCGTAAAACACAGAGGGCTAAAACCTGAAACCCTCATATTTTCTGTAGGATTAAAATTACAGAGTTGCAGTTCATGAAGTATTAAGCCTACCTCTGAGTTGCGCATGTGTTTGTTAAAATCAAGTTTTAATTTGGGGGTAACAACCGATGCTAACCAACTCAAAAAAAATAGATTAATGTTGTCTAACAGGCCTCTGCGTGTTGGCTTTGGCCCCATGTATGCCTTCCAAAGGTCCGGGAACCCCATATAGTCAATTGAAGAAATTTCTTTCAGAAAACGTTCAGGTTCAGCTTCAAGGAAAAGGCATAAAGAATGAAAGAAATGACACAAATAGGGACATAATTAATATGGTTGTAATCATAACAAAGAGTTTTCAACATTGTTTGTGAGATATAAATTGCACTTGTAAAAAGACAACTGTGAACCTGTGACAGACGAGGAATTGAACCCCGTGTCTTACGCAATCCACGTAACGAACACGGAACACGTACGGAACATTGAACACGGGGTTCAATTCCTCGTCTGTCACAGGTTCACTGTTGTCTTTTTACAAGTGCAATTTATATTATTAAGTTTGTATGGTGACAAAACACTATAAAAACAAAAATAAACTATTGTTTGTGAGAGTTTGGGATATTGTTGAACGTCCGAATTTAATAATATCAATATAATTAAAATTGAACCGTATTATTAATCAAATACGATGTTTCAGTTTGGAAAACAGACGTTATATAAAGCATAAAAACATAAGTGGCAGTAATCGTTTTGTTTGTAATAGAAAGATCGCTTCAATCTCAATCACTAAAATTTAAAAGATGAAAGCGTCTTAGCGATCTTCTATCTGTCATAGTAAAGGATTTAAGACGTGTAGGGTTCCTTATCCAAAAGCTAAAAAAAGGTCTTTATTACTAAGTTAGTGAATTATCGATCACGCAACCAGGCCTAAGTGGCAAATTAGGCTTGGATTAGGCTAGGATTTATTCAATTAATGAATACAATCTATTAGATTTCCATTAAAAGTGTCTAATACATTTCAGAGGCGGACATCATGTCAGCCACAGTGCTGATCACCTTCGGTGCCCTGTTGGGAGTCGCCAGCGGTATCCAGCTCCTTATCATTGCGATAGTGGAGACGGCTGTTGGCTGCCTCAATTTGTATCTCGTCGTTGATGTTTTGAAGGTACTGTAAGTGCGCCTTCACATTAGAGCGACAGCAGCGGATGCCCATACATAAAAAAGCGCGCCGCTGCTGCCATTACGTATGAAATTACACGCGACAGTCGCGCTGCTAAAGTCGCCTAAATGTGAAAGCGCTCTAGCGCTCTGGCGTTTGTCTAATAAAGGATTCTTTTTATTAAAAACAATTAAAATAGTACTCTTTTTTGTCCAAGTTGATCTCTTTTATCGCTTATCACAATTTATTAAGTAAGCGTAGCAGTAGCGAAATATTAAAGACTGATTTCTTACATGCTCTACCAGACATTGTTCTGCTAAGCTCATAGATTCATCTGTAGTAGATCGGAATAGTCTGCAACGTTGATAAAAGTCTTGCGTTTGTTGTATGGGACATCACTAAACTTGACCCCCCTTTAATATTTATGTGTTTGTTGTTGTAGCGGCAACAGAAACACATACTTAATTTATGAAAATTTCAACTTAAATTTTCGGGTGACAGACATACACGGACGAACAGACAGCGAAGTAATCTGGGTACGGAATCCTAAAAAAACATCGAAACGGTGTTCACCATTGGTTTTCAGGCTTCCGATGTCGGTGGTTCAATAGCGATTCACACTTTCGGTGCGTACTTCGGCTTGGCAGTCAGCTTTGCAATGAGGTCCAAAAAAAGCGAAGAGGCCCCAGCCAATGCAAATGGAACGCCGCCAGTAATCGACTTGAACGGACCGACTTATATCTCTGACGTCACTGCCATGATCGGTGAGATACAATTTTAGTAAATAAAATAAAAAAGCTATCTATCGACTAGGAAGAAATTATTTTCGACTTTTAATGGAATTGATAAAAAATCTTACATATGTCCATTCTACATAATTTTTATTAATGCGTGATCGATACTTCGATAAAAAACACGCAGAATCGTAAATATTCAACCACTGGTAACGAAATTTAACCATTATTTGAGTTAATTATCGATCAAGCAACTGGGCCTAAAAGATTGGATGGAGACGAGATAAAATTACACCTGTTTCTTACAAAAGTTGATTTACCCAAAACTTTTTTGAATGGTCTAATCTGAATATGATTTCTGTATTTAGCATAATCATATTTAAACATTAATAAGACTTTTTATGTTTCAGGCTCTATCTTTCTCTGGATCTATTGGCCGTCATTCAACTCGGGCTTGACCACCACTGACGGACAATTCCACAGAGCTATCCTAAATACGTACCTGTCTCTCGCCGCAGCCACGGTAAGATTACTTACTATCATCTAAACATGCGCAAAATAGTTATCTCTAGAGAAATGAGTGATATAGTTCAGTGGGACCCGAAGATATGTATCACCAATATCAATCAACCTAGTTCCTCATCTTTTTGTACCTATTTGTATTTTATTTTAATATTGTTAAGATACCAACACACAACTTACGCAACCTTAGTTTGGTGCGAAGGTGTATCATTTTGGGGCATTAGTCCAGTTTTTTAATAGTTTTAAATATTTATTTGCACTATCCTATTTATAATACGATTAAAGCTTGTTTTTGGTAACAATGAAAAAAATGCTTTGAAGCCATAAATTACTTTACATTATTTAACTAGCGGCCCGCCCGCGACTTCGTACGCGCGTCTTAGTTTTACTTCGTTCCCATTGATAGTAGCGAAAATATTTATAAGCCTATAGATACGCATTAAGCTATTTGCAAAGCCTTCCCCTATGAATAAGCTATCTAGCAATGTATCTAACATATTCTATAACCAGACCAATAGTTATTTAATGTTGATAATTAATTTCGAATCACATTATTAAATTCTCGAATCCATGAAAAATATGTGTATATGGGAAAGCGCTTATTGCGTTTATGTATTAAAAGGTTAAGGTAAACATGTTGCCTCACGACTTACACGCATGAGTGGATTTTCTGCATCATAGATTATGCATAGGAGGGAAGGAAGTGCGGATTACTTTTTAGCCTTTTAAGATGCTTGCATTCAAGATAGGTTTTATTATGGGTAGATGAAAGAGCATAAATGGCAGAATATAATCTACCGTTCAAGCTGGAAATAAATATTGTGTGAACAAGTACATACATCTTTGTCTTACTAGCCCGTTTTATTGGATACATTTTTTTTTCTATGGCGCAAATAAATGTTTGAGTAACCTGTCACGTGCGTGGTACAGTGTTCTGTATACCTACACTAAATCTATATATATATATATAAAAATGAATCCCTATTTTCCTCGGTCACGGCGTCACGCCTGAACGGCTGGCCGATTTCGCTAATTCTTTTTTTGTTGTGTTTGTTATTGTCAGGAGAAGGTTCTTTTATAAGAAAAAATATATATATGTATAAGAACGGGGCTGAGATGGGACGGGGCCGGGGGCAAAACGAAGTTGGCTGGGTCCGCTAGTAATAGATAGTTGTATCTGTTGAAAACGGTATACCGTAAATTCGGAGACTACCTCCTGAACGCGCTGAAAGTCTACAATCACGTAGGAAGCTTATTTACATTGTTATATTTTTATAATCGCGCTTAGTGTCAGTAAACATTATCAAGTTTTTTTTTAAAGATACAATAATCAATCCTCAACAAAAGCAGGCTTTGACGGAACGAATTAAAATGTAATAACTGGTTGCCAGTACCAAGTACCACCCAGCAACGAATTAGGAATTAATCAAGAGTTTACGGATTAATTTAATCAAGTATACTGCCGAAATGAGACAAGGAGATGAGACGTTATTTGATTCTGTTTCAAAGACCCTCACCTATTTCGCTCGGTCATTGACTTTTAATAAGTTTCTTTGTTCCTAATTCTTTGAGTATCGCTTCCAAAGAACTTCATGGTTTATGTTTATTTAAGCTTTAATGAACAGGGTTTTTCGTACAGGCAAAATATTTTATAAAAAAGAAACTAGTCATATTATCACTTCGTTACATGATACTGGTATATCATCAGTCATGAATAAGATCGATGAAATAAAAACCCACCAGAGATGAAGCAGTTACATAAAGTTACAGGTTTGTGCAATCTACACCGCAGCGTAAAGCGAAAGTGTCAGGCCAAAAAAATATAATTTGTATTGAAAACTATGACACTGTTCCCACTAAACCGTTCCGTCACCGGCCAACACCATCGTGTGTCATGCACAGAGCGTGTCAACACCGGCAAAATACGCTCTCACTCCAAATAACGGTGAGACAGAACGCTTTAGATCTGTTTAGTGGGAAAATTAGAGCATATCGTGTTACTTATCGTGTCTGATACGCTCCTAGCACGAACATGGTTTGGTACGGTTTAGTGGGCATAGACTTTAAGGAGGCATCAGTTAATAGTTTAGCTCTACCACGGAAATCATAACATTATGAATCAAAACCTAAAGCGACATTTGTCCTCAGGTCACAACCTTCATAATGTCGACGGCAGTGAGCCACCACCACGGCAAGTTAGACATGGTGCACGTTCAGAACTCGACCTTAGCTGGTGGAGTGGCTGTCGGTGCAGTGTGCAATATGCACATCGGGCCTGGTGGTGCTATTGCAATTGGGATCGGGTCTGGTATACTGAGCGTCTGTGGATATGCGTATTTGACGGTAAGTAGCATTGGATTGATGAACGCAATAGTGAATAGGTCAAAATGTTCTACTTGGTTGATTAATTATGTTTTGCTGACCTGAAAATATATGTTTTAAAAGTTTTTTTGCGTTTCGCGCACTTTAACAGTGGACTTAACATTACGGTTTTTAGAAAACTTTACTTGTTTCATTAAAAATCATCTTATTCATAACGAAAAGGTATACTCGTAATACATGTCTTAACTTATAGACGCAACGTACGAAATTATATTTAAACTCACTAACTTTGTTTCTTGTCCTTGTCAGCGGTCGACTATCAGCCAACCAATCACAGCTGTAGACAAAGATGTTAAATTTCAATCAATGTCGGTTAGTTAGCGTTAAACCTGTTAAAAAATACTACAATAAAAGCAATAAAACCACCTTAATTAGATCCACCCTTCACGCACCCCGCTCTCGACTCCCCGCGCGCCCCTTTGCCCCGCTGGCGAGGTCTCAATGAAGCGGTCTACCTATAAGATATCTTTTAATTTGGTGGGCAATGAAGTATTTCCTAAGTATCTATTTTTGTGGCATGCTCTATGGTTGTGGCAATTTTCAGCCAAAACTGACCAAACTTGGAATCCTGGACACATGCGGTGTGAACAACCTCCACGGTATGCCGGGGATATACTCAGGATTGCTTTCGATACTCTTCGCTGCGCTGGCAACGACAGACATCTACGGAAAAACGGAATTGGAGGCAGTGTTTCCGGCTATGCAGGTACTTTCAGAAATATAGCCACGATAATTGGAGCGTATAAATCCACGTATTAAGGTTAAATAAAAATGCTTCACCGAACAAAGCATTTGGTCTCACAATAACCGCATGAAACTGGATTTTTTTTTTCAGTCTAATGCGGTCCAGAAAGCGACAACATTTATAGGTAGACCTACGCAAACGTTTTTGGCCTCTGGTTTATATGAACTGTACTTCGCGCAAACTTATCTCTGGATTGTATGTTTTACATACTTGTTTCTGAAGTTTACGCGAATAGTAACTCATTGATTAAAACACATTTTACAGATATTTTTTTGCAAGGATATTTTATTAACGTTTACCTATATTCCGACGTTTCGGATACTGTACAGCGTTTGTGGTCCAAATAGGGCAGACATTACCAGAATTTAATAAATCTTTGCAAAGATTATCCGTAAATTGTGTTTAAATCAATAATTGGATGTTAAATTCATTCTAGTTAAAAATGTATGCATAACACATGCATGTAGGTACATATTTTTATCGATTCTGAAGTTTCTTTTTTATTTGACAGGAGGATAATAGAACAGCAGGAGGTCAAGCTTTGTACCAGTTTTATGCTTTGCTTGTAACAATGGCAATCTCTATCGTGGCTGGACTGTTGACAGGTATGTGATGTATTTCAATGATGATGATTTGACAATTTGTTCCGACCAACAATAGCACAAATTTTTTGGACTTATGTGCCACTACAACTCTTACAATTAACAAGTTAGTAGAACAAAGTGAAGGAGTAAAATATTGTATTTAATATCAGCTTAAAGTAATTAGACCTGAAGTGAATCAACCTCATATCATTAATTGTTACGAGTAAGGTAGGCGCACATAGGTGAATTTGTTCGAATAGCGGACGCATTCCTTGTAACTGCAGTCCAATGCAGGGATCTGAAGGCATCACTGACCGATGCGTTTTCAGTGTAGTTTTAGCCAGCTGTTATGCCTGGCTTCGGAGGTATTTGGTAAGCCTCATCATCAAAGAGCTACGCTTTTGTCGGTGCAGTTTTATTGCATTTTTTACGCTTATCCGCCATTCTTTTGACCTCTTGATACATCACGACATTAAACTTTTGTTTTGTTTTAATTTAATAAAATAAGTAGATGGCGAATGTTAGGACACGTCTACTTTTAATTGTTTCCATACGATACGACAGTTTCATCAGAACCATAATAGAGGATACAATTGAAGGTAGCAGGATAAGAGAAATAATAAACATTAGGTATACATATTAAGACAAAAACTGTATAGAAGCCTAGGCAACATAATGTTTAAATTATTTTGTTAAATAGAGTTGACAACTCCCTGTTCGTTGATGTTTTTTTGCAAGCTAGTGTCTTAGCATAGTACAACTTCATTCGTATGGTTGCAGTAACTTTAGAGAGTAACGGATCTACCCACGAAATGACAGCCGATTTTCAATAAATTAAGTTAAAGTCGAGTATATTTTACAAGAGTTTAAATGTCAAAACATTGTAAAACCCCTTCCTAACCTCGTGACCAATGGGCGTCGCCTACGCGTCGGCCGTTAATTTCGAATCGACTGAGCAAACTGATCACCGGATTACGTACTAATTGCGTACTAACGTTACGTCAAAGTCAACATTCTGTAGCGTTAAATATTCAGAATATCACCGCCGAGAGCGAGCTGGGCGTTTGATTAAATACCCCGTAATAGCGGCGAAAATAAATACTCGACAAGGAAAGACTCCCTCTGCCACGGGATATTTCAGGCATTTAGACCTCGTTCACACAAACGAGATGGCGAAAACACGTTCGTTACGTTCGTTATTACAAAAATGTGATTAGGTTTTCGACGCACAAAGTTTGAGCATCCTTGGAGCATTGTTAATTTTTGGAAAAATATTTTAGTCATCTGTTGTGCGTGCGGATTAATCAATATTGTAAATATGTCATTTTAAACAAACCACTAAATCCACGATATAAATGCAATATCCGATCCTCAATCGATTTAATTTCTTTATATGAAAAATACTTACAACAATTATGAAGTGTTGCAATTCGAACCTACTATGTTTTGTAAACAGATGGGCGGGAAAGCACCCTTAGGATATTTAGTAGGACAAGAAGCCTACATTGTTTAATTTGTTATGGGTATGAAGTATAGCTAGGTAAATAAGACGCTTTTGGTTGGTTATATTCGGTTTAAAGACATTTATTTCTCATAAGAACTTAAAGCTAGTTCACTTACAACGAGATTTGATTAATGTTATCTTAAAATAGAATTATAATTATTTTGCCTCTGTGACATTACAAGATAGATACTATTTTTGGACATGTTTTTTAAGATTACTTTTATACATATTTAGGGTATCGGAATCCTTTACATGCATATTGATATTTCTGAAGCCATACAACAGTTGCCACTTAGATTACATGTAAAAAGAAATATTTGCTAACCTGCACCTTTTCCTTAACCAGAGATAGGATTTCGTACTGCCAGAAGTTTTATAGGGACAAAAAATCTAAAGGTAGATAACCATTTCTATCTCTAGTAGGGTAACATCACAGATAGAATGGATATAGGGAATGGCCATATCAAAACAGTTTCAGAAATAATTAAATCAGTAATCATTGAAAGTAATTTGAAATCATGCACAGTGGAAAATGTGCTTGAAACTTATTTTTTTAATCAAAAAGCTGTTTTTGTAATAATTGGATTTAAAAAAAATTGAATTGGATTTGAAAAGATGGTATATGTGAAGATGTTTTTTTAATACTCTAGCCCAAGCATGTTTCTTAATTTTTCTAGAAATACGACCGTATTATGAGAAAATAAATATCCTTGAAAACAACACGTGTTCGAAATCACTTAGGTAATTCAATTAAAAGAGTGTTTCCTTGCCGTTTAACGGGTGTTAGCGTCTCTTAACACGCTTTAAGCTTTGTTTTAGTGCTCAATAGTCTTTAAACAACCATTTAAATGGGTACTTTTATTTTCTTCGCCCGTCTATCGTCACCTGTCGCATTAGTATTTTAGAAACATAGGATTCTTTGACTTAATATAAGGTAGGTGACCCAAATAAAGCCTATGTCCAAATAAGGCCTACTTTTTAAATTTACCGCTTCCAAATTTCGGATGGCCACCAATGATTGTAGAAGTGTGCGTATGCATTAACTAAC
The DNA here is from genome assembly GCA_963584085.1 of Pyrausta aurata. Lineage (NCBI taxonomy): Eukaryota > Metazoa > Arthropoda > Insecta > Lepidoptera > Crambidae > Pyrausta > Pyrausta aurata. Next base: position 2,422,465 of record OY757266.1, on the reverse strand, counting down.
TCACACAAGCACAGCAAGCGGCCCGTGTCGCGAGCGTGTTGGAACCTACAGTCGAAAACAACCACGGCGCGGAGCGCACGCCTGTTTTTATAAAATGCTGACAGAGAAATCAGTAAGTATTATCTTTTTTTTTCGTACACGGTGTGCTATTTTTTGTCTATAGGATATTTATACGTTTAGCCATCTCATCACATAAGTGAAATAGGTGTAATATCAGTGTTATTCATATGATTGCCCTTTTGTTCACTTATGTGACTTGCCCTAATAAAGCCTATAAAAAAACTGCATAGGCCTTAATAGGACAATGGTTTATGTCAGTTAGAAAGGTATCACAGAAAAATAGTAAATCCTTTTTCTAGTAAAATCAAATCAAATCAATTTTCTAGGAAAATGGATCACCAGATTCTACCACAGAGAAGAAAAGGGCTCAATGGCTCAGAGGTTAGAATGACAGAAAGAGGTATATTATCTAAATACTCTGCTGCAGCCAGATGCAACATCCCAAGAAGAACAAAAGTGATAAAAGTTGATGATATACGGAAATATCTTACTTGTGACGTTTGGTATCATGAGTTGTGTGTTGGACTCGCACCACTGATAAAATATTTTACTGCTCACGAGATTGTTTAAAAGAAAAGATGAAAAGCTCTGATTACATTATTTTTACATGATGTTAAACTGTGAAGTCTGATCTATAATGACCAAAATTAATTAAGAGGATCTCATTAAATTTATATAAGCATTGACAACATTTTGTATTAATTAAGAAGTTGAATGCTTACTGGTTTCTATTGGGGCTTTATTAAGACATAGGGTTCCCTATAAGGCCAAAGTGTCATTTAAGTTATTTGTTTTCACAAAAGTTCGATTTTTGGTTCTAAAGAAATTTTGTTTCATTTATAACAAAGTTTAATAAATAAACATAAGTATTTCAAATTACCCGTGCATTTTTACTATAAACCTGCTAGTTAGGAGGCAAAAAAATTAAGGTAGGCTTTATTTGGTGACCTTACCTTAGTTAATGTGTTCAATTAAAACTAGGTAACCGAATCTGATGTTATCTTTGAAACAAGTTAACATAGAAATGACTAAATACACTTATTTATTTGTAAGAACAATCTCGTAACATTAATGAGGTCACGCAGCCTACGCGTTAAAAGAAAGCGCTTGCAAAATTCAACAGGCTGGCCGAGTGGTATAGGCATACGCCCGGATAGCGTAAGACACGGGGTTCATTTCCTCGTCTGCCACAGAGTCACGGTTGCTTTTTACAAGTGCAATTTACGTAGACTTGTTTATTTTTTTACGCTTATTTTTTTTATTGTTATGATCATGTTAATCTGGTCCGCTCTTATTTTAATGTAATTTTTAATATATATTTATATCTTTTTCAGGTTTACTAGCAAAGCTTCCCTGCTTCGAATCCCTGAAACAAAACGAGAAATACAACGACGAAGTTAACTGGGAACTGCCCTAATCGAGTTACCTACAATTCGCCCTTTATTTCTAACTGTAATTTAACACGATTCCACTGAAATAAAGGCAAGCCTTCGGGTATCGAAGTTTTACCAGGGAGAAAATTATGAGAGAATTAGGTTAGGTGAAAATGTTTTGTACCCCTGCTTTACTCGAGTTTGTTAGGAGGATTAGAAGCCACGATATAAGTAACTGCTAAAAACGACTACCAATAATTATAAGACCTCTTCAGTGAAGCAAACACATCCTTATTCCAAGCAATTTAATCATTTTTAAATCAGTATGGCTTTGTGATAAGTAAATGACGAAATTTCTTTTAATCCCTTTACCAGATATATAAATATACAGGATGACTTTGAAAACATTGGCAATATTTTAAACTGAGAAACTACACATGATTCAGAGTACCTACCACATACTAAATCGTACGTTTTGAACTGTCAAATTAATACGATTACTTCACACAATTACCCCTCAGGTTTAGCTTAAATCTAGTCTGAGCTAAATTGTCATACTGTTTCTAATTCCTTTGTATTGTAGAGACAAAAAGACGTTTTGATATTACTTTGAGTTATGCTAACTTGAACTTCGCAAGTGAGCCTAAATATGTTTATTGTTAGAGTTGGGTCAAATTTTTTGGTGTATTATACAAACTATACAGTACTTTACAGATACAGTTTTAAAAGAGATTACGGATAATCACAGGTTAGATCAAAGTTACAGGCATATGATAATAAACATTATTGTCTAAATCCTTTATTTCAAACTCTTGTTTTTTGTGTATCTTTTGAACAAGCTAAAGAGTTATTTTAGTAAATATATGTCGTAGATTTCAAATTATTAAGACCTCAATTGATTGTTTTTGTAACGGAGATGAGCGAACGCCGTGACGTCACATGGTTTTTGAACGAGTGACTGATCGAGAGCGGAATCGCGTTGGGGGCGTGGTTGTTCTTTTATTCAGATTGAATCTTGATTGCGCGTGAGACAGACGGCCTGCAACGTGAGATCGCTAGTTCACTCATATCCGAAATAAACCTAGTGTAATCTATCTGATCGTTGAATATACCGAGATTGTGTTTCATTTAACCGTGTGGATTTATTTGCCTGAGACCTTACGCCATGAACCCTGCGTCGGAAGACCCCGGAGGCGGCGGTGACGCCACAATTCCACCTCTGTCTACGATATCAGAACTGGGATTCACTCAGGCATCATCGGCATCACAAAACGCAAATATTAGCGGAGAACAATGGAGGATGATGTTCGAACTTCAGCAGCGGAACATGATGCAACTTATCGAAGCCATGAAGGCACCTTCGGCACCGATGATGAAGCTACCCGAGTTCAACCCAGATGTGAAGGACGCTGATGCTCGTGCTTGGTGTTCAACGATTGATATTTGCATGGCTGAGAGGCCACTAGAAGGAGGAGCCCTGATAATTGCCCTCAGTAAATCACTGAAAGGCAGTGCCGCTTCGTGGCTATCACAAGTTACTTATCCAGGTATGTCTTGGCAGCTTTTTAAGGAAGTTTTTCTAAGTCGTTACGATATTAGTGAGACCGCGGCAGCTACCCTCATAAACATTAACAACAGCCGACCTGAGAACGGAGAATGTTTGGCTGCATATGCAACCCGATTGATGACGTCACTCGTTGCGAAATGGAAAAACATGACCGCAGAAGAGATTGCTATCTCATATGTACTCGTGCACACATCTCAGTTTGATACGCGTATACATCGTTTAGCACATACATCGGAGATTACTACTCGAAGCAAGTTACTACAAGAAATGAAGTCATTTTCGTCTTTGAAACGAAAAACTGATCAAGATTCGCCGGTAGATACTAAGCGCCTCAAGTTTTCTACGCCTGAAACGTGTAATTACTGCAAGAAAGTAGGCCACAAGCTGATTGACTGTCGTAAAAGAAAATTCAAAACTCATCATTCCGGCAACACTGCAACGGCTTTTCCTACGATTGGCAACGCGCAACAATCAACCTCCACAAGCACCGTGAAGAAAAGTGTCATCTGCTTCTCGTGTGGAGAAAAAGGACACATAGCAACGCACTGTCCCAAGTTCCATACGCGTCGCGGTTCCGGCGGCGGTGGCAGCGCAAGCGAAGCGGGCGGTAACAGCGCGGGCGCGGGCGGCGGGCAACAGCGCCGTGTGGATGCCTGCGAGATACAAGGTGTTACGGGGCAGATGAAACACGCCGGTGAGTCGCACACTTTTTATTTTGATTCGGGTGCTGAGTGTTCTCTCCTTAAGCAAAGTTTAGCTAGCAAATTTAGCGGTAAACATTTTAATTGTGCGATTCATATAACAGGTGTAGGTAATTCAAATGTTTGTTGCACGAAACAGATACTTTGCGATGTTATTATTGACGAAAATACTTTGCCTATTTTATTTCACATTGTGCCCGAAGATTCTCTGAAACAAAGTATTATGATTGGACGCGAAATGCTACAGCTAGGTTTGCGTGTTAATATGACTAATAAAGGTTTAACTGTATCAAAGTCGCGCGATGTAAATTTTTGTGATCTACCCCCAGTAAACGATTTTTACAATATTGATACCGATATCTCTGCCGAGAATAAACAAACTTTGATTTCGTTACTAAACGAATATTCGGATTCGTTTGCACCAGGTCTTCCTAAAAAGCGTGTTACGACCGGGGAATTGAATATTCGTCTCGTTGACCCGAACCTTACGGTTCAGCGCCGTCCATACAGACTTTCGCCTGATGAAAGGCAGGTTGTACGCGGTAAAATAGAGGAGTTGTTGGATGCAAAAATTATTCGTCCCAGTTGCTCACCTTTCGCGAGCCCGATTTTGTTGGTTAAAAAGCGTGATGGGTCCGATCGTATGTGCGTAGATTATCGCGAGTTAAACCGAAATACTATACCTGATCGTTTTCCTCTGCCAGTGATAGCCGACCAAATTGCGAGGCTATCTGGAGCTAATTTTTACACCTGTCTGGATTGCGCTAGTGGCTTCAACCAAATCCCTGTAAACCCTGAAAGCATAGAACGTACTGCTTTTGTTACACCTGACAGACAATTTGAATATTTAGCCATGCCCTTCGGTTTGCGTAATGCTTGTAGTGTTTTCCAGCGTGCAGCGTCTAACGCTTTAGGTGACCTTGTTTATTCATACGCGATTCTGTACGTTGATGATATTTTAATACCGTCATGGGATGAAAATCAGGGTTTAGAAAGGCTACGAGAAGTTTTGAAAGCTCTTACTAAAGCCGGTTTTTCATTGAACCTTTCCAAATGTTCGTTTTTGAAGCGACAAGTAGAGTTCTTGGGATATGAAATTACTGCTGGAGAAGTAAGACCAAATCCACGCAAAGTCGAGGCCCTTTCGAAGTTACCACCACCAGAAAATGTCCACCAACTTAGGCAATTTATTGGCCTAGCGTCGTACTTCCGAAAATTTGTGTCTGGCTTTTCCCAAATTATGACACCGCTTTATCTTCTCGTTACTTCAAAAAGTTTCGCTTGGAAAAGTGAGCATGAGCAAATCAGGCAGCAGATAATTTCAACCATTACTCAGAAGCCGGTACTTATGATTTTCAACCCTGATTTACCCACGGAACTGCACACAGACGCGAGTTCAGAAGGCTACGGCGGTATATTATTTCAAAAAGTCGACAACCAGCTGCATGTAGTCGAATATTTCAGCAAGCGTACCACGAACGCCGAGTCAAAGTACCACTCATATGAGTTGGAAACTTTGGCGGTGGTAAACGCTGTGAAACACTTTCGACAATATCTTCACGGCAGACACTTTACCGTCGTCACCGACTGCAACTCATTAAAGTCGTCTCACAATAAAATTGATTTGACTCCTAGAGTTCACCGATGGTGGGCCTTCCTTCAGGCTTTTGATTTTGAGATCTCTTACCGACCAGGCAAACTTATGAGTCACGTGGACTTTTTGTCCCGCAATCCGCTTCCCGTAACTGAAAAGGTTGTACCCCAGAAGGTGGAACAAAAACACGTTGATCTCACGACTCTTTCTGATAACTGGCTTTTAGCGGAGCAGTTACGTGATTCTGAAATTCAGTCCCTTGTGACAAAACTAAAGGATGATCAACTCACCTCGGATGACGCGAAAACCTATGAAATCCGTTCCGGTATCCTTTATCGGAAGATCGTACGAAATCACCGTACCCGATGTTTGCCTATTGTGCCGCGAGCTTTCCGTTGGTCCGTAGTTAATCACGTACACGAGGCTGTTATACACCTTGGCTGGGAAAAGACGCTCGACAAGTTATACGAGCATTACTGGTTCGACCATATGTCAAAATACGTGCGTAAGTTTGTCGACAACTGCATAACGTGTAAAGTGTCGAAGTCTAGTTCTGGCAAGGTGCAAGCTGCCCTTAATCCGATCCCGAAAGTGAGCATACCTTGGCACACTGTGCATGTCGACATAACGGGCAAACTGAGTGGGAAAAACGATCTCAAAGAGTACATCATCGTTTTTATAGACGCGTTCACCAAATTTGTTTTGATGTATCATACTTTGCGAATTGATACGATAAGCGTAATCAAAGCTCTTAAATCTAGTATTTCTCTTTTTGGTTCCCCAAGCCGCGTGATAGCTGACCAAGGGCGTTGTTTTGCGAGTAAAGACTTCAAAGAGTTTTGTGATTCCCACGGAATCACTTTGCATCTTATCGCCACTGGATCTAGTCGTGCTAACGGGCAGGTGGAAAGGGTGATGGGTACGTTGAAAGGTATGTTGACGTCAGTTGAGACCTCTGATAGGTCATGGCAGGATGCCCTAGGAGAAGTGCAATTAGCATTAAACTGCACTGTGAATCGCGTTACAAAATGTAGCCCGTTGGAACTCATGATCGGTAAAGTTGCCAGACCCCTTAACCTTTTAGCTATTGATGATACCGAATCTGAAATCGACATTGCTAAGGTGAGAGAACACGCGGTACAGAATATTGAAAAGAGTGCGAACTATGAAAAGTCTCGTTTTGACCAAAATAAAGCAAAGCTAACTAAATTTAAAGTCGGTGACCTAGTTTTGCTTAAAAATGAAGAACGCAATCAAGTCAAGCTCGATCCTAAGTTCAAAGGACCATTTAAAATTATTGAGTTGCTCGATGGTGATCGCTATATCTTAAAATCTTTGACAGGCAATAGAACTTACAAATACGCTCATGATCGCATAAGAAGGATGCCACAAGCTGAGATTCCCGTTGAGTTAGATTTAGTTAGCGAAGATTTAGAAGTTGATAATGTAAACCAAAGTACTTCTTCAAATTGTGATTAATGCACCAAGTGTGACTACAGCTGTATTTTATGCTTATTCTTTTGGTGTATCAGTGTGAAGGACTGATACTATGCTATTTTTTTTAAATTAAAGTAACCAGTTAGAAGGACTGGATTGATTATTACAAACTATTGGATCAGTATGAAGGACTGATCTTCTAGGCATATCAGTAAGAAGGACTGATATTTTGTGTTTGACCCTGTAAGAAGGACAGGAGTCTTTCAATCTCATTGAAGTTCGAGTTATTATCTGATGCATTAATGAGACATTTGATGATTGATGTTATGATTTGGATTTTAATCGCATTGTTGCAGCATCCTTTTTATTGTGATTATTGATTTAAAAACAATTTCGTTAAGATTTTTTTGGTCAGGTTGACCGAGCTAAAAAGGTACTCCAGTTGTATTTTCTTTTGTTGCCAGGTATACCATATCACCACGAGGACGTGTAATGTCAGTTCTGGCCGTGTCGTAGATTTCAAATTATTAAGACCTCAATTGATTGTTTTTGTGACGGAGATGAGCGAACGCCGTGACGTCACATGGTTTTTGAACGAGTGACTGATCGAGAGCGGAATCGCGTTGGGGGCGTGGTTGTTCTTTTATTCAGATTGAATCTTGATTGCGCGTGAGACAGACGGCCTGCAACGTGAGATCGCTAGTTCACTCATATCCGAAATAAACCTAGTGTAATCTATCTGATCGTTGAATATACCGAGATTGTGTTTCATTTAACCGTGTGGATTTATTTGCCTGAGACCTTACGCCATGAACCCTGCGTCGGAAGACCCCGGAGGCGGCGGTGACGCCACAATTCCACCTCTGTCTACGATATATATATCAAGTAAACTTTTTATGTTTTAATTATCTTTGTTATTAGTTTAGTTAGCTCTCTACCAAAGATACGATATTTTTGATGCAAAGAGTTTGTTTGCTTCAGATAAGTATCTATTTTCTTTGTTTAATGTTTGTTTGTTTACGATATGTTATTAAGAATTTATTTGTAGTAAGTTGTGTGTTTTCTGTGTACATTAACATTTAAAATAATAAATGCAATGTGTTATTAAAAATGTAACAAAATAAATACTATATTTTTAATTGAAATGTTTTTTTTCACTAAATTAGTTTAATAAACTATATTCCAGTTTCTGACCTCAACATGAAGATGGGATCGCTCGTAGATAAAATGACATTTCAGCCAATTTAGACTGGTATTTTTTAATTGACAGGCGTTCAAGTCAATAGATTCAAGAGTCATGTGGTTGTTTTGAAAATGGAAATGTCATCAAGATAATGGCAACGGCTACCAAGATAAATTCAACGAATTTAAATTATAAATGCTTAACCATTAACCTTCCTTACCAGAGCCCTGCGAGCGTAGTCTGAAGCAAAAATTTTGACATTGCGCGTAGGCAATTTAAATTTTCTGATTTTTGGAGCAAATATCCTTTTAATTCAAAATATTTGTATTTTTAAGCTACATTCAGAATATTTTCTTAATCAATAAATACACAAAAAACACCAATTTTGTCACAGCATTGTTTTTGTGAAATGTCAATATGTTGCTTCAAACTACGCTGCGACTTATTTCTGTTCTCACAGTTTAAACCAGCCTCTGTTCGCTCAGTACCCTAATCACGAATAATTGCGTCAAAGTATTCTTATAGTAACGTAATCATTTGTATGAGAATTTGAAAGCGCCTCTATCGGTTTTAAACAAAATTAAAAAATTAACACTCGAATAATATAATATATTAGACGACGCGTTTGGTGTAGTGGTTAGCGCTCCTGACTATTACGCCGGTCGTCTCGGGTTCGAATCCCGCAAGGGGCAAATGTTTGTGTGATGAGCACGAACATTTGTACCTAAGACATGCATGTTATTTGTATTTAAGAATTTATGGGAGACGCCCCTGTCATAATAGTTGTCTGGTACTTCGTAACACAAGGAATAATATTCCTTACCACGAAATTGTCTGGCGTATGTTTTAATAATTTTAATTAAATAGATTGTAATCCAGCCATATAGTACTCGATATCAATGAAGGCGATGATGTCTTTATTTGATCTCTATCTTCAGTACCCCAATCACAAACATTGACGTATTCGTCACGTCATCGTAGCGAGTTTACGTCAGTCGGCAGCACGAAGCACTCCCGTGTCGTGTATTAAGCTCGAAAGCCTTACCGCAGATGACGTCATATTAACATAAATATGGCACGTCCAGAAACAAGTTTATAAAAAAAACTTCGTTAGATCAGAAACATTTTTTTTCAGACCACCACGTATTACCAAAAGCTTCGAAAAACATGCGGCCATTAAATAAACCGTCATGAAATATCATTAAGCAACTGAAGTGAAATAAACTTCTAGAGGCGTTAATCTTGAGACGGCTGTCCAAAAATAAGTCTCATATTTACGGCTTGTTGTCGTTAAATCGTTTTTATTACGAGCATAGCGCTCATTTCCTGAATGAAGACAATAAAGTCTTTGTAGAGACGGAATTAGTGATGTTCTAAACATTTTCACTTATCATCAATGGTTGATAAAAATAAAATAAATCAATTTAACCTTTTCCTGTCGCATCGTTATTTCTTTTTAGATGTAACTTACCTGCCTTTTATATTTCTTTCGTCAAAAACAGTACAGTTTATTTTGGGGTAGCTATTTTTCTTTTTGGTTGTCTTTATTAATAAACCAAAAGTTATTTCATGATACATAAAGCTAGAGATTAAATCAATTAAACACTAGCATAAAGGCCCATTTACATCAGACGAGCGATCAACAAAGATCAACGCTCATTTTATCACCACTTCATTAAATTCTTCTTATATAAACAGACTCTGAGCATTCGTTCGTTGTTCCATTTATCTAATAGAGCTTCCGTTAACAATAAAATATCAAGATATAATGTTCTTGTTCTAGTTCTAGTTCTTTGTTCGTTTGGTATAAAACCACCTTTAAATGAATTACTACATTGAAAAGATAAACATAATAATGTGTAACGCTCACGAACTAACAAATTGATATTTATTTACAAGTTACAACACTAGTTGCAATCAGAGAATTAAAGGGAAGCACTGCGATTGCTGTTTGATTGTCAACGAGTGCCTTAAGAGGTATTGTCTAATGATATTTGATACAAAAGTGTATCTCGGGTAACAAAAGCTTCAAAAAAGTCAGGTAAGAAATGTAGTCGATGTAGCGATTTTATCTTTAGAAAATTCATGCCCAATTAACGTCTACATTGTAACAGTTGCCTGCTTTTTTAACGGCTAGGTACCATACATAAAAGTGTATTTGAGACCTTTATTATAACAAGAAGTCAAATCACGAGCAAGTGCACCTTGAGCTACGGAGATTTTTTTAATTTTTATGAATTAACTAATTAGTGGTACTTCACCGTATAAGTGCTTCTAATTAGCTACTTACTTTTGGATTACGGCAATGCATTTGATGATGAACAACATTCATTAATGTAATTAAATACTAGACCAAATTTTTTGCATTTAAATGGGATGAAGATACTAAACATATTTATATACATCAGAAATATTCATATTTCAGAGCGCAAGCGGTCCCCGATGTATTTCAGCCAGTGATTTGGTACGCGTTTTGAATTTATGTGGCGTGTAAGGGCGTGTATGAGGTTTTCACGTGTGTGTCAGCCGTGGTGTGAGATTATACCTATACAACCTCAAATCGTTTATGTCGGAAGAAAGAATTCAAAAAAGGAGGTTATCAATTTGACATGCATGTATGTGATATCGTTGGTAATATTTGAGTATGTTGATGATAGTTATTTTTTGTTTTTATAGTGTTTTGTCACCATACAAACTTAATAATATAAATTGCACTTGTAAAAAGCAACTGTGAACCTGTGACAGACGAGGAATTGAACCCCGTGTCTTACGCTTTGCGTGTATTTTTTAACGCAGCCTACGCGTTAAAAAGCGCTTGCAAAATTCAACAGGCTTGTTAGTGTGACGGTGGCCGAGTGGTATAGGCATACGCCCGGATAGCGTAAGACACGGGGTTCAATTCCTCGTCTGTCACAGGTTCACAGTTGCTTTTTACAAGTGCAATTTATATTATTATGTTGGTGATATCAAGCTTACGTACATCAACATCTACTACACACATCATCCACATGAATGATTTTGATTCTCCACAATAGATGACAAATGCGTTTACACTCGTATATATTTTTGGTGAATAAATAAAGGATATCTTTGAAAAAAATTGACAATGAGGATCAAAGGAAACATTTACAAGCCTTTTTAAACGATCAATGAGAAATAGCAAAACAACCTTACACATACCTTCAAGGAAAGGGGTTTGTAAAACCTTAGGATTGCTTTTCCTTATACACTTTCTTGAAACGAGAGTCATCAAAAAGCCCCGCGTCTGTCGTAGAGGAATGAGGAAGCATCCTCAAGTGTCACTACAAAAAGTAAAAATATATTCCTTCATTCATTAAACCATTGCTCGAATAAACCGGGTTCCGTATTCGTCGTACGGAATATTACGCTTCAATTTTTGCTTGAACCAACACCTGTGGCCTCAATACCCGACGTACTTCACAGTATCGCCTCTAAAACAAGTCCATAAAGTTCGATATTGCGCACCGAACACCGGCACATTTCTCACTAGCTGTCACGGCTATTGAAATAATGGAATTCAGGGAATATTATATAAGCGAGGTTGTTTGGGCGTTGTAAATAACCAGGGAATACGTTTTACCTGCACTAGTCAAGTAGTTGATACTAAGTTAGGAACCAATTTTAATTGAGCCAAGTGAGGATTGGGACTCCAACTTTCTGTGGCCATGCATCAACATTTAGTTCGTATTAAAATATGTTGGTACTAGCACAGTACTAGCTACTTGCGCCAGTAAACGCTGAAACAAATGAAAATTAGTTGCTACTCCACCCTTAACAAAGAAATGTACTTTTTTCTGACCCATTGGCACAGACATTACTTCTTTGGCGCTATGTGTAAATAATTACGAAATCATATTTAGGGTACTGAAGTGTACCCTGCTTTCAGTACTGTATCTACAGTATAAATCCAGCTATAAATAAATATTATTATGCGCCAGACATCAAACTAATTGTCATGGTTTCGAAGAAAGGAATTTTCGTCCTTGTGTTACGAATATCAGACAACGTTTATGACGAGGGCGTCTCCCATAAATACATCACCATACAAACATCTATGACTTAGGTACAAATGTGCATGCTCACCACATAAAAATTTGCCCCTTGCAGGATTTAAGCCCGCCCGCTTAATATTATGCGGTAATAGTCACGAGCAAATATAATAAAGAAGCAAAGAAAATCGTTCAATTTAATTGAATTTGACTGAACACATAAAGATGGAATGCGAGCTATTGTTCCGTTTAGTGCACCAAGCGGACCTAGCGAAATGCAATTATTGTTCGGATTCCACCGAGGACTCGATTGTTCACTCATTTTTATTACGTTATCGACGGGAAATATAGACATTAAAATTGCTTTGTGTGTGCCGTTCTTAACGTTGCAGTAATAAAAATAATAGGAAAGGTTTTTTACTAGAAGATTATTTAGCTGAGGTTGAAGGCTCTACTTTATAATAAACCAGAATTACCAATTTTAAAAACCCCGACATGACATATTTAATGTCATGGTTACTTTACCATGTTATTGAAGTGACACGGTACCAATTTTCAAATCGATAGGAGATATGGAAGGTAATCAGATTCACTCATACAATGTTAGTGAGCTATTGATCTTCAAACGGCTGATTGGGTCATAGATAGCTTAAATTACCATATAGTTTTAATATCATTGAAGTAACACAGCACCAAATTACAAATCGATATGCCTAATAGACACCATAAAAGAGCTGATAAACTTCAAACGGCTGATCAGATTTTGATGAAACATGAATAAGAACACTCGGAAGAAAATTATCTATTACAATAAATTAACCAAAAAAAAAAAAACGTTTGGCAGATACCACAGACATACACAGATACGATACTTATAACACTTATTTGTGCGTCGGGGGCTACAAATTAAATTATCATGAATACTTTATTGCTTCTTTAACGTAACGTAACGCAGATCATTTTCTTTTTACCATGAACTATGGTACTTATATGTTGTTTGTTATTAGCAGAACAGTCCAAGAGCAGAGATTTTTTAACATTACTCGTAACAGTACTTACAGTTTTAATAAACGGAAGTCTATTATCTATACAGAAGTTTTTAATGTTGATTTTTACTTCTTTCTTCCGGCGGCCATAATTGAAAAGATACTGACACAAGAAAAAACTACATTTATTGTTGGTGGGTATTTCAATTTGATATTTTGTTTGATTAACTATCTTATCATAACTCTTGAGGGCCCTATTTTTGAATCACTCGCCTCAATATGACGTGTTTATTTTAGGAAAAGATAACTATTTTGTAAGCACTGCGTCCTTGTAAAGATCGCTGGATCACACTGGATGCAGACCGCTTGTGATCGGTCGATGTGAAAAACTGTGGGGAAGGCCTATGTTCAGCAGTGGACGTCCTTTGGCTGATAATGATGATGATGAAGCACTGCGTCAATATTTCAAGTCACGAGTGATTCAAAAATAGGTCTCCTAAGCACTTGAAAATAATAGTTAATGTAATGGCGTTGAAAAATAATCCTCATTTTGAAATTGTCCCCACCTAGATTATTTTTGAACTGTTTATACAGCATTACCTAACGGAATTTAGAGGACATTTTCAACGCAAAGGAATGACGACAAAAGCAAATTGAGGTTTATGAATTCTATGCAAATTCGATATCCCTGAAGGCTAAGCTACCGGACGATTTAATGACGGAGGTGGAGGCTGTATCTTGAATTTTTTCCGCAATTTTTCCGCTTGCGAATTCCGGCTTTAGTACCTAAATGTAGAACAGTTTTTAACCCAAGTTTTTAACCGATGTCGAAAAGAGGAAGTTTAAAATTCAACTGTAATATTTTTTGTATATTTGTTACCTCATGTCTTGGTTATTTGTGGACCGAATTGTTTTTTTTTTCGTTTACAAAGAAAATATATCAACACCTCATATTTACAGTGTCATTACTTTTTTTTGGTTTTCGTTAATCAGTCTATTCCTAATCACACATGATGAAAAGTGCTGAATGTGATTTAAAACTGTAAATGAAATATTCCTGTCCATCTAATGCATTAGTGCTTGTTATTCTATGCATTAATAGTAGCACAGTAATGCATTGAACCTTTGATCAACACCGCTGTCGCCACCTGCAAGAAACTGTTGGTTTCTATCAAACATTGCTAGTTTCTTGTTCTATATTATTGCTTCAGTCAACAGGAGTTGCTGTGTGCAAATAATTAGCCAAACAGTTCACAGGTGCGCTGATAGCGTGCCCTGGGGATGAGGAAGTTGGAGATGTGTAGACACTTGGGGTAGAACAGATACAACCAATAAAATGAAATGAAATGAAATATCTTTATTTGTCTAAAACATGGTCAAGATAATGGTGGTAGGTACACTTTTAGTTCAGCATATTTTAAACGCTATCCGGGCGTATGCCTATATATGAGTGGTATAGGCATACGCCCGGATAGTGTAAGACACGGGGTTCAATTCCTCGTCTGTCGCAGAGTCACAGTTGCTTTTTACAAGTGCAATTTATATTATTAAGTTTGTATGGTGACAAAACACTATAAAAACAAAAATAAACTATTGATTATAATTATTCTTTTGTTTTATAGTATCAATCCGGGCGCATGCCTATAGCGATATACATACTATAAAACTATAAAACTGATTTTCTACTTTCTGCGAACATATATTTTAAAACCGAATATGTTCCATCCAAAATAAAAGTGATTAGCGTCTATAAAATCCTATTAAACCACATAAAGTGAAGCAGAATCACCGACGCCAGTCACAGATAAACTCTTACCACGAACACAATCCGGCCGTGAATGCACTATTTGCCATCAGCTAAGCTATCCGGTATTCCATTAACACAGAGACGCGACCTGAGGTTGGCGCGCTAATAAATAATACGCACTAATGATGTTGTCGACATTGCCTTAGTGAAGATGAGCACTGAATTAGTGGAATTAAGACTTGTAGTAATGACTTTGCGTGTTACAGTGATTAGTTGAGTTTTGTATAAATGCTATATAAGCATAATAATATTGTACTAGAAATATTTTTACTTGGGTATCTGACGCAGGCAATTATTCCGCCATATACAAGTAGAATCATAGAAATAATGTTGAGCATAATATTATTCTAGTTAAACATATCAACTATTTGTGATTTATCGTAAACTGTTAAAATGTATTTTTTTCGTACGTTCGTCAATCAGTGACTTAAACATGCCTACTACGTGTTGCCTTCTCAAATGACAGCCAAAAGCAATGCAATGGCTGCTGTAAGTACCAGGTCGCGAAAAATAAGATAAGGTACTAAACGACTGTAAAACAATTCTTGACTTTACTTAAATACCTAATTTGACACCTAGTTCTGTTTAAAAGTAGTTAAGTGTCAGAGACCTTAACCATTTTACTAGATGCACGCTGCGTGTAAGTCGCGATATCGATGTTAGGCAAACCGCAAGCTTATCCGCTCGCTTAATTCTTGTCCCACCGTGAGTCCCACAATCGCTCGTGTGGAGTCGCCTTAAAGGTATCTCTCAGTGGCACTAGAACAAAAGCGAATGGGACAGCTTAATTACCCGTAGGTAATTTAGTTATTTAGGCAGGTGTACGCACCGAACGGCGACAGCGAAAAAAGGTTAATTCGGGTATAATTCAATCAGACTCCTCCCAATTAAGATTGCCTTTTATTTATTTAGGTGAGACTCGTTCACTTGTAGCATTTTGTCGCGGCTTAATCATGATCGGTTAAGGATTGTGATTGTTTTTTAGGGTTGTACGTCAAATAAACGTAACAATTTTCAACGGTTTTGTAGGTACAGTTTTATTTCGAGTTCATAGGTATCAAGTAGGCCGATTTATAATAAAGAAATATGTTTTAATAGAAATAAATATATATATATACATATTTATTATGTATTACGTATGTTGGTGGCAACATACGTAATTGACACTAAAACACTAGAAAATAAAGGAGTAAAATATTTGTATTGGTCCAACATTTCAAAGGAAATAAACAATTAATGAAATCTTCAATTCTTAGAATCTATTTGAACAGCGTTTGAGATACTAATAAAAATGTCTCAAATATTTGGAAACTGCATAGACTATTTGTTCTTTGCTCTCCAGACGTGTAATTGAAGAATAATACTAGTATCTTTACTCATATGATAAATGCTAGTATGCCTATATTATGTTTAAGTCAATAGACACCTTTAATATCTACTGCGTCTGAATAATCCATTATTATTTCTCAGTGTGCCAATAACCGACAGACTTATAAAATAGGATTACCATGAAGTTTGTAAAAAACATAACTCAAATGTTATCAAATTCCAAAAAAACATACATACATTTTGAATCGACAGCACCTTTTTTTTTGAAATCGGCAATAATTATTTATCACTGTTATGAGCATTATTTAAGATGCAATTCACTTTTTAGGGTTCCGTAGCCGAATGGCAAAAAACGGAACCCTTATAGTTTCGTCAAGTCTGTCTGTCTGTCCGTCCGTATGTCACAGCCACTTTATTCTGAAACTATAAGCATCACATAGCTGAAACTTGGTAGTTAGGTGTATCTTGTTCACCGCTTTCCGATTCAGATACAAAAAGTAAGAAAAAATAATATTTAAGGGGGGGCTCCCATACATGAAACTAAAACCTAATTATTACAAACCTATGCGTGTGGGGTGTCTATGGATAGGTCTTTGAAAATAATGTTGAGGTTTCTAAAACCATTTTTTCTAAAAGTGTAAGGTTTGAGATATAGACGCTTCCAAAGTGGTAAAATGGGCGTCCCCCCCATCTAACTTTTGAATTAAGAAAGTGAAAATTTAAAAAAAAATGTATAATGTAGATCTCAACAAAAACTTGTAACGAAAATTGGTTTAAATGATATCGAACTAGCAACATATTGTCGCAAATAAGATTTATTATATATACCTGTCAAACTCATTAAAAACTACTCGGTATTTCCAAAAGTTTATATCTGGTTACCCTACTTCAGACTTTATTGCTTTATTAGACAATCTAGTTTTATTTGCCTCCTAGGCCCTAGATGCTAGATAGTCAGAATTGCTTGTAATAACAGTAAATTTGCGAACGAAAGTTTGCACCGATATTGTGTAAAAATATCGAAATAAAGGTATATTAATTTAACTTACGGCAAAGTAATAAGTTATTTCTTAGAACTTGATGGAATTGTTTACAGATGATTTGTTAATGAAGGCAGTTTTAAAAACAAGCGCGATTTCATTTGTCTGTTTTTCACAAAACCAAATAAAAAACTTTTTCATTAAATAACAAACATAGAACATAGGTATAGTACGAGAAGTACTTCTAGTTTTCCCAAGTGTATCGATTTGATCACTAATAGAGAAATAAAAAACTCTATCAAAGCAAAGCAAAAGAATCATTCGGAGCGATGAAAAATTAATGAGAAAATAAACGCACAGCATCTGACTATGGTATAGAAGGGCGACCAATTTACGAAGACACCCATTTATACATGCAACGTCAAGTTTACCTATGGAATGTGAATAGGGACGCGGGTCGCGGGGATCTCTCAATCTGGTCAATAGACCATCATGAAATATTCATCTGGAAGCTGGTGGTATCCCACGATCTCTTTTATTAGCATTTAAGACAAGTTTTGTAATGTAAGTCGGGGTTTCCTTTTATGTGGAAATATGCGCTTGGTTTATTTTTGAATAATGCTAGTATTAATTTGAATTTGTTCAGATGGATTTGACAAGGGATGAACAAACTCGTTGCGAAGTTCATAGAATTGCGGATATGACAAGATGGCCGATAGCTTAACAGTGTTATTATGTAACTTGTGATTGAATATGATTCATGGCCGGGAAAAAGGGCTGCGCTAGCCATACTAGGTAGATAAATTCGCAGCTGTCAAAAACTAGTAATTTCTAGCGTCAGCCCAGGAGCTCTGTTTTTAAATCATTAGCGTCAGTATAACAAGTGATTTTCTTTTTAAAATCAATTTAAAATTAACGAAAATTACGTGAAATACTGACACAAGTACTCACAAAATCGAGTTTTTTTTTAAAGACTGGTGTGGATTTTACCCGGTTTTCATTCGGAAACCAAACACGAATCACTAAAATTATATCGATGCGAGTGATTCAAAAATAGGGCCCCTGAGGTTTGAAAATATAATCACAACATTATACACTGAAGGCAACACCGATGGATTTAGGTAATACCTTTGCCAAATTATATCCAAAACTTTCTGATACGGTCCGTTTATTTTGAAGTGAATGTTTCAAAATGGATTTCAGTTTCAAATGTATTTTGTATATTTTATCAATAGATATTATATTTATTTGATGTAGCTCTCTTGTGCAGTTATGGCATAGGATTTCAATAAGATTAAGGAATATAAAAATACGGTGTGTTTAATTGAATCTGGCGTTACTTTGCCCAAATCCATTATTTAGTTATTTTATTTGGGTGCCCGCGCAGGCGCGCAAGCAAATTATAAAAAAAAGAATTAACTTTGAAAATCTATCGATGACATTCCTCAATGTGTTTATTCTATCTGTTCCTAATCCTATTCCGTATAATTCGCGCTGTTTAGTCCGCACACCGATACTAAACCATAGCGGTTAGTCCGAATTGATAAATGCACTGGGCCTTGGTCCAACTATATGGTCAGAGTTAATCAAGTCCACATAATTCTAGCCAGGGGTTCTCAAACTTATTTCGTTAGCCACCCACTATGATAATCGATTTACTCCTGGTACCTACATAATACTAACCTATACCGGTTGAGCTTTTCAGTTAAAGACCAAGCTCTATGTGGATACATAACTTGCATTGGCGGGAAAAGTACTTAATGAGAATCATTATTCTTCTAGACAACCCAATATTTCTTAATTTTAGAAAATTAAATAATTGTTCGAATTTATAATAGTGATCGAGCATTTCACTATGCAAATAAATATTCTAAATTGCAATTGAAAAAACAACTTTTATTAAGCGTAAAAAATATCCAATGGAGGGCGGAGCACTTTTGACTGTGCTCGCGTCACTGGTGTCGAGAAGAGGGCCGATGAGTCCCGACGTTTCATTAATGTCTCGAGCGCTGACAAAGGGGCGTTTTTGAACACTTTGAGAAACACTGAATCTACGGCGTTGCGGTGCTTCTAGCACATTCCGTTCACATTAAGCTTTAGGCCACTGTCAAAAGACTAGTTAGTTACTGTTCGTGGCACACAATTACACTCAAAGGCTCTTTAAAGGTTAAGCTCACTGCTTCGAAGCTTAGCGAAGCACGTACCTAATAATAATGAGTACTTAGGTACTACGAGTGCTAAGCTCAAACGATCATACACTAAGGTTTATATTGGTTACTATGCATGTGGTCAGTTTGTCATTCAGAATAGTAAGCATTAAAGTCTTATTGTTACATATACTTATTCACATTCTAACTTGGGACTTTAACATGAAGCTTTGTAATCTGCGTTTAGCATGTTTTACGTACTATTATATGTTTAATAAAATACTATATTTACTATTAAATATATAAAAAAACATAAGTAAAAAGCAACATAATTTGAATAATAAACACAAAGGTTTTATGCAATGGACCTCAGTACACCTTAAGCCGCCACGACCTGATTTGTTATTTTTTCTAACTTAAAAGGCATCTCCCCTAAATCTACAATCTTAAGTTAAACTGCGATGTAGTACGATTCAAAATGATCCACAAAAACAAAGGCACGGCTTAGCCCAGAAAAGTGGGATCGCCCCTTTTGTTTCGACAACACAAAACAAGTGTTATGCTCTCCTTAATCCCCCCAAAGAAACAAACTTGTGTTTCAATCGAGCCATCGGTTCGTTAAATCCCTTCTTTAGACATCTAGAATTGATCTTCCACTTGGTACTCGGATTTGCACCGAACAAACTTTATGTTATGTTCATTCCAGTTCGGAAACGTTTATGTATCAGAATTGGAATTGGAAACGAATGCAGCAATGTAGGGTATTTTAAATATGCATTGTTTTTTTATTGGAAAATGTTTGTAAACTAATTTTCTTTTTGGAATATGGACAGCATAGTTTGGACATGGCAATTTCATTTTCAATTACAGTCTTTTTCGATTGAGATACGATATTTCAATTGAAAAACATATGAAAACAAAACAACTGGCCTGCTCGGATAAAATGTAGCGATTTTTATTTTTATTTTTATTAAACTGCATTAAAAAAAGTACCTACATACGTACTAGTTATTACCTCTATATTTAATCAAGTATGTAAAATGTATGCTTGATTGTTGCACAAAAATAAAATAATTCATACTTTAACCTAAATCCCTTAAGAAAACACTCTAAACGCGTGCTGAAATAATAATTATCACAAAAACAAGTCACTCCAAACAAGACAGGGGCTCACGTTCAAAAACACGTCAGAATGAAGTATGTCACGAGTACGCTGCTTGCATTTCAAAAGCACTTTTCCCTTTGCAACATCAATACGAATAAGAGATGAAATGTGAAAAATCTGAAGGTATTTGTGAAAGCACGCATGAGCGCGCCGTGCCGCGCCAGCTTTGCATAATCACAGTAATTTCTACGGGACTCGACCCGGTTGTAGCAAGACGAGAACAGGCAAACGTTTTTATGATAAATTAGTGGTCCCGGCGAATATTCATTTGATTCTTTCCCTATGTTCTATTTTGGACAAGGGCAAATCTTACAAAGTAAAAGTATTTGAGTATTTATTGCAGCCACCCTCGTCATTGTCGCAAGCAGATATTCGTAACGTAAGAAAGAAATACTTTACTTTAAAACCAAGAAAAATTGGTATATTGTCTGGCGCATATTTATTTATAAAAATCGGTACACCTGTTTTTGAGTTATAAGTGGTGTTAACTAATACAACTTTATTTTATGTGCAGGGTGTCCCGTAAGTAGTGGTTCAACCGAAATCCGTAGATGAATGAAGTCATGATCTATCAGAATAGGTCAACATAGGTAAGGGAAAGTATCACGGTTTAGTAGCTATTCAATAATATATATTTTTTTTAAAAAAATCGACTTACGTCACTTTCGTTGTCACCATTATTTTAATACTGCATAACAATATTGTTTTTCTGAATTATTATAATATTGCATAATTAAACAGTGTAGTTAAAATCTCTTTTTATCAAAAATATAATAGTTTAAGCAGAAAATGACAATATTTATATATTTTTTGGCCTGATAAAATTTTACTCAAAAGTTTTAAGACCTGGACAAGTCCCCCAGTGGGTCTATATGCATAAATTAACGACTTTTATGACTTTAAAAGCTTTCTTTTAAAATTTTCAACTGCCTCGTTACAAAAAGTTAATAACACTAGCTATGGTCGCATCTATTTTGATTCATCATTACATAGTATAAGTAAGTAGGTTTAAAAAAAGTTTACCGTTTTCCTCGTACTATGACGTCTCTACGACCCGTCCCACATTATGTTTTTCTTAGTCTTTTATTGAATTTTTCTCCTGAAATGGTGGAGAATATAAATATAACGTGCGATATAACGTCCACTATTTCTCATCGCCATATTTATTTCTGCTGACGAATACATTGAATGGCCGATGTGATGGTACTTGTAAACAAAGTTCAGATATCAAATAAATGTATCATTAAACTTTCAAGCTATGGTTATTTCATAAATATTACTTTGCTTTAATTTCTCTAATGAGATGTTTGTTTTTTTCGCAAGACTAAAATAATTATTTAATATTAGAGTACTTTTTAACTTTCGAAACTTCGCTCGTATGAGTTTAGTTACTGTGATGAACGAAGTCAGGATAAATTAGATCAAACTTCACTTAAAGTTAGTTCGTTTGATTATCCAAAAAAAGGTACAGTTTAAATTTATGTTGAGTTTAGTTCTTACTTTGGTCAAAATTTGCCAGTCTGTCAGAAGTTGACTGACGTACTTGCGTATTTTTATTATTATATTAGCTCATTCTAACATAAAAAAAGAATATATGTAGGTTCACACCTAAATATATATTCACATATAAGAACATAAATTACGTATCACTTGAAAACAATGCACTCATCTTAAAAACTGTGAGACAATGTAGAAAATGAAGATTTTTCATCTAGAAAACTGGGTCAAAGCTATGATACGTAATAAAAACATCAAATGAGAAAAACCGTCACGATTTACATTTTAGGATGAAAAACAATGTGTGTTTATTGCTTCCTCCAATTGTTCCAGCATTCTTCTGAAACTTTTTATGGTGTACTAGGCGTTATTATATTTATGCAATAAGGTTGACAATGACTTAGCAGAATTGACAAATGATCGCGCGCGTTGACAGCTTTTGTGTCGGTTTAATCTAAGGACCAAAGTGGATCGTTCCCTTAAAGAGTTGATACAACTCGTTGGCACTTGTCTACTTTTTATTTTTCTTCTTTTATTTGGCCTATAAATGTTTTATTGGGTGTTTTTGGATAGCGCGAATTTCCGTTTCCTGTTATAAATACTTATTTCAGGGCTTGCGAAAAAATTGTAATCTGGTAACTCTAATTTAGGGACGAGCTCCGCGAGAAAGATAGTTGTAATTAAACAGGGTGAGGCCTGCAATAGGAGCAAACATTTTAAATATTAATAGGCCCTAAGTAACCAGTAATTGATTCTTAATAAATAGTTTTATTTTTTTATTATAAAAAATATTGTAATTATCGAATAATTTAAGTCATAGAATTTGATATTGTCATTTTTTAGAACGGGTTAGCGAATTTAATAATTTGCCGACTAAATTAATTAATATTATTTCATGGAATTGAGATAAAACTAGTATTATTTTAAAAGTTAGATTGATTTATTTTCAGCATTTTTTGTTATGCTTTATTATGAATTTGTGTTTTTCTATTAGTATAATAGATACTGTTACTACGGACAAACAAAATTGATTGATATTGATCAATTGAAACACGATACATCCCTGTCGATTTGTTTGTTCCCTAAAATCCGATATTCTTAGTCTTAGTTGTGATCAATTAGAAAGCTAATAAGCTTTCGTTAATATTTGTAGAAACGCGTTTTGCTCGTAATTTGTTGACTTTTTATTGTTCGTTTGTTAGCGAATGGCGAATTTTTGCGCAAAAATGTCGAATTACTTACTTATCTTAATTTTTCATTACTTATTATGAACCTATAACAAAACATAAAAAAGACGAATGAAATTGGCACTTGTGTGTGTGTGTGTGTGTGTGTGTGTGTGTGTGTTTTGTGTTTTCAAGCAAATGCGTGAAAAGAGGAAAAAAAAGGAAGGAAAAAAGGACAAAAAGTTGGGGTTATTTTTTAACGATAATTGAATGACGATGTTAAATGCTACTAGTTTGAGAGCAATCAGATTTCAGGAGGCTGGAACTTCATCCATATTATTCTGAGTAATTGATGGGGATAAGTTGGTATCTGTTAGATACCAATATTGGATTATTGAGCGGTAGCCTACTCGTAGCTCTTAAATATGATGATGCTAATGAGTGGTTTGGAATTATTTTTCTTTTTTATGGGAACCAAATGATAGTGACTGGTTTAGAACTGTTTTTTTAATCCAAATCTTATACAATAAAAAACAATGCAATGCTTTGACTTTTAGTTAATTATTGGATAATGAGAATTAGTTATCAATTCAAGTTTGGAGCCTTTGACCTAAAATAATCGTAAAATTGACGAACAAATATTATATACTATTATTATTATGAATATTCGTATCGACTCCCATCCCCTGTACACAGGAGTCCGATTCGTCCTATAAACAACGCTGGGCGATGTTTGCGTAATCGAACCGCTTTGTTCGAAGGGCCAGACTTTGTGACGACCTGCACAGCCTGTTAGGCTAAAGTGGTAAATATTTTCCCACTTTGACCATGTAATTAAAGTGTGATCATCAAACCCGATCGAATCACACAATTAATTCAGGAATTCAGAGAGGCTTGGAATTACCATGCTTACTTGAAAATGAGTTGAATTAAAAACTGGCCAAATGCAAGTCGGACTCGCGCACTGAGAGTTCCATGTCAAATTTAACTGAATAAGGCGTCTACATTACCATTCGGCTATGGAACTCTAAAAAGTGCTGAATATCATAGCACTATCAAGATATTCATACGAAAATAATAGACAGATATAGAAACACCACACACATCGCGGTCATATAAAAATGATACAAGAAATCTTATTATGAAGTTGTATACCTTCCTTTCACGGGCAGAACTAGTCAAAAAATTCATAGGATTTAGACCCTAAGTCAATGGGATAACGTTAAAAATATGGTGGGGATATATTGACCATTACCCTACAAACGTTTGAGGTTGTCTTATATTAAGGCAAGGAACAGCTAAAAAGGGAGGGAAAAGGGAGGGCTACAAAAAGGGAGAAGAGACATAGTGGTGTAAGGTTTTGAACTAAAAGGATGTGGACAGAGTCAATAAAAATGCTTAAAATATACTTAATATCGTAAAATACAGCGTGTGGCCTGTAATAGGAGCAAAAACTTTAATCAATGATTCTACAGAGTATACGTAGTTACGTTGACCTGGCCATAGTGTTCTAAAATGTTGTAACTAGTGATATAGTAATCCAAAGTTATAATCCCTAATCAATTAAAAATCGCTAACCCTTTGTAGTAAATGACAATGCCAATTTATTTTGTTATAAAATAATAATAAATTTATTTTTCATTATAATAAATTTAAACAATTTCGAATTGATAACTGGTTATTAAAGGACCTATAGTTTTTTGCTCCTATTACAGGCCACAATATTATTACGTATACCGGATACCTAATAATATTTGTGCTCTATATTCGTATTAGAGAGTTTGTATAGCAGTCGGTTACTGCGACCACAGGGCTGTGTAAATATGCGAAATTGACATTGTTTGTTTACTCATCGTATAACATACAAGCAAGGGAATCTGCGGCAAATATTATTTGATATACATTTTGCGGCTTTATGGAATTCCGTACACCATTAATGCTATACGTAAACTTACTATATAACGGCTAATGTGAAACCCGAAATATTTTTGCTCAGAATCAGTAATGTAATGTATCGTTTTCATTTTTTACCCATTGTTTATTTTATAAGTATCTTCGAATATTATTTATTGATATTTGGTAATCTTTCTTAAATGGCTTCGGCAAAAGTAAGTCGTACATTTTGGAATAAATCAATTAATTAGTTCATCTACAGTCAATAACGATATTAAATGAAAACATTTTGTTGAAAACGGGGAATAATGCATACCATTTGTTTTTAACAATTTAATGAATTTTATTTGCTTCATCACTTAATAACAAAATGAATATTAACAATGTTCTGATTCGTGATTTTCATTTTTTTGGTGGATGCTTTTAAAAATTAAGCCACAGTTATGTAAGGGTAAATTGAAAGGTTAACTATAACAAAAAGATCTCAACAAATACAATTTATTGATAACGATGTGACTGTATCGTTTTTCACATACAATTTACGTATTTCGTTTGGTTTTTCACTGTGTTGATAAATAATTAGGTAATAAAAAAAAACATTTACTTATATGATTTATTGCAACCTATACACATTAAAATTTATAGAAAATAAGATGACTTGCAAAGTTTTCCTGAAAAATGGTCGATGAAAATTGGAGGAATATTGGTTTGTTGATCTGGGGTCAACGTCCTTGAAATTATTTTCATGTCATTTGTGCCCTGTTATAACTAACCAATATCTTTGTAACCAAAGATAATGTGAATTTGCATACTGTTTATCAAAGCTGAAAAAACTGAACCTACTACATAATATACACACCAATGTACTCTTTTTTACATGTAAATAAATTCATTTTATGATTTGACGCCACTTTGGCATCAACGCATACAATAGCGATTTCAACTTCAACATTAAAATTTCAAGGAATACGAGTACGTCACAATCTTGTCATGTCAGTGTTGCGACACAGGTTTGTTACAAGGTGTTTTGCTTGACACAGCTTCTCTATTACGTAGTAATAATAACTTACTGACTATCGCTTACTCGGATTTTGTGTTTTGTAGTTGATCACGTAGCGAAGCGAAGGCTTATAAATGAAATAAATAAAATAAATATGCGCCAGACAACACACTAATTGTCTGGTTTCGTGGTAAGGAATTTTCTACCTTGTGTTACGAAGTACCAGACAACGATTATGACGGGGGCGTCTCCCATCAATACTAAAATACATCCATGACAAAGGTATAAATGTTCGTGCTCATCACACAAACACTTGCCCCTTGCGGGATTCGAACCCGCGACGGCCGGCGTAATAGTCAGGGGCGCTAACCAACACACCAAATGCGTCGTCAAACCTTTACATAACGAAGTCGAAATATTGACGTTTGAAACATGTTGCATGGTCTTGGGCAAAGGCTTAGTTGAAAGGTATAGTAGTGAAAACCGAACGTCATAAACAAAACGAGCGACGCTCTCACAACACTGCTGCACCCACGAAAATTCGAGACTCTTTTTCATTGCAACAAAGGTAGGCAATTACACGCGGTGGGCTTGTGAATGGGTTAAATTCGTGCATTGAGGCTTTGACAGCGGTGCCAATGTACTGCACCGCAGTGTAAAATAGTGTTGGGTAATCAATAAACAACTGTCGATACTTAGCACATCAGCTGTTATTATATAACCGATTTTAATATGGGTGGTTCACAGTTTTACCTGTATGTTTGTTCGGGACCATCACGCGTTTGCCTGAACAGATCTCGATGCGGGTTTCATGAAAGTATTTGTAACATTTAGGAGAAGGTTTGAGTAACTATTTCAACTCAATCAGTGACAATACAATTAAGATAATAATTAAAAGCTACAAAAATGAAAAACATATTTCTTTTACGTACCGCTAGGGAGTGGAATTTGCTGCCGGCAGAAGTGTTTCCCTGTCAACTGCAATTTGGACGTTTTCAAGAAGAGAATGAATAGGCTGTTACTAGGCAGAAATGGTCGATTTTGGGCTACTTATCACTTATAATAGCTAAGGCTGGGTTTGCCCTAACTTCTCAGAACAAAAGATCTTGAAATGCCGAGAGATATTTGTATTTCAATGATTTCTCGTCGACGGATGGCAAAAGAGTGATTACAATTTTATCATGGCGGTTAAATTTATTCCTAGTATTGCCAGGTTGGCTTTAAATTATTACTAATAAACTCTTTGCAACGTTATAACGGTAACGATAACGGTATCTAAATATTAAACTATTGTCAATATTGAAATCTACTTATTTTAACACTCAACATCAGGTGCAATCGTGGCCAAAAGGCTATCTTATTTCAAAAAAATGACGTCATTTTATCGATAGTCCAACATCGTAAGTTCGTCGACACTAGAGCGTAAAATACGACAGCGCCTGTTACACAAACAGGAGCTCATTCGCTTAGGCTCGCTTCACCAAACCAAAGACAATTCATAGAATTTTGTTATTTGCTTAAGGAAAACAACGAGTTTGGAGACGTGTTTAAAACAATCAGTATAGGTTTATTATTATTTACCGACTAAGTGCTATGAATGAAATCTTATTGGTATGAATCTCGCTTTAGTTAATTTTTTGTAAAATGACTATGAGTATATTAGGAAAATTTTAGATTTTAAGATGGCATCTTGTATTCAAAGCGCCTGAAGTATGGATTTCGAATGCATCTGCTTGAATACTTAAAAATACACGTTTCTTATAAAATTCCTATATGGCTTCAAATTAGTCTAGACTTTAATTTAAAAATGAAACCAGCTGCGCTAAACCGTATGCTCTAAAAAGTTCATAAGAAAATTTGAACCTTTATCCCAAAATAAACTAAACTAAAGCAATGTAAAATCAAGATCAACTGATTCATTTTGAGTGTAGCATTTGTTACGAAGCAAACGTTCCATTTCAAGAACAAAATGATCTTTTTAAATTGGAAGGGTAAATGCAATAGTGGAATCGAATTGAAACTAGGGTCAATGTTCTGTCTGAAAACAGACATGAAAAAAAACATATGTACATCCATAAAAGTTGAGTAGTTTATAATGCATGCTTAAGGTGAACGCACACTTATCAGAGCTGAACGCATCGAACGAATCGAAGTCAATAATACCTGACACACATACCTATCCGCACCAGACAAATCAACCGCGGCGAAAGAATCGACCGCGTCGAAGAAGTCATTGATGTCTCATGAGATAGTGCTATGAGTGATAGCTAAAGGGGGAGTGAGTAAGAAGATATTACATTGAATATCCGGCGAGTCGTCCGAGTCGATCGCATAATCCGCGCCGAATCTGATGACGTTATCCAAATTCGGATTTCTGGGGTTCTTTCAGATTCGATAGTTTCAACGCGGAGAAGTGTGTGAGGTGTTATGAGATTTCATATAAAGAATTCAAAAATTTGTTTTGTTTGACTCGTTCGACGCGTTCGGATCGGATAAGTGTGCGTTAACCTTTATTGGGAATAATAGTATTTGACTAGATCCTTTCAGTTTTTAAAATTCTCTTTAGGTCCCAATTCCATTTTTCAGCTAACCTGGGCTTACAATTTACGTGATCATTGTTAATGTATTTTAGTTTACAGCTTACGCATTGATAGAGTATCTGCTTTTAACTTAATTGCAGTAATCACGGCCGATACTTTAGGCGCTGTCACTAAGCGCCCCAGGCACAGAAAATATAGGGCAGTAATGTACACAATATTTAGGTGTTGCTTTCACAGTTTATTTCTATACAGTAAACTATAAAATTTTTGTTCAACTGTATTAGACGAGGAATCGAACCTTGTGTCTAACGCTGTCCAGGCGCATACCCACTCGGCCACGTTAAAGAAAGCACTTGCAGAATTAACCTACCGTTTTCGTGCTCACTAGTTGGCGCCACTGTTGCATGAGGTACAGAATATAGCTTTTATGGTGTGTAATTGTCATGATAAAGAGAAAAAAAATCAAGTTTTCCATTAAATCTTAATATTACAATACATCAAGCATGCCGCAGTCCAGCTTTGTTAGGAAAAGAGGAGTAAGTACACAAGTTGTTAAAGATTTTACTTTTATTTTCTTAGTCTCCCTTTTAAAAAACTCTCATTCATTGATCCGTTACTAGTATTTGCCATAATTAACAACGTTCCGGGACACTACTCCAGACACAATAGATGTTTTATTGTTTTCACACCTGTAGGTGGGCACTGTCCCGGAACGTGTTAATGAAAATTATTACTAAATATTCGAAACATTAATCTAAATAGAAATATCATCGAAATAGCACATCTAACCCACAAACAGTGACCTTTGACATTTCGGCGACCTCACGCTACACAAGCGCCCCAAACGGCGAATTCAAAAACGGTGTAATGGCTTATCAAAAGTTTTTTTACGTTTTAAAATCGAAGTATATAGATTTGGCTCTACCTTAGGCTCTTACAGCTGTTTTACTAAACTGACACAGGGCATTAATTTTGTCATTTATCTTAAAATCAGGGAAACTATTACATAAAGCTCATGGTATGGACTGATGTCTTTTTGAAACTGTTAGTTTTTCCAAACTCTTTACTTTCAGGTACTGTAGATAAGATACTCTGTGGCGTAAGGAGCGTTAGCAAATACGCGACGCCTACCACGCTTTAGCTAATTTGCCAAATTAATGATAGGCGTAATAGATGGTCGAATGTGCTCACGTTACGATAATATGCTACTTGGTTCTATCTGAACTCAGATTCACATTATACCTAAGATAAAATATTATCACTTTTTCATAGCTATGTTTTTAACTGAGATACGTTTCCACGTTTCGTATTGATCAATAATGATTTCAAGTTGATATACGGTCCTTTTAAATCTTAAGTCGGATCAAAAATGTTCTAAACACTATCTAGAATTCTAGAAGCTTATTGCAATCCAACTCAAGTAATTAAAGTCTTTTAAAATCGATATCACTCTACTTAATGATGGAATTTTATTGCAACTATTACTCACTTATTTTCAGTTTAAAAGGTGAAGAAACCAAATGGTGCGTATAAAGATTTTTAGGAAGATCAGCTCCCGCAGTAAAATTTTGCGAATCAGCAGTTTTCAGATTGATTTTCCAATTATTAAATTTTATGCCTACCGTAAATTCACGCATTATGCTTAAGTCATTGTGATCGAAAGGTATGTCTCGGTGGTTGAAAGCTGAACGGAATGGGCGAGAGAATTTATGAAGCGGGCGGTAAATAGTGACTTGCGCATCGATTTTCGGCTGTCGATACTTTGCCTGAAGATTTTAGGCTGTGATAACAATTGATCAACTGTTTTGTCTCGAATTTTGGTGCCCGGCTGTGCAATATGAAATCAATTATCCACATTAGCCTGCTTTGAAAATCATTCAAAACAGCCACACAACCAGCATTATTCTACGGCCATCTTATGGATTAATTTATTATTATTAAGAGCCTGTGGTATCTTACTGCACGGCAAAAGCATCCCTACCCTTTCTCCAGTCTCCACGATTTTAGGCATTTATTTCCCAGTCTTATTTTATTCTTATCGATAGTTTTCTTCTAATTCAAACACGTCCCTAGGTGTAAATGGGAACCGGTGAATCCCGGAGGAAGGATCAATACGCTGATAAAATTAGCGGTTTTGCCAAAGAGGACAGGTGAAGGATGGAAAATCGAAGAGTTATAAGGAAAAAATCTCGGAAAAATAGGGTAAATTCTTCGGGTATATTTGCCTTGTTACGTTTACGTTCTCGAACTAGTTTCCAGTTTGGGTTTCTTTGATAAGTTTGCTACACTCGCAAGTTTTGGCTGAATTATGACTGTTTCTCATCTTGTGATACATTATGTGGTACTGCTTTGTTGAACTAGGTAATGTTGTGATTCTCACGAAGTGAGCAGGCAAGGTTGCGGACTGTTTTTGAAAGAAAAAAATCATTTTTTTTCATGGGACATTTTAGTCTTGATCGAACATAAGAATAAATTACATAAGATAAGTTTACAGCAAATTGCTAGAGATAAAGCTAAATGTAGCCAAGTGTTGAATTGACAGCGTCGATGATGGAGCAAGCTCATCTTTTACAGAAGCCTTTTTCCTCTTAGTCTAAAAATGTGTGTAATTTTCCATCTCAAAGGCACTACTAATCTTAAATGTTACTTATTTAAATTATAGAAGTAGGCAATAAGTTTAAATAACTTACAAATCTGCGATGCTGTTCTGTGTTGAGGCTTCACTATACGATACTAAAAGTTTTTTGTCTTGAAAGTTACACTTACCTGCAAAAAGAAAGAAGTTCATTAACATTTATAACAATTACAATTTATAGGTACAATAATATTCTTCTTCTACCAATTTTCGGTAATGGCGGGGGGAATTGAGAGGGGCTCATCAGAGATAGGCCAGGTACGCAGGAGATACTATAGTGACCAGATAATATGTACGCAATACACAAGTCCACCATGACCGATGAGAGATTAGGACCACGACCAACGGCTTAACGTACTTTTCGAGGCACGGGGTGTCGTCGCCACTTACTGCTCCGAGCTGTTTCCGAGTATTTTCAATACAGAAAACCCAGTAGCTTTCAGTCCAACCCGAGAATCGAACCCAGGCACTTGGAGCTTGGATAGTAGTGACTATCAAAGTAACCGAGTCATTAGGTATAATGCTAAGCTGAACATTATTAAAACTTTCTTTTAAAAACACATACTCTATTTCTGCAGTCTAGTAGGGTAGAATACGTGTCAAAATGTGCGATGTACACTCAAATTAGTTTGGCGCTCTAGTTTTCACAGCTAACGGTTTAGCTTTACAACGCATTTCAGCGACGACATCCTTGGTTTGCCATAGTAAAACAGTATGCAGTGCCTTCATACCCATTATCTGTTTTGTTTAAAGCTTTTGTAAAGAGCCCTCTTAAATTACGGGTAATTAAATAACTAAGTAACATCTTTTAAGAACCTAGTACGCGTATTAGATGATCGGAATAATGTCGGTTTCGTGACAACTTATATTATTTTCTTTGTATGTGGAGATTTCTTTGGAATCGTTAATTTATCGACTTGAAAAAAGACAGTAAATTCGGATTTGGATAATAATAATAATAATAAATATACTTTATTGCACACCATAAACAATAAATAATACAGAAACATCTTAAATATTAAATAGGAGTACAATTCAGGCGGTCTTATTGCTTGAAGCAATTTCTTCCAGACAACCTTCAGGTAAGGAAAAGCATAAAGAATGAAAGAAGTGGATTTGTGATTGGATTTGTGCGAAAGCATCCATACTACTACTATGGGTAAACCGTTTCATTGAGACTTCGCCTGCGGAGCACAGTGGCGCGGGGGGCGGCGATAGCTGTTTGCGCGAGGGGTGCGGGCCGCTCACTATAGGTAGAACGCGAAATTGAGACCTCGCTTGCGGGGCACAGGGGCGCAGGGGGAGGCGAGAGCGGGTGATGTGAGCGGCGCGGGCGGGTGTATCCGCGCCGCCCGCATCTCTCACGCCACCCGCTCTCGTCTCCCCCCGCGCCCCTGTGCCTCGCAGGCGAAGTCTTAATGAAGCGGTTTACCTATAACCGCGCTCTCATTCCCCCCGCACCCCTTTGCCCCGCAGGCGAGGTCTCAATTTCGCGATCTACCTATAGGTTGACTAAACTGGATCAAATTCGCATTCATTAATACTCATCGGAACCTAACTTTGTACTTAAGGCGTCCTTACACTATTCGAATTGTGAAATGTACTTCTGGTATTGAATTTCCACTGTGTGCTGATGGTTTTAGTGTCCAAACGTCGCTCTAGTGTGTTGTCATCCGACACTCGACATGACTCGACTGACACTTTGGACGATGGTTAGTACTAATACCAACCAACTTAAATTATGATTGTTGAGAACAGATTGCTTATTGAAAATTTTAAATATAGGCCCTCAAAGTAACCTAGTAATGAATGCTCTTATTTATTATAATGAAAAATAATTTGATTGTTATTTTCTAACAAAATAAATTAAACCAGCAATGTATTGCAATCAAATGTGTCCGGTCATAGAGCTTGAAATTAACATTTATTACAACGAGTTAGCGATTTTGATATACATTGATTAGGGATTATAACTTTGGATTACTATATCTCTGAGTTAAAGCATTAAGAGCAACATGACCATGTATAGGTATAAATAAATAAATAAATATGCGCCAGACAGACCAGAAACATTGAATAAAAATTTTGCTCCTATTACAGGCCACGCGCTGTGACGTTAAAAAGTTTATATTATAGATAAGTTAAAATAACTCTTTATTGCATAACACGTAGAAAATTTACAAATTCCATTAAAGTAAATGTACAAGGTCTAATAGCTAGAATCGATCTCTTCAAGAAAATTTGAAAATAAACTCATGCAAAGGCTAAAATTTTTCGTAGCACAAGAAAAAAAACGAATACGAATCAAATCCTACCGGTGACTACTGGCTAGCTAACCTTGAAACCAAAAGATAAAATCCAAGTTTCCAAGAAATGAAAAAGAAATATATCATTTTTACAAAAAACAAAAGCATAGTCCATCACGTCTTTGTTTATCAAAGAGCTCGCTTTTCCTTAAAACAAGCAACTCATAATTCACGCGGAAAAATTCACCGCCAGCGAATTCATAAACAAAATTCACACCTGAGATCCTCCAACGAATTATACATTAAATCTTTCGTGGCCGCGATGCT
Organism: Pyrausta aurata; assembly: GCA_963584085.1. Classification (NCBI taxonomy): domain Eukaryota; kingdom Metazoa; phylum Arthropoda; class Insecta; order Lepidoptera; family Crambidae; genus Pyrausta; species Pyrausta aurata. The sequence goes on along the minus strand of OY757266.1, from coordinate 2,388,822 downwards.
GGAGGCGTTTTAAAAACCCAACCAAGGGTATGTCGACCACCCACTATGTGAAGGATCCTGTAGGAATTACATTTATCTGGCAAAAATCATAAACGTATAAAAGCCGTCCATTTTGTCGGTTGACGTTCTACGCTGCGCCTTTGGTCAAAGGGGCTCCAATCTAGAATTTTTCTGCCCCAACGGCCATCAATTCTTCGCGCTATGTGCCCTGTCCACTGCCACTTGAGCTTACTGATTCTCAGGGCTATGTCCGTTACCTTAGTGTTTCTATGTATCTTCTCGTTTCTGTTTCGATCGTAGAGAAATACCTGGCATAGCCCTCTCCATCGCTCGTTGTGTGATTCTATAGGGATTGGTCATTAATTAATATTTTCTCTAGTAGTGGACAATATTTTTGAAGATATACTTAAAGAATATCGTAGCGATGCCTTATGTTCTCTATTACGCTTAAAAAATGTTCTCTGACATGCGTGCTACAAAATTTTATTTCGAGCAGCGGAACTCCAAAACCCGCCGTTCCGCATTAATTAGACGGAATGAGCCTAATTTCAGGTTTCTCCTTTCAACGTAATTGAAATAAACGTGAACTTTTAATCAGAGAATGGAACCACTCCAAGAGACGTCTCCATCCAAAGTGTGGTGGAGTTTGTATACCCTTTAATGCGTTTAGGAACCGCTCCACTTAAAAGAGTATACGCCCTAAGGGTTGTAGGCACGAGATATTTAGAACTCAAGGGCTTGAGTGAATGAGTTTCTTAAAGGTGTAAAGGTAAATAAAGAAATCGGAAAGGAAGGTTTGGACTACAAAAGAATCGAGTATATTTACTTCAAGTTTGGTACTTATTTACCGATGAAACGACGGAGATAAGTTCATCATGGTAGCTATTCTTACCTTATGATTTGGTGCTCTAATTAAAACATGCTATACAATATTAAAGTAGGCAAAGTAACAATCAATATTGATAGTCTATAAAATGTTGAAATACAGAGTAATTTTCCGTCAATATGACCTTTGGAGAAATGTTGTCAAAGAGTAAATGTCTGCCTTACTGTTATTTGAGGCTATTATTTCGCCTAGGGATGCTATTGAATTAACCGAAGTAAAGCCTATTTGCGCAGAGATTTCCGGATATATTGTGTAAGTGGAACAATTGGACCAACAAATCCTATCTGTGAAATAAGATGAAATTTGTGAAATGCTACAAATGGAAATTTCCTATTAAACACATTTTTCAACATATAATTATTCTACTTAATTAGTTAAAGTGTATTTTTCACGACAACAAATGAACTAAACTAAGTTATAATGTGAACTTGTTAGAAGCCTTGTATAAGCAAAATCGTTCTTTGGGATCCCTGTAATAAACAAAAGAATTTCTGGTTTTGCTTATTAAATATTCATTTTTTATTTATTTATTATTCTATGAAAGTGATTTATCTACTCCTGTTTTATGAAACTTATGGCCTTTTAATAAACGTTAATCCGGCTAAGCAAAAGTTTTTAAGCTCAAAACTTGAGGTTGGACGCAAACCTGCAAAATAAGCTCACCAACTTTTAAAAGCTTATCAGTTCCATTTGCAATTTATAAAACGGTCATCTTTTTAATTACTTCGTGAAAAAGTTGGAAAATCTCCTTGTATAATAAACAATTGTACCTACATTCAATAGTAACGAAGAACTTAATTTTATATTCATTTTTTCACGTCATAATATAACAGCAATCAATACGTATAGGCAATAGTTAGCTATTTGATTACATTAGGGTCTAAACGAGGTATACCGTTGTTTAAACTATTATCAAGCACTTAACACAGTATTTTTTTGTATTGTATGACTATCTAAGCCATAGAATTATTATCCCATAATATTAAATTTATGATCTAAGCTAAGGTAGAGTCCACGATACTAAAAATGTATGACTTGGGTGTAATGAAGGTTTGTCTGTTGTTATCTTTGGAACTTTTCATGTAATTTAGTTTGATACTTCAGATACCAAACTAAATTACGTGAAAACAAAAGAGTGTTAGTAAACAACGACGTTAGGGATTAAAAAATGTTTCACTAGCAAAATTGCACATTATTTCTGAGGAACATAATGCTTATTTCAAACAAAAGCGTAAATTATGCACATAATACGCATAATTTACGTTTTGGTCACTTTACCCTGCTTATTTAACCCTTTCGGCTCTATTTACTAAAAACAACTGCGAAACTCATTTCGTTGATTGGATCCGTACATACACTTTTAGGGGTTTTATCAATATTTTTTATTACCCAGACGCAGCGTCCGTTGTGCCTGACGATATTTCTCTCGCGTTTCCTCTTGAGAAACGTCAGTTGTAAAGTACCAAAGATTTAAAAAGACTAGAAGAGATTCATTTTGCTACCGCTTCTATTCCAGCTATTCTTGAACCGAATGGGTTGTTCCGTAGAGATGGTAAGAGGCCTGATTGAATGACTCTGGTTCCGTGGAGTATGGGACATTCATAATTTATATAAAAAAATACATTATTTGTAAATGATATTCTGTTTTAATTGTGTTTCTTTTCTTTTCTTTAAACTTTAATACATAGAATGTTATCGATGTGGATAGGCACATTTATTTTTAAGCAAAATACTTAGTAATATTAGATTAAGAAAATTAAAGTTTTCAAAATGTAAACCTACATAATTATTAAAATTTCTCAAATTTATATTAATATTTTAGACTAAAAATTATCGGTACTTGTAGTACCTACAATATTGTACGCCTCATTGGTATGTTATAAAGGAACTATTTTAGTATAAGCATTAACATCCGCTGTAAAAAAACCTATAACAGATGCAATAAATGAATATTTGATTTGATTTGATTTGATTTGACGGCCGCTAGTGTGGGATGCGACTTGAATAATAATAGTCCCCCTAGCCGATTTCGACTACGGTGCCTAGTCACTACGATTAACCGACTGCGTGGAACATGTTATAGTGCACAAGTGTGGGCGTAAACACAGGTGCACTCTCTATTCATTTCACTCTCATAGCCCGATGGAACAGCAATCTGACACGACCGGAGAGAGATCAGGCGCAGGACCAACGGCTTTACGTGCTTTCCAAGGCACGTGGGTGAAACACCGCCAACTTCCAAACTCCGGGCTTCCCTGAGAATTTCTGAACAGAAAAACTCAGGGACATATTTTTGGCCCGACCCAGGAATCGAACCCCGGACCTCTGGCGCAGTCGTTGCTTTAAATGCGACCTTCTAACCGCTGCGCCACCGAGAAAAATAGAATATTCTCCGGCTGGCCACATCTTATCTACTGCAGTTCGTACAATATTTATGCGTGAGGAACACAGAATGTCGATTACTGGAAACTTGTCATGGATTTCGTGTTCAAAATGGAAGTGGCATAAAGTTCTATGAAGCCATTGTTTTTTTAAATCAAATTATTTAAACAGTATAATCTATTGTAATAGATATGTTTTGTAGATTTTGAGTCTTAATCACAACAATCACTGCAAGTGTATTTTTATTTAGATTCTCTGAAATAGAAACAGAAAAACGTCTTTTCAATATAAGGTAAAAATACCACCTATGAAGGTTAACCGTAAATAAAAAAAATATTAAACATTGCCTTTGTCCACTGCAATTAGTGTTCAGTACAGTCATATACTTATCTTTCTTATATTAATGTTCTTGCTAACAACAAACTTACTAGTAAAATTTATGTATTTAAAAGGTTGTAGCATCACACTAGATGCAGGCCGATTTTGTCTTCATTTCGTTTTGTTATTATTGTTAAAGCCATCCTTATATTAAGTTTTTTAATATCAAGATCAAGTAAAATCAAAAATGTTTGAATAAATAAATAAAAGTAAAACTAAATAAGAAAAAATATATATTTACAAATAATACACATTTCCCAGATCTGTCACCTGAGATGGCGGCATGGTACCGAGAAGGCTGGCTGCATTTCCTCTCTGGAGCGCCAAACTAATCCTTTGGCTTAGGAATGCGCCAGCCCTCCGGTCGCCCGTACAATCAATTAACCGTTGGCTAAATCATTGTACAGGCGATGTGCACTAGGCCCCCACAGCCATAGAGTCTCAACCCCAAACGGCTCAAAAATGTGAGAGCTGCTTAGCCCAGCATATATGCGTCGTTTGAGAGACTCAGCGGAAGCAACAGCGCTTCCAGCCCTAGACGAGGTTTGTGGAAGATGAGATGGAGCCAGGGAATCGACGCAAGTCGCGCCCCACACTAGCGGCCGTCCCATACTCCACGGAATCAGAGTCATTCAATCAGGCCTCTTACCATCTCTCCGGACCAACCCATTCGGTTCAAGAATAGCTGGAATAGAAGCGAATGGGTTGGTCCGTAGAGATTATTAAAAAACTTAATATAAGGATGGCTTTAGCAATAATAACAAAACGAAATGAAGACAAAATCGGCCTGCATCTAGTGTGATGCTACAACCTTTAAAATACATAAATTTTACTAGTAAGTTTGTTGTTAGCAAGAACATTAATATAAGAAAGATAAGTATATGACTGTACTGAACACTAATTGCAGTGGACAAAGGCAATGTTTAATATTTTTTTTATTTACGGTTAACCTTCATAGGTGGTATTTTTACCTTATATTGAAAAGACGTTTTTCTGTTTCTATTCCAGAGAATCTAAATAAAAATACACTTGCAGTGATTGTTGTGATTAAGACTCAAAATCTACAAAACATATCTATTACAATAGATTACACTGTTTAAATAATTTGGCTTTAAAAAAACAATGGCTTCATAGAACTTTATGCCACTTCCATTTTGAACACGAAATCCATGACAAGTTTCCAGTAATCGACATTCTGTGTTCCTCACGCATAAATATTGTATGAACTGCAGTAGATAAGATGTGGCCAACCGAGAATATTCTATTTTTCTCGGTAGCGCAGCGGTTAGAGGGTCGTATTTAAAGCAACGACTGCGCCAGAGGTCCCGGGTTCGATTCCCGGGTCGGGCCAAAAATATGTCCCTGAGTTTTTCTGTTCAGAAATTCTCAGGGAAGCCCGAAGTTTGGAAGTTGGCGGTGTTTCACCCACGTGCCTTGGAAAGCACGTAAAGCCATTGGTCCTGCGCCTGATCTCTCTCCGGTCGTGTCAGATTGCTGTTCCATCGGGCTATGAGAGTGAACGGAATAGAGAGTGCACCTGTGTTTACGCACACATGTGTCCCACGCAGTCGGTTAATCGTTGTGACTAGGCACCGTAGTCGAAATCGGCTAGGGGGACCATAATTATTCTATTTTATTTTAAGACGGGAACATTGAGATCAAATAGACTCAATTGAGATAAGAGATTGGTCCATTAATGGTCGTTTTGTTTTGTCAGATGTAACTGAGCGTCCCAATGAATGTTTAGAGATGTTCCGGGATCCGGGTCAGAAATTATGTCATGTGAATTCGGAATGTTCGGTCAATGTGGTTCCGATATCCGAATTGTACAGATATGGGGTTGAGGGCTGTATTTGACAACGCGATGACATCAGAGGGATGTCGTTCGATGTTATGTGTATCGATTGGCTTGAGCCAAGGCCGAATCGAATCGGAATAATATTATGGGTTGCTACTTTTTCTACATAAACGGGCTATCTTTATTCAGATACAGTTTCAAAATGTTCTTTTTAGTTTAGAGAAAGTTTAAAGTACCTAAAACAGCAACAAAATTACTCTCTTAACATTAAGTGTTCCCCTTTGTAATATTTCACGAAGACACGACACGGGTGGGTGCGTCATATCTGCCTAAAACGGTAATATGCAAACTACAAAAATGTACTTGCATTATATCAAAGAAATTTCCCTATTCTCGTATAAGATAATAACGCCCAGAGTACAGCGTAAGGAAATTTTAGTCAGCAGGCTCACGTTAAACAAACTACAGTGGCAGATTGGCAATTAATACTAGTTCTTTGTTTTTTATTATCGTAAAGGTATGACGATGTTCATGATGAAATTTAAGAGCTACGCTCTTGTCCGTGGTATGCTTTCCATTCCTCGCGTTTTGTCTCCATTCTCTTGACCTCCTGATATGACTGATACGTCGTAACAAACACACAAAGCTTCATAATACAATAACTATTTGACGACGCGTTTGTTGTACTGGTTAGCGCTCCTGACTATTACGCCGGCCGTCACGGGTTCGAATCCCGCAAAGGACAAAAGTTTGTGTGATAAGCACGAACATTTTTACCTAAGTCATGGATGTAATAATGTATTTAAGTCTTTATGATTCTACAGAAAATAATACCTCATTAATACCGGTTTGAGTGAGTCTACTGAATGTAACCCAATTCGCCCATAAATGTTACGGTGGATAATACTCGTATAAAATATGTACGCAGGTGTCATAAGGAAGTTACGCCCAAGTGCAATTTTTGTTGGAACTCGTAGAGGAAGTTCGCGACTACAATGACCTGAGTATAAGTAGGTATGCATCACTTTTTGGGGATCCGTACCTTACATCCAAATATAAGGCAACTCTAACCTAGGATCACTACTTTTTTGGAAACGCACAAATATAAAATTAATAAATATGCACCAGGCTACACACATCAATTATCTGGTTTCTTAGTGAGGGATTTGCTTCCTTGTGTTACGAAGTTCCAGACAATTATTATGACAGGGCCGTCTCCCATGACTTCGGTACAAAATTTTCGTGCTCATTACACAAATATTTGCCTCTTGCGACATTTTTAAATGTGTTTTATTTCAGTAGTCAGAGCGCTTACCACTCAAACGTGTCGTCAAGCTTGAATCATTTGCTGAATCAAGGTCATTCATCTAAAAGGCTAACTTTTAATATGCCAAGTTGTAAAACGTTGAGTGTTTTTACTCTATTAATCGGCCTAGCCATTTCATTGAATGCCGGCGTTTAATGAACTGCCTATAGGTACATAATGTTGGCTTACGCTATGAAACCAATTAAGAAGTGAATTAGATGTATTGCTATTGTGAGTATTATTCACAAAAGATTCGTTGTAAGCAGATATCAACTAGCCTTAAAATAATTGGATGATTAAGGGCCATGATTTGTATAAAATAGTTCAAATCGTCGTTTAATCGTCGTTTAAATAACAATGTCCCTATGATATCCCTAGTCTGATTTTAACGATTTCAATCGATAGTTAGTTTAACATACACACACTAATTCCACAAAATGTGTACCGGATTAAATGCTAAGATGTTACTCGTACTAACTGTCAATTTTTTTTGTTTATCGGAAATTCTTGTAAGTAGTATATTTATGTCTGTTGATTTTTTTTGCACAACATCTAATATTTTTGTTGGTTTTTTGAATGCAAAGTTAATAATTTAAAAGTTTGTGTGATGGCTCATATCAATACACATACACACAACATTGAGTAAATACATAAAAAAACTTTTTGTTTGAATACAGTTTAGTGACAGTGGGTTTAATTTATGAATGTTTAAAAACGTTTAAGTGCCAAAGTTAAATAAATTGTTTGCTCTTAAATTTTAGTGCTGAAAGAACTTTTCAGCACTAAATATAGTCCAATAGTTCCTGAGATAGCGTCACCAACAAAAATAACTCTTCAGTTTTATAATGTTAGTATAGATTTGATCCAGTATGCGAAAGGTGCCGGGTTCGATTCGCAAACAATTTTATTTTAATGCAGTATCAAATGATTAAATGAGCACAACTTTTTTATTTCAGGGTATGAGAATGATTCCCGAAAGAGCTACAGCGGATTATGCCAATCCAGATTATTTAACAAATCTAAAAATAAATGTACGGAGATATGGAAGGAATAGTGGCTACTATGTAAATATAGAGGGAACTCTGAAACACACATGGGGAAACAACGTCTCGGTAAATATTTTTAATATTAAGGGCCTGTTACACCATAGACAAATAAACACTAACCGGCGAATAACGTTTTTTCGTATGAAGTATTGGGCAGTTTATGCTAATGGGAACTTATTCAAAAACATATTTAAAATAAATCTTTTAGCTACCACTGGTAATAAAATTTCCGTTCAATGGCATCTCAAAAGAATCAGCCACATATTATTTTATTTAAAAATAATGCTTTACCTCAAAATCGTTAAATCCAGACTTTAAACTATAAAATTGTACTTGTAAAAATAAAAAGCAACCGTGTTGAGAGAGAAATCTCACAGCTTTGACGAGGTCACGCAGCTCTAAATGCATAATTAGAGAAATCACTTGCAAAATTGCAGCCTTGCCGATGTGTCGGCGGCCGAGTAGTAAAGGCATGCGCCCGGATAGCATATGACACGGGGTACGATTCCTTGTCTGACACAGCTGCTTTTTACAAGTGCAATTTCTAATATTAAGTTTGTTTAGTGAGTGCTATAAAAACTGAATATTAAATTATCCTCGACTTTATATTTTAAAAAGAGGTCGTTCTTGGCATTTGTGGCGTGTACACTATTATTTTAGTCATATTTTTTATTTATTTTCCAGTTCCATGTCCAACTCTATGAGTACCTACATAATGAGTATAAGCGATCATTCGTCGAGCTACATTTTAAGCACATATGTGACATGATCAATTCTGATCCGTATGTTGGGAAGGCTGTAGCGAACACTGGAGTGAAGTGCCCTGCGCTGCCGGTAAGTCACTACAAACAGTTTTGAGGGTTCCATAGCCGAATGGCAAAAACGGAACCCTTATAGTTTTGTCAAGTCTGTCTGTCTGTCGTTCGTATGTCACAGGAACTTTATTCTGAAATATAATTTTATAACTAATACTCAACGCGGTGACGGTTTGTGTTGTTAATTGCCTGCGCCGGCGTCGCTAAGCGGAAATTTAAAACAAAATAATGTTATAAATTTCTACTTATTCTGACTTTATTCTGAAACTATTTGCATCACACAGCTAAAACTTTATAGGTAGGTGCCTGTTCACGGATTTACGAATTTTATACCAAAAAATAAACAGAATGATACATGGCAATCATACATTATTAGAAGCGGACTTGGCATGGTTCTTTCTTAATTATTGGAGTCGGAACATTTATTTGCAGGGACACTACATTTTATCAAATATGTCAATACCTTTCGAGGATTTCCCCTACATCTGGCCTTTTGAGAGAGCCAGAGGCGTCGGTACGGTGACATGTTGTGATAAAAAAGTGGTGATTGGAAATGCAAGTCTGTATATGAAATTCGTTCAGAAAAAAAATAAACCGAGGAATAAGTGAAGTCTCCTTTTAAGATGTAAAGTCGAACTAATGAGTTTGATTTGCTACTTCAGAACTTAAATTTTATAAGTGCATTTGCATATAGTTTTACTATCTTTAAAATGTTATATCTTATATAAATAAAAATGAATTGATGTTCGTTAGTCTGATTAAAACTCCAGAACGGCTGGGCCGATTGAGCTGATTTTGGTTTTAAAATGTTTGTCGTAGGCCAGGGTAGGTCTAAACGGTGAGCAAATAAGGAAAAATTGCGAGAAAGATAGAGTAAAACGACAATTCCATTTTCCCTTATAAAAGTTGACCACTTACTTTCTGTCAAACATTTGACGGTATTTGTAGTCTCGGTTCCACTCGAATTGAAGAACGCATTAAAACAAGACTTTTGAATCGACAACATAATATCAACTTTGCTCATAACATCATGTATTTAAATTTTAAGATATAAAAATAATGAATGGGTTATGTTTGACGTTGTATACCAAATTAATGACAGGCAGGTATACGTTCTGCAAATACTGCCAACATTGTAATAAGACTCCAGTATAGGGCTAACATGCATGACACACTATTTCTTTCGATCGACATGACAAAATTAGTCGATCTATGCTATTTTATCATATTCCCTAACATGCCAACCATATTGGACAAATTTATCCACAACGATAACGAGATATGTCAATTTCTAACCATTCACTCAATTTTATGTCAGATTTGGCTCAAAATGATCAACTTGACACAATGACAGATTGACTCGATATTGCCGACAGATTAGTAAGAGTATATCTAATATTGCCCAAAGATAATGAATTCAAATTAATAAATATGTTCCACGGAGACTTTCTTTTCAATATTTTTACACTTTATTGTTTTTTGAGAGCCGAGGATAAAATATGGCACGACTCAGTCATATATTTTTGCTCTAAATATGTTTTTTTTTATTTGTCGTCGTCGCTAATGGTGGACGATAATGTTACACGGCGAAATGTCAAAATTCGATAAAAATATGTGTGGCATGTTAGGGTTCAATGATAATTTTGTCATATTTCGAATTTTGACAGTACGACATGACTTTCATGGCAGCCATGTTAGCAACTGCGGGTATGTCGATTTTTGACAAACAAACGCGCTAAAATGCCTCGATAAATTTTTATCACGGCGTGCATCCTAGGCCTGCTGGACAGTTATTATTTTTGTTCTGCCGTTCCATCCACTTATTACAAAAGGGACAATGCATTTTAAGGAGTTAAACTATAAGTTCACTATAAGTTCTGTTTTTACATTTGAACAATCTTTTCTTCAAAAGTTAGGTGACAGTGACACTGACAGTATTGCCAGATTACTAAACTACTATTAGGCCGCCCCAACACGAAGTGATACGAAGTTCACCGGGTCATCTAATATTAAATAAATATTTTAGAGATAGACATTTGGATCATGGAAATCGGACGGAGGAGGCGAACCTGGTGTGCTGTTAGGAACCAGCTCAGGTTCGATCATTTAAAAAACTTACTTCTTAAAGGACACGGTCGTATCGTGCCCCAGAGTCGTTTTATGTTTGATAAAAGAAAAGCATTAAGAGACTTGACTATATCATTTTTCAAAAAATATATTGAATTTTTAATACAATATTGTTAATTTACTTTGCTTTTATCTAGCGGCATATAAATCTACAAAAAAAAATAGGACAACTATTGAATACAATTTCCTGTCCCCAACAATTGTTGTGTTTGGCAGAAAATAGCGGTTTCGAGCACTTATTAGCAAACCGCTTAACGAAATGGCATATTGTGTCATACTGTGTCATAGAACTGGCAGTTAGTTAAATAAGTAAGCACTCGCAATCGCTATTTTAAGAAGGAAAATGACGTTTGCCTCCCATAGGTACTAACTTTTAAACCTACTAACCTCTTCCTAAAACTTGAAAAAAAAACTGTGACAAGGAACTTCTTGTCGTTGGCTATTGTTTGCGTCATCGTAATTTTCACGCGTTACGCACCCTAGCGGGGCAGTTTTCTATGTTTTAGTTTTGGTGGCCTAGATGGCGGTTTTTCGACACAGATGGCGCTATGATCTAGAAAGACCTGTTCTAAATAGTGTGCAAGAGATTGACCCCACACATTTTATTTTGTTTCATGTGAAAACCCCGCTATTTACGGCTTATATTATTTTAAAAGGCGAAGAAACGAACCCATAAAATTAGTTTTGGTCGTGACGCATGGATTTTTACTTTTGGGGCAAGCAATGTATGGCGGGTCGACCGTGTACTTTGGAAGTGACTTTAGGACGTGGCCGCCGAGGGCAAAACGAAGTTTGCCGGGGCCTCTAGTTGTATGATAAATTTAAAAAGCTACAAGTTAAAAAAATTACAGACAGTTGTTTGATTTTATTTAACACATCTCTTACAAAATACGGCTTCTTTAGCCAAAATCAATAAATAACAAAATGGTCGAATCCAAATATGCCCTTGATTTTGATTTTTTAAATAAAAATGTAATATATTTATAACGCAAAGGAAACCGAAAACTTGCGAACTAATTACTAAATAGTCTAAAATATTTTTTGGAACAAGTGAAGTGCATGCATAGTGTACTCGTATGCCAAAACATATACCCCAAACTGTACCCCAATCACGAACATTTGACGTATTCGTCACGTATCGTAGCAAGTTTACGTCAGTCGGCAGCACGAAGCACTCCCGTGGTCGTGTAGTAAACTCGAAAGCCTTACCGCAGATGACGTCATACTAACGTAAATATGGTACGTCCAAAAACAAGTTAAACGATCTATTTCATTAAAACTAATGAATTATATTATCTTATTCAAGTGTCAAATTTTTAGCTTGTTTTACATCCGATAGAGGCGCTTTCAAATTCTTATACAAATGATTACATTACTATACGAATATTTTGACGCAATTATTCGTGATTGGGGAACGGTTAGAACTAGTAGTTACGTAGGTACTGATAGAGATAAACTCCATGTGTTGATAATTAATCTATTTCCGTAACATATAAATAAACAATAATCAATGCAGTAAAATATGCGCGGAATAATACAATTTCATTAAAGATCGATCTAATGTCAAAACCATCTATCTGACAGGTCTTGTGCTAGTGTTGTATACCATAGTAATGTCGTAATTGATTATCTGTCTAACAGAACGAAGCTAACGCTAAATGCCTATTGTGATAACGATTTACAAATAGATAATGGAAAAATGCACCGGACGTTAACAACTATTTATGATTGTTAGAAAAAGAGCAGTGATTTGATAAATTGACGTTTTAAAATATTGTATGCTTAGTTTACTAAATGAGATCGATTGGATGTCAGCGAACATACATTTTGACCTCGCAAAATGTCTCCAGGTTTGAAGACATTATTCGTAATTACTGGAACTGTTTTCTGTATCTCGAATATTCTTGTAAGTATTAGTTTTCTTGCGCTAGTAAAGCACTGACGCTTTCTTTGCTTAATATTATTTTATGTTCGTTTTTTTATTTTTCTTTTCCGACGGAGGTGGTACAATTGGACGTCTTTTTAGTACATTTTGTTTCCAGGGCATGAGGATGATTCCTGAAAGAGCTACAGTAGATTACACCAATCCAGATTACTTGACAGGCCTCAAGGTAAATGTACGAAGATATGGCAGGCATAGCAACTACTATGTGAATATAGAAGCAACTCTGAATCATACCTGGGGAAATAATGTCTCGGTAAAACTATAGTTTAATACTGTTAAGCTGTTAGAAAGTAATCCAATTACGACCGAACGCATGTGCGTGCCCTTCGAGAGCCCGCTGTGGAAAACGCAGGTTTCGTTTACATAAAGATTTAGCAGAGCCTCTAAAACAATTATAGCCAGAATGATAAATTTATAGCTGTTGTAAGTTGTCCGCTATAACTCGCCGAATGTGGGCCCTCAGATGAACTGTGCCAAACACCAAATTACTGAAACGGACCAAATAAGATGATTTTAAAGAGTGGTCATATTTAGCAGGTAAATTATAGGGCAACATACAAGAGTAAGAGCTCTGCCTAGTTATTGCAAATAAAGAAAATCCAATAAGATGATGAGCCCTCAGTTCTTAAGTACACAAATTTTACTTTGATGCTACACATTTTAACTTACAACTAAATGTCTTTGGTAAGGTTTTAATTTTAGCAGAAGTAGCCACAATGCTAACCTGAGAGTACTGGGTTTATATATTCAACTAGTATAGAATAAAAGCTCTAGCAAAGTGAGCCCTCGGACCACACGTTTTAGAAGAAAGTTATCATATTTAGAGTCAAGGTGGAAGGTGTATTAATTTCCACTTATTAGTAAAAAAACGTAGTCATTTCATAGTACAAACTTATGTATCTGTGTGGCGTGTAAATATTTCCTATCTTGAAAAAAAACTAATTCATTTATATGTGAATAAAATGTTCGTATTAAGGTAACCACAAATCAGAAGATTAGTGGAAAGTAATGGAAAAAATAAATAAGTACACATTTTATTTATTCGTATTAATCTAATCTGTTACATCTGAATAATTACATTATTCGTCAATTATTTTTTTATCACTCCTGTTAGGAAAGTTGACTTTTCATGTAAGGAAAATTGCTTTTTCATACGGGGTCGAAATTAATTGAGCCACATTGTGTTAAAAATAGACCAAGACCATAGATAGAAGTTGCTACCAACAGCTACCATCTCTCTGCATGACCTAAAGGTTTGACTGGCATTAAACGAAACCTGCGTTTTCCACAGCGGGCTCTCGAAGGGCACGCACATCTGAACGCTCAATAATCTTGTCAATTAAATTTATGGGTCGATCGCAATTTCAATTTGCACGAGTCTTTAATACAAACGCATCTAATGGAATTTTCACAAGAATACTATTGATTTTGTTCTTGTTTAATAGTAATTGTAAGTATTTCTCAGTAATTGTAATAATGGACCTGTCAAACAAGTTACACACCTCCCAACCCCTGCGTTAGTCCGTTTCGTGTTACTACAGTTCATTTTTGCACACTTTTCTCACCGCGCTGCACGCTGTTACAATGACAGGTTAATTCTCATGATAACCAGGTCGTACATACTATATACCCGTTTATCGTAAAAATGGACCTGTCACTGTGCGGTGACGCAAGGAGAAGTGGTCAGAAATAATCTGTATTTACACAAAACAGACGAGCGCAGGTACGTGTGTGTGAGGGGAAGCGGGACGGGTGGTCCGTTCTTACGATAACATGGTAGTGTGATGGTAAGTAGTATATTCTTTATGCTATGTTGTATGCCAAACAGAATACTTGAGCTGTAAAATATTATTTTACAGTTTCACGTGCAGCTCTATGAATTCCTGCATAACGAGTACAAGCGAACGTTTGTGGAGTTTCATTTCAAACACGTATGTGACATGTTGGAATCGGATCCTTATCTTGGAAAGGCAGTCGCCAACACAGGAGTAAAGTGCCCTGCACCCCCGGTAAATAAGTAAATTGATTATATGAATATGGCAAAGCCAAAAAGATATCAAAGTTCGGTAAACTACTTATTTTTAAAATAAAGCCAGATATTTGACCACAATCTTACGTAAAGATAAAAGATTGACGCGGTTGACGGTTGATTAGTAATAGTGATAATTTTCTCTTCTCTTAAACATGGATGACAGTTTGCGAGCGGCAAGCAACGCATTACAATTAAGTTTATTTCAAAATAGCCAGAAGCATTTAAATTTCAGCCTCACAAACACCATCCAGTCGTCACTAGTAATTGTTAGGTGACGGTTCCATATGAATCATCATCATTGACAGCGTAAGGACATCCACTGCTGTACCTAGGCATCCCCACGGTTTTAACATTGACCAGCGGTCTGCATTCGATGTGAAAGGATAAACTAAAACCCTCAATAAAATACCTTATTCTTCCTAATTGCATTCCGCAACTATCATAAATAGCAAATTTGAGTAATTTTTATAAGCACACCTTGTATGATGATATGACATAGTCCTGGCACAGCACGATACTAAAGACTAACTTTGCTTATTGCAGGGTTTCTATTTGTTGGCAAACATGTCTATACCCTTCGATGATTTTCCATACATCTGGCCATTTGAGAGAGCTAGAGGCGTCGGAACTGTGACATGTTGTAACGACAAAGTGGTGATGGGAAATGCAAGCTTGTACATGAAATTCGTCCAAAAAAGACAACAAAAAAGAAAATTGTAAGGGTTCCATAAGAATGACGCGTAAAATAAAATGTACGTTTTTTTTTTGTTTTAATATCTTAATTAAAGACCATCATCCCTCATCATCATCATCATCATTATCAGCTAAAGGACGTCCACTGCTGAAAAAAGGCCAGCCCCCACGGCTTTCCACAACGACCGGCTGTGAGCAGTCTGCATCACAGCCGGTGCATGTTCCATAATTAACATGCGCTAATTCAAAACTTTTATCTTGAAAATGATTTATTTTTTCGAGATAATCTGCCGTTTTTTTTTGCAGGAATGAAACTCACTCGAAAAAAAATTCGAGCAATGATTTATAATGACTATAAAAAAGCCTAAAAAAAAATTCCAACTTTTAGTTACTACTTTTGGTGAATCTGCTGTGTCCGGTGGACTTCGTAAAATTTAAGGTGCTGCGGTGCACCATCCTAAGAACTAAATAAATATGAATGTCAATGTTTAAAAGTGTATTTCGTAACCGAAGTCTATACGCAACTTTATATAAGATGACTTTAAAAGTTTTATTTCAGCTTTGGTTTCTTATGTATGTGTATTATCCCCTTTCATGTTTCTTTCACACCTTGTATATTATAAATATAATAACATAGTAATAAGCTTATCGGAGAAATAAATAATAGCTTAGCAAATTATTCATTAAAACAATCATCATTGTTTGAAATACCTAATGGTTTTTATTTAATAATTTTGTGGTCAAAAGTTACAGGTAGTTGTTATGAAAAATAATAATTGATTATATCGAACATTGTCATTTGAATTATAAACGGTTTCGATAAGCATCTTAATAACTGGCATCACAGTATCGTTTAGTCAAAATTACAAACCATTTTGAAATAAGTAAATAATTGGTACAGATTTTGTGTATTTCTAAAATTAAATGATTGCCTTACTCCTGAATAATACAAAGTATACGTCACGGTCTATGTGTTTTAAATTATATTTTAAAGGGTCGTTTAATCAACCAAATAGCGGTAAAACAATTTATAAAATTGACTGAACTATAAATAAATTACTAGTTTTCTTTGAAGTGACATCCAGTGAACATGATTTCTATGAAACACAATATTCTAGTTTTCTTGTGTTGTATCGCGCTGTCTTTTGTAAGTAGTACTAATTAAGGTTTTATTAACACATTTTATTAACTTATTAACCCTTCCCCACCTTCTACCAAAGTAACATACATATAATGGGTTGTATACAAGGTGACATAGCAAGTTATTAAGGGTTCATGGCCAAAGTATTAATAAGATTCAAAATGCGCCATCTCCCACCATTTGGCACCTTACAAAGTAACTATGTATACCAATATCTAGGAGGTACTAATATAGTTTGATGATCGTGTTTGTTATTTTCAGTGCATGCGTATGATACCAGAAAGGGCAACCATAGATTTTATAGACGAAAATCATGTCACCGATGTCGTTGTAAATGTCAGACGCAACGGTAGAAAAAGTAACTATTATGTAAACATTGAAGGGACACTCAAACATGCTTGGGGAGATAACGTATCGGTAATGTTTAGTTTCAGATAGATAGCCTATCAAATATAATTTGTTCTTTATAGTGATTGACATCATCATCATCATCATCATTATCAGCCGAAGGACGTCCACTGCTGAACATAGGCCTCCCCCATGGCTTTCCACAACGACCGGTTTCGAGTAATCTGCATCCAGTGCGATCCTGCGATCTTTACAAGGCCGTCTGTCCATCTTGTCGGTGGACGTCCTACGCTGCGCCTTTGGTCGAAGGGTCTCCAATCTAGGATTTTTCTGCCCCAACGGCCATCAGTTCTTCGTGATTGACATGTTTAAAAAAAAACAGCTTAAAATAACGCACTTATCTTCTATTAAGGAGAAAGATATTCTTTTGGAGTCGGTGCATGGTGTGCATAGACTGGTGGTGTACTGTCAAGCTTACGTATGTCATGCACCAACGACTCCAAAATATTTTGTTTCTCCTTTAACACGTTCCGGGACACTACTCCAGACACAATAGATGTTTTATTGTTTTCACGCCTGTAGGCGGGCACTGTCCCGGAACGTGTTAAGGAGGAAGCGAGTGTTTAATATTACTAAAGTGATGGTTGTAGTTTTCGTGTTTGTAAGTATGTTGTGTACTTGTAGAGTCTTTATGAGAGTTGAGCTGCGCTTTCGCTTATTTAATACTTTGTTTAAAACTTTCATGGTCACTAACATTAAAATAGTTAGATACGGGATTGCTACCATGTACCTTATTATTTATGGGCTTCCGATATTTCGGCACTCTTCAGTTACTACGTGATCATGGCGCTTGCAACAGTGCCGAAATATCGGAAGCTCATAAATAATATGGTACATGGTAGCAATCACGTATCTTACTATTCTAATAATTATAATACTTATTACTTTATGAATGTTTTTGATTTCAGATGGATGTGTTTCTATACGAGTTTCTGCATAACGAGTATAAGAGGTCATTCGTGGAGTTTCATTTCGAAGGGATTTGCAAGATGCTAAAATCGGATCCTTTGGTTGGCAAAGCCGCTTTTAACGCGGGACTAAAGGAATGTCCATTACAACCGGTAAGTTTAGAAAATAGTGTATTGATTTCTTCTCAGTCGTCGTCTTTACCTAGACAAGTCATCTTTAATCAAATTTTTCCTCCTTCATCAAATACCTGGGCATCTTTTATCTTAACCAATTTTAAAAAGTTTTTTTTTCCAATTTTGAGACCGGAGCATTGATGAGGTGTCGGGTCCTACGCGCGTTAAAGAAAGTTCTTAATTCAGCAGGGTTGCCAATGTGTCGAGGGCCGTGTGGTAAAGGCATGCGCCCGGATAGCGTAAGACACAGGGTTCGATTCCTTGTCTGACACAGTTGCATTTTATAAGTGCAATTTATATAACTAATACATATAACCTGAAATTACGTAAGAACTATGATTGGTTCATTTAATTGCATTAATCGCAGTTGTAAAGTATCATTGTTTAGTGTCCCGTAGGTTAACGTTTTGCAAACACTTTCTTTTGGTTAGAACATGTATTTCTTTTTATTTCTTATTGTTTCAGAAACATTATGTTCTGTCAAACATGTCCATTCCATTTAAAAACTTTCCCTACATATGGCCATTTGAAAAAGCAAAAGGAGAAGGCATTTTTTATGTTAATAAAACTCGTGTCGCCCAAGGAACTCTTTACATGCGTTTTAAGCAAAACTGACAAAAATTACGTTATAAAAATATACTTAAGTTTTTTTCTTATATTAAAATAAGTAAACTTTTAAATAAAAATTAAAACTAGTAATAATAATAAGTTCTACACACACACACACACTTAGATAAAACTACTAGCATCGTCTATAATTTTATTTTTGTTTTATATTACTATCGTCTACTTGTATTTTGTAGTATAGCTTGGAAAGTGTATAAGTGATTTGCACTATACTATCTAATGAAAGGAACTGTTTACTAGAATACATAATAATCCTAAACTAGCAGGCAGAGTCATATTGTTATTAATAAGTAGGTACTATTTAAGTTGTAAATGTTGTAATTCACAATAAACTTTTTTTATTATTCATTATTATCTAGCCTAGGCCAAAATGTGTAGAAGTAAAAAGTAAACATAATAAAAAAAAAACTTTATTGCACTAAGTTTTAGACATGACGGGTCTAAACCTTAACTCACACCATAAACAATAAAATAAAAAAACAGAAAAACATCTTAAATATTACGTAGGAGTACAATTCAGGCGGTCTTATAGTTTGATGTCAATGACTTTCAGACAACCTGCAGATAAGGAAAATTATTAAAGATGCAGTTGTATGTTTTAAAAAAACATGTTAGGTACTTATAAAAGTTAAACAAATACCCACCAGAGGGGTAATTCGTAAAGCAATTGAATTCATTTGACAGTTCAAAACGTACGATATGATCTGTCAAACCCTTTTGATCTTTGCGATTTAACAGATCATATACCAATATTAGGATTTTCAGTTTATTTTTTCGCTTTTGCGATATAATATCACCCCTATTCCTTTTTGTATGGAAAGCAATAAACGCATTTCATTTATTTATTTAATATTTAGGTATTCCAATAACATTATTTTTGAAGTAGGTTTAAAAGCACTAATATATACAGGGTGTCCCAAAAAGAGCGTGCCAAACTGACACATGAGTAATCTTAGTCATAGACCTTTCAGATATAGGTAATATTTTTAAATTATGCCGCTTTTTGTCTTATAAATGACACACCAGACTGTCACTGGTGATAGGTTAGCAAAAGAACTTTTAATTATATATAACATGAATATTTTTTTTTTCTTTATTCAATAAAACAAATCAATAACAGGTAATAAAATCTGCCAAACTGCGGACGCAATTTATCGGCAGGTGTTCTCGTTCCTTAAATATCTAGTTATCCAGTTATAAACTATTTATAAAAACTAAATTACATTAAGTTAGGTTAAGTTAAGGTTAAGGGCCTGCTTCCTCATTAAAACATATAAACAATACTCCAATATACATATAATTAAATTGTTTATGAAATATCTGGCATATCTGGTAGATAGAATTAACCAGAACCTTTTATTAAGACATTGTGAAACAGGCCAAAACAACTTATGAAAGTGTCATCGTTTGGGAGATAAATTATTGCCACTTTCTTGTTTTCTTCATACAAGAAAAATACAAAAAGGTGGCATTATCTCTCAAACTATAAGATTTTTATTAGAATAATGAAAAATTTGAGTATTTTGATCTATAAAGGCTTCCAAACACGTGTGCAATATTTCGTAAGTGTATACATATTATGTTTGTATAATTGTATATTTGTCTCAGGATTACTCGAAAACGAGAAGACTTTTTTTAGTTTAATTAGGTATAGTTCAACTTAGGGTACAGTGTAAGATTCATCAAAATCGGTCTAGTAGTTTTTGAGATATGAGTAAATAATTAAAAATTATTAAATTTAAAGCTTTTTTGTTAGTTTTTTGAAGGCGGTTTAATTTTTAAAATTACTTTGTTAATAAAACTATTGTGGTTCAAGAAACACTTTACATGCGTTTTATGCAAAAGTTATTTTTTTATATTAAAATAAGTTGTAAACATTTTATTGCAAATTACTATAAAACAGTCATTTTTAGGGTTCTGTAGCCGAATGGCAAAAAACGGAACCCTTATAGTTTCGTCAAGTCTGTCTGTCTGTCTGTCTGTCTGTCTGTCTGTCCGTCCGTATGTCACAGCCACTTTATTCTGAAACTATAAGCATCACATAGCTGAAACTTGGTAGGTAGGTGTATTTTGTTCACCGCTTTCCGATTCAGATACAAAAAGTAAGAAAAAATAATATTTGAGGGGGGCTCCCATACATGAAACTAAAACCTAAAAATATTTTTTACTCAAACCTATGCGTGTGGGGTGTCTATGGATAGGGCTTTTAAAATGATATTGAGGTTTCTAAAACCATTTTTTCTAAAAGTGTAAGGTTTGAGATATAGACGCTTCCAAAGTGGTAAAATGGGCGTCGTCCCCCATCTAACTTTTGAACTAAGAAAGTGAAAATTTTGAAAAAAATATATGATGTAGATATCAACAAAAACTTGCAACAAAAATTGGTTTGAAGGAGATCGAACCAGTAGTTTTTGAGATATTGCACATTTTTATCAACCGCAAATATAACTTTGTCTTTCATACAAACACTATGAAAAACAAAGTTATTTTTGCTGTCGCAATATATTGTGATGTTTTCGTTAAGTGAAAGTAAGTGGATCCTGAATTCAGTTAAGGTTGGCACGGAACCCTCAGTGCGCGGGTCCTCTTAACAAATATGGTAGGTGCTTATAAAAAAAAAATAGGCCAGTATCCAACAGGTAAGAAGATTTTGAGTGAGCGCAAGCTAATTATGTGAAAATATTTGCTTGAAATAATTTAGCAGAGCATTAAAACTTTAAATGAATAAGAATTTGAGAAGCACTTTAATAACTGTTATTACAGAAATACAGATCATTTTGGAATAATAAAATATTGGAACAGTTTAAATGTTATTTTTAAATTTGATTACTAAACAACACAAATTTTGTATGTTTATTATATGTTCTTCGATTATATTTTAAAATACTATAATTATCGAACAAGTAGCGGTTCGTAAGTTCATAAATTGAGTGAAATACGAGGTAAATTATTATTACCCGTTGAAGTAAAATCCAGTGAACATGATTTCCATGAAACATAATATTTCGTTTTTCTTGTATAGTATTGTGCTGTGTTTTGTAAGTAAAATTTAATTTATTAAAATATATATAAATGTTTGGTAAAGTAAATTGTTTGTTTTTCTATAAAGGCAAACACTTCCATAGTTGATATAAGCATAGTAGACACTCAGGGGAAATTTGAAAGATATCCTGGGGATATTTAACTTTGTTTTTCATAGTGTTTGTATTAAAGACAAAGCTATATTTGCCGTTGATGAAAATGTGCTGTATCTCAAAAACTACAGGTCGATCTCATTCAAAACAATTTTTGTTGAAAGTATTTCTGAGATCTATGTTAAATATTTTTTTCAAAACTTTCACTTTCTTAGTTCAAAAGTTATCAAAAGGCATTCACCTCTTTGGATCTATTTTTTAAACGTTAGACTTTTAAAAAAAGTGGTTGTAGAATTTTTTTTTTATATCTGAATCGGAAAGCGGTGAACAACATACACCTACTAAGTTTCAGCTGTGTGATGCTTATAGTTTCAGAATAAAGTAGCTGTCACTTACGGACGGACAGACAGACATAACAAACATAAACTTCATAACGTTTTTTGCCATTCGGCTACGGAACCTTAAAAGCTGGTAAAGGTTTAGTATATTATTTTTATATTTACCTAGGAACTAGTCACAATTTTCTGATTTTCAGTGCTTGCGTATGGTTCCCGAAAGAACAAGCATAGATTTCTGCGACGAAAAGTATTTCACTGTTAATGTATTCAATGTGAGACGCAACGGCAGACGAAGCCACTACTATGTGAACATTGATGTGACTTTTAAACAAACATGGGGAGATAACATATCGGTAATATCTTGCAGCATATAAGTATGTGTAGATAGAAAAGAGTAAAAATCACCAAAGATCTGAGTAATTGGTATAATTTTATGGACAATTTTAACTAAGCGTCATCAATGTGACTAAGTGAAGGAAAAATTCAGTATCACGTCGTACCAAAAGGTCAAAAAAAAGGCATATGAAAGAAAAGAATGGCGATTACGCCACCGACAAGAGCGCAGCTCTTAAGGCGACGCATTGACAAACAATTATCAAGCGTATCAATTAGCCCTAACGTAGATCATTTTAGCTTATTAGTTTGAATTGTATAACTTATTAATGATTTTATTATTTCATTCGTCCCTATTCAAATAAGTCTGAATAAGTTCCATTTGTGTTATCTGTCCACTACCTTATATGGTAAGATATTACATATTTGAATTTTTAGTTGGCTAGTGCTTATTTGTCGATGGTGAAGCAGGCCCTAGGGCTTTTAATAAGTGTGCTCGTAGCACCTATTTAGGTCTGACACCAAAAAGACGAAAAGTAAAATTAATAAATATTGGACAACTACTTGCTCTGATCCCAAACCAAAGTAAGAAGATTACACACTTGTTTTATGGAAATCAGAAACACGAATCTTCATTCTGGACTCAGTAACAAATTATGATGTATAGCTTTATTACAGTTCGATGTACAACTATATGAGTTTCTGCATAATGAATATAGACGTTCATTCGTGGGGATGCATTACAAAGAGCTTTGTAAGATGGTAAATTTTGATCCATTGATTGGCAAGGCCTATAGGAACGCCGGACTCTTAACGTGTCCTATTCAACCGGTAAGTTTGAGACGAAAATATTGTATTGTTTTTATTTCAAAGATTTTCCTCTATACTTTTAATGTGAATTTATTTTAAATAATATTATATTGTCTTTTCAGAAACGTTATATTTTATCAAATATATCTGTACCATTTGATAATTTCCACTACGTCATGCCATTTGAAAAAGGAAAAGCAGTAGTCACTTTAACCACCAATAAAACTCTTATTGGTCAAGGATCTCTTTACATGCATTTTACGCAAAAGTGAATATTTTAAAACGTCATCCATTGTTTCAAATTAAAAAAGATTTATAAACTTACATAGTTTCATTGAGCAGTCTCTCTCTCTCTCTCTCTCTCTCTCTCTCTGTCTTCTTTTCTTTGCAACTAACAACTATTTAGTTTGACTTCTCTAAGTCAATATATTCTGTCTCCTCTTTTACATATAAGAGAGAGAGAGTACCTAAGTTTTAGTTTTAGTCCGTGTATCACTAGAATCAGGCCGGCTGACGATAATATAATGGTGATTGAATCCCAGTGTCAAACTAATTTAAATCGTGCAATTGTACCTAAAGGTTTTTTCGGGATGCGGTACTCTGAAACCGATCTCTCAGTAAAATAACTTAACTTCCAAGTTGCAAGTAGCAACGGCAATAAGGGGAGACTATTGATGTGGCCCACTAAGATAAGGGCTTCGATAAGTGAGCCGACTTGCGAACTTGAAGTGATCTCCCAAACTTCTCTCACTGTTTAGAGTTGAGAATATTTACGGATTTTTATTTCGGATATAGGTAGAATAGCCATTTTTCCAAGAGCACAAAAACTGATGCTCTTTGACTGTACAACATCGGGTGAAAAACAGCCATCTATCAAACAGCTGTAAACTTTATACTTTTATTTTAACTGCCTCGGTAGCGCAGCGGTTAGAGGGTCGCATTTTAAAGCGACGGCTGCGCCAGAGGTCCCTGGTTCGATTCCTGTTTACCTGAGTACCTTGGGTTTTCTGTTCAGAAATTCTCAGGGAATTCTCAGAAATTATCTGGAAGTTGTCGGTGTTTCACCCCTGTGTCTCGGAAAGCACGTAAAGCCGTTGGTCCTGCACCTAATCTCTCTCGTTAACACGTTCCGGGACACTACTCCAGACACAATAGATGTTTTATTGTTTTCACGCCTGTAGGCGGGCACTGACCCGGAACGTGTTCAAAACGAATTTGAAAAAAAAAAAGATTAGTTGGGTGTTACGCCGTAGTACTCCAATGCATTCGCATGCCGTTGAACGATACCGACAAGGCTGCAATTTTATTTAGGTTTATTTAATTTGGCGGTGGTCTAACAGCGACTAGGTAGACCACAAAATTGAGAACCTCGGGTGGGTGGGCTCAGCGCAACCTGCTTTCGCCTCCCCGCCCGCCCCTTTGCCCCGCAGGCGAAGTCTCAATAAAGCATTTACCACTAATATTTCTAAGTGTCGTCAACACTAAAAACAAAAGTTGGTATAATTGTACATGCACTTACAAACGCTATCCTTTTCGTATTTTCGGATATGATACCTAGAAAGATGTCGCTGCGCCACGCTTCTACCGGTTTGCAGTTGACGCAACAAATTTGCGATAACTCCCCAAAACTTATTTTACGATCAGTCTTTATGACTTAACATTTTATTCTGCATAGATTCTAGGCAATTTTCCCGGAAATCTTCATCGAAACTTTTGAATAATGGGGACCGCTTTTATCTAACAGGGCCGCTGCAAAATGATTTTACTTCTATTACAATTATTTGATACCCTTAAAATAATGCATCGGTTGAGAATATACTCTGTAAATACAATGTTTTACGTAATTAAAACATGATGTAGTACCAAGGAACACATAAGTATTACTAAGGCTCATCGAAACAGTCTATATATTTTATGTATTTTGAATGTGAAAATTTTTTAAGGCACTTCGAGTAAAAAATAATGTTTTGGCTTTTATAATAATAATAGATCTACACGACCCGGGGGTTGTCTTTGGGTGCACTTGCATAGTGCATACAGGAAAAATCGTCGGCTCGTGTCACACTACACTTAGATTAATGTTGTCAAACGGGCCTCTGCGTGTTGGCTTCGGCCCCATGTACGCCTTCCAAAAGTCCGGGACCCCATGGTCCCGAGAATGGCAAAGACACAACATAGTAATAATATAACTCTTTATTGTACAACATAAAGTAAAAAAAAAGTTAAAATTAAATAATTTATTTAGTTTTTTTGTTTGTTTTACTTTTTTTTTTGTTTTTTCCATGTTACAAAAGTTATAGCGGTTTCTGCACTAAGCATGATTTGCTTGTATTGCAGGGGCCAAATAAATCTTACAAGGAGTGGTTTAGCTTTTATGGCACTTGGTCGGCAGAACGCCTTCCTTACATGAAAAGTTGAGTTTTTTAGACAAATTAAATTTGCAAAGAATACTAATTAAAATAAGGAAAAACAATAAAATGCTATCTTAGTTGAGATTTTTGAACTTAGGGTACAGTGTAAGGTTCATCAGAATCGGTCTAGTAGTATGATATAAGTAAATAACAAAAAATCACGAAATAAAAATATAAAAAAATTAACCGCCTTCAAAAAACTAACTAAAGGGCTTTAAATAACGCATTCGTCTTCTATGTAAAATGGTTTGTCTTCATTTATCATGTTTTTCAAACCTTTGTTTTGTAGTAAGTATGCTTCGTGCCAGGCAGAGAAACAATTTATTTTGGATTCAGTGCATTATGTCAAGCTTACACCAACTGTTTAACTTAAACTTAACGAATGGGTTTTTAAAAGCTTTTTAGTTAGTTATTTAAAGCTTTTAAGTTAGTTTTTTGAAGGCGGTAATTTTTGAAATTACTTTTTCTGTTAAAACTATTGTGGTTCAAGGAACACTTTATATGCGTTTTATGCAAAAGTGACAAAAAATATATGAAATACTAACATTTGTTATTTCTTTATTAAAAGAAATTGTAAAAAATTTATTGCAAATTGCCCTAAAACAGTTATTTTTCTTAACAAATATGGTAGGTGCTTATAAAAAAGATAAGCCAGTATCCAACAGGTAAGAACGCGCTAAAAGATTTTGAGTGAGCGCAAGCTAATCGTTGTATGTGAAAATAATTGCTTGAAATAATTTAGCAAGACATTATCTTATTTATAATAATTAAAACAGTATAATAAACCTATTTTAGCTATTACACGTTTTGTCACTTTCTTTCAAATGATGACAGCGTCAAGAAAGAACGAGACAAAACAGTATAATAGTTAAAACAGGTTTATTAGACTGTTTGCGTTATTATGAATAACGGGAAAAACTTTAAATGAATACGAATTTGATAAGCACTTTAATAACTGTTATTAGAAAGAAAGAAAGAAAGAAACATTTATTTGACACACAACAGAGACATAATAAAAATAATAATATAAAAAACTCTCAGCTCAGCACTAGTCGTGATAACCATGTGTAATGTTTATCACGACGCTGATTTTAAGCGGGAGCCTCGATACTGAGATGCAGCACAGTGGCGGTTACACATAAAAGAAAATACAATAAAACTAAACTGTCGTGGGGAAACGCAATCCGCGGAAGCCAAAAACCGCAAAAAAAATTACACTACTGTGTGATGACATAATATCGAATGAAGTATCTATGGAATGAAGTGGTGTGGAAAATAACAATTTTAGATTGCCCTCCTTTTACAATTATTAATTTCGACGAAAAGTGTTAAAATCTACCAGCATACTTGACGTGGCATTCATGCACGCATGCTGCCACGTCCGTAACTAAAAAGTATTACAGAAATACAGATCAATTTTAAATGAAAAATTATTGGTACAGTTTAAGTATTATTTTCAAATTTGATGACTCCTTAATAACACAAATTTTGTATGTTTTTAAATGTTCTGCAATTATATTTTAAAACACTATCGAACAAGTAGCAGTTCGCAAGTTCATAAATTGAGTGAAATATGAGAAAAAATATTATTACCAGTTGAAGCAAACTCCAGTGAACATGATTTCCATGAAACATAATATTTCGTTTTTCATGTATAATATTGCGCTGTGTTTTGTAAGTATTGGTATTTATTTTATTAAAAAATATAAAAGTTTGGTAAAGTGAATTGTTTGCTGTTTTGTTTCATATTTCATAGTGATGTAAGGGATAGTATACACTCAGGAAAACTTTGAAAGCAACCCTCGTAAGATGATTGTATATTATATCTTAGAACGCCTTTGAAAGGAAAAAATCAAAGTGACTCTAATAATTTACGAGTTTATAAATTTTACTTTAATAAAACGGGTAATATAATTTTTATATTTACATATTTTCGTGTACTTTTTTTCAGTGCTTGCGAATGGTTCCCGAAAGAACAAGCATAGATTTCTACGATGAAAAATATCTCACTATTGCTGTATTCAATGTGAGACGCACCGGTAGAGGAAGCCACTACTATGTGAACATTGATGTGACTTTTAAACAAACATTGGGAGATAACATATCGGTAATATCTTGTTGCATATGAGTATGTATAGTATGTATGAGTATGTATAGTTAGAAAAGGGTTACAATCACCAAAGATAATGATGTTATTATTACGTTTGTATTACTGTTTCCCAATGTTTAAATAAGTTTCATTTGCTCTGGAGCTCTATTTTTGAATCACTCGCTTGGATATGACGTGTGATTTTCGTTGGAAAACGAATGAAAAATCAACGAAAACCACGCGACATAATAGACGTAAGTACTCGCTATGATTTTTCAAATCCTTCCTGTGTAGATTAAAACCAGTTTTCATTCCAAAGTTTGACTTTATTCAATGGATATCACACGCCATCTTGACGCGAGTGATTCCTGATCCCAAAAGGAAAAGTTTATGCACTTGTGTTATGGAAATCAGAAACTCAGTCTATGGTCTAGATTCAGTAACAAAAAATAATGTATAGCTTTATTACAGTCTCATATACATTTTTACGAATTTCTGCATAATGAATATAGAAGTACATTCGTGGAGATGCATTTCAAAGAGCTTTGTAAAGTTATTAAATTTGATCCTTTGATTGGCAAAGCTTATAGGAACGCTGGGCTCCTGACATGTCCTATTCCACCGGTAAGTTAAATCGAACATATTTTATTGATTTTAATTTACTTTTTGATGACACGTTTGGCGCAGTGTTCAGCTCTCTTGACCTGCCTTACATGAAACTTTTACTTGGGTCTTTGATTTGTATGATCTCAAAAGAGCATATCAGTTTCATTACTCCAAATGTTTCGCGACTCCATTTACGAGCGCAGGGATTGTGACAGCAAACGTTTACAAAGGTATAGACCATAGAATTATTATCAGGAATATTAATAGGAAAATTAATTTTATGGTATAGACCCACTAACTTATCTGAAGAATGACAGCATGGCGCCACGATAAAAAAAAGTTGCCGCTTATTACAAAAATAAACACTTCTGCTTTTTTTTAAATTATCCGTAACTACATGCTGAAAAATTAAAAACGTATTTATTTAACTTTATTGTATAATAATAACATAAATAGGAAGTAGTAGGACATTCTCTACCAGTTATATAAATACAAATGAGATGTGGGCCATTCTATTCCTTACTCGCTATCACCGATAAAAATAATAAGTTCATGAAAATGGACTGCCATAATAATATTTCACATATTAAATGAAATTAGCCGGTGTTTGGTGATACGCCTATTTACAATTGCTTACGCGAATTTTTGAATATCAATAATGGTAACTCTGGCTTGTACAATGGTAACTCTGGCTTGTATTGCAGCAATGACGTTTTCAAAGTGACATCTGTAGTTCCATTTTTGGCCATTCTTCAGTCAAGTTTGTACTGTAGTTAGAATTGAATTGGCGCAGAGCCGTAAATATGGATGTGCTCGCGTGAGTGAACGCCGCGTGAAGGAGGCGCGAGCCCTTTGTCGCGAGACAAAATACCGACTCTGATCGGGGAACAGGCGTGATACAGGAGTTTTCCTGTGACGTGTCGATAGGTGACCATCAGAAATCAAAAACTATGGAGCTACCGTTTGGAGGACGTTGTTTGATAGTTATGGTGGTCACCTATCACCATGCATCGACTTGACACCTGTATATCTAATATACAAAGCGTAACAAAAAGCTAAGGAAAAAAACTTGTTAGTACTAATAGAAGATTTTTATTTAAAAATATCAGAAAAAAAAAACACTTTGACTGTCAATATCTCAGTAACGCGTCATTTCCCAGGTATGGTTTCTTCGAGAAAAATGATCGTATGAATGGGGGGAACACGTGGTTTTCGGCTTCGTTAAGCCTTTGGTTACACCCTGTATACCTTTTAATGTGAATTTATTTAAAATAATATTATTATTGTCGTTTCAGAAACGTTATATTTTATCAAACTTGTCTATTCCATTTGATAATTTCAACTACGTTTGGCCATTTGAAAAAGGAAAAGCAGTAACCACTATTTTTGACAATAAGACTCTTATTGCTAAAGGAACTATTTACATGCATTTTACGAAAAAGTGAATATTTTAATACGTCATCTATTGTTACAAATTAAAAAAGATTTATAAACTACCATAGTTTCATTGTTTAACCTTCCTATACCCGCGCGTCGGTCTGTGAGACCGACGAAACACTTTTTCCTAATTATTTCTTTATTCGGAAACGCTGGTGATTTGAGGTTTTTGCTAGCTGCCGGATTTGTTTTTATCTTCACTTGAGTGCACAGTGTGAGTTTCTGAAAAACTGACGTTTAGGTGTATTGGCGAAAGTTGGTCTGAGAGACCGACGTGGGTATAGGTGTCACATTTGGTGTAAGTTTAAAATAAAAGAATATATAGATATTGTTTCTTTTATTTTAAACTACAAAGGTAGAGTTTCTTAGAAAAAGTATATGAGGCAGGCCGTCTAATATTCGGTCTGTGACACCGCGTGCTGGTCGCGGGTATAGGAATGTTAAAATAACTAGCTACTCCGCCTGTACAAGCAAATAATATCAGATTTCCCATCTAAACTTCCACACTCCTTTTCACTACGCCTTAATTTTTCAATACTATGGGTATGGTAACAGGGGTGCCCCAACCCAACACCCCATGCGATCCAAAAATATTTGCTGTATCACTTTATATTTTCAATTCTATATTCGCAAGACGGCAATGAATATTTTCCAGGTATATGTAGGGTTGCGTCACCCCGGTTACTATGTATTTACGTAGGTATTTTCTTAGTCGTAGCTTCGCTTATAAGCGCTATTTTCTACCAATCACAGCAAATGTCGGGAAAAAAAGTTGTATTAATTCGTTCCATTTCTTATTTTTTGTATTTTATACCCCGCTAGATACAAACTACGTACATAATTTTGTTTGTATTTTTTTTCTTTTTTGCAAAATACTGTAGCCAAGTCACTTGATATTTTTCTCAAATCGTTCATAAAACAATTCTGGGGCAGGACTTGACCGTCTCCTTTTCTTTTTAAATTACAGAAGAATAAGACTAAAGAGACTAAACTTAAGTTTTAGTTTTAGTCCGTGTATCACTAGAATCAGGCTGACTGACGACAGCATTATGGTGATTGAATCCTAGTGACAAGCTAATGAAATCGTGCAATTGTACCTAAGGGTTTTTTTTCGGGGTGCAGAACCCTAAAACCGATTTCTTAGTAAAGTAACCAAACTTCTGAGTTGCAAGTGGTAACGGCAATAAGGGGAGACTATGAATGGCGTGACTATTAATGGAGACATTTTAGGCGTAGTATAAACATAAGCTCGGATTAAATAAGACTTACACAACGATCCAGCGAAATAAACATTTCAATGCAGATAAATGTATCATTGTACTTAGTGCAAGCCGTAAGGTAACCCAATTACTGAGCTCACGACTACCGACCAATAAATTAAAGAGATTGCACAAAAACTGGCCATTTTTCTTTTGGGATTAGAAGACGACTGTATTTTTCCTGTTCCCTAATAGATAAAATAAGACATTAGCAGTTTTCACATCCTTATTGATTTCGACCTTTTTTGTCATGAATGAGTTTATATCCATTTTGACTTTTAAAGTAAATTTTGCAAGGGAGGTGACGGTATTAACCACATCCAATCACAACAATATTATTTTCCTAGCAGTGCCCGACTGCGTCCGCGCATTTCGTCCGCACCTTCTATAAGTCCCAGCAGGCCTACTACGAAAAACGAAATCCGTCAAAACGATAATCGTTTTGCGGATCCGAAGCATTTCGTAGTGAGGATTCCATATTAATTTAAATGTTTCGGATCCGAAAAACGATAATCGTATTGACGGATTTCGTTTTTCGTAGTAGACCTCCTGATGCGTGATCGATAGCCAACTCAACCAATATTTAAATATCGTTACCAGCATTTGAATATTTAGGATTGTGTGTTTTTTGGAGAAAGTCCGAATGGCTATTGTAATGATTATTGGTTAAGGTATTTTTCAGACAAATCACACACAATCCTAAAATATTGAACTGCTGGTACCGAAATTTAAGTATTAGTTGAGATAACTATTGATCACGCAACTGGGCCTTACAAAAGCAAGATAAGATCTAAGAGTAGTTTGCCAGGTGCAAATACGAAAGCTATGTTTTATCCAGAAGATTCCTTTAGATGTTTACTTTGTAAAATCAAGGTTAAGCGAGCAGGCAGAATAACGAATACATTTTGAGGCTCAGATGCATTACATTTGCTTCGCTACGCAGGTTTTTTGTTTGATCTCGTGAAATAAACATCAAAAACCATTTTTCTGTCTTGGACAATAATATCTGTAATAACTGTTATTACAGAATTACAGAACAATTTTGAATGAAAAATTATTGATACAGTTTAAATGATAATTTTTAATTTGATTACTACTTAATAACACAAATTTTGTACGTTTATTAAATGTTCTTTAATTATATTTTAAAACACTATAATCATCGAACAAGGAGCAGTTCGTAAGTTCATGAATTGAGTGAAATATGAGGAAAATTATATTAGTACCCGTTGAAGCAAAATCCAGTGAACATGATTAACATGATTTCCATGAAACAAAATATTTCATTTTTCTTGTATAATATTGTGCTGTGTTTTGTAAGTATTGGTAAATTTATTTTATTAAAATATATATAAGTTGGGAAATAAATGTCCAAAATCGTGGGGACTGGAGAAAGGGTAAGGAGGCCTTTGCCATGCAGTGGGACACCACAGGTTTTTAATAATTAATAATAACAATAGATGGACAGACGACCTTGTAAACATCGCAGGATTGCACTGGATGCAGACCGCTCACAACCGGTCGTTGTCGAAAGCCATGGGGGAGGCCTATGTTCAGCAGTCGGACGTCCTTCGGCTGATAAAGATGATGATGATGAATAATAATATATAAGTTTGATAAAGTGAATTGTTTGCTGTTTAGTTTCATAGTTCATAGTGATATAAGTCATAGCATACACTCAGGAAAACTTTGAAAGCGACCCTCGTAAGATGATGAGATATTAGAGGTATAATATCTTGGTACGCCTTTGAAAGGAAAAAATCAAAGTGACTCCAATAATTTACGATTTTATAAATTTTACTTTAATAAAATGGGTAAGAGTGTAGTATATTATTTTTATATTTACCTATGAACTAGTCCCATTTTTTTTCAGTGCTTGCGAATGGTTCCCGAAAGAACAAGCATAGATTTCTACGATGAAAAGTATCTCACTGTTGCTGTATTCAATGTGAGACGCACCGGTAGAGGAAGCCACTACTATGTGAACATTGATGTGACTTTTAAACAAACATGGGGAGATAACATATCGGTAATATCTTGTACTGCCTCGGTGGCGCAGCGGTGAGTGGGTCGCATTTTAAAGCGACGGCTGCGCTTAAGGTCCCGGGCTCGATTCCCGGGACGGGCTAAAAATTATATATCTTGTTTTTTTCTGTTTAGAAATAGAAATCTCAGGATAGTCCGGAGTTTGGAGTTTGGAATTTGACTGTGTTTCACCCTCGTGCCTCGGAAAGCACGTACATCCGTTGGTCCTGTACCTGATCTCTCTCCGGTCGTGTCAGATTGCTGGCTATGAGAGTGAAAGGAATAAAGAGTGCACCTGTGTTTGCTCACACACTTGTGCACTAAGTATAATATGTCCCGCGCAGTCGGTTAGTCGTTGTGACTGGCCACTGAAGTCGAAATCGGCTAGGGGGACTATTATGAATATCTTGTAGCATATAAGTATGTTTAGATAGAAAAGGGTAATAACCACCAAAGATCTGATGTAATTGGTATATTACTCTGCGTCATCAATTTTGACCAAGTGAAAGAAAAAGTCAGTGTCAGTCAGTCGTATAGATAGTTCCATCCACGACGGCGCGCCCCACCACTCGTCCAAATCGTTTATAGTACATGTGTGCAAGCTTTTTCCAACATTTGAATTGAATTTGGACATCATAATGACTTATGAATGACAAGCACACTGCAAAAAATACACTCAAAGGGAAAGACGCTCTACTTAGATATATTTTAAGCTAGGTATGGATAGCTACTAGTCGAGTAATATTTTGTTTTTAAATTGCACCAGTAACATTTTTACTATTGACGGAAACGACATATATAAGAACGTTTTATAACATTATAAAAAAATTAAAAGGTGTCTTTATAAGAGAACTCTATAGAACCGCATGCTAATATGGACCTATGTCCATCAGGACTTCATACGCGTGTATTGTTTTTTCTTCGTACACGTAGGTCCTAGCGTGATGTTTAATAGCCTTCCCCGATAAAGTACATCCCAGTAATATTATAAGTACCACATGTTTTTTAGGGTTCCGTAGCCGAATGGCAAAAAACGGAACCCTTATAGTTTCGTCAAGTCTGTCTGTCCGTCCGTATGTCACAGCCACTTTATTCTGAAACTATAAGCATCACATTGCTGAAACTTGGTAGGTAGGTGTATTTTGTTCACCGCTTTCCGATTCAGATACAAAAAGAAAGAAAAAATAATATTTAAGGGGGGGCTCCCATACATGAAACTAAAACCTAAATTTTTTTTTTTTACTCAAACCTATTCGTGTGGGGTGTCTATGGATAGGTCTTTTAAAATGATGTTGAGGTTTCTAAAACCATTTTTTCTTAAAGTGGTAAAATGGGCGTCCCCCCCCCCCTCTAACTTTTGAACTAAGAAAGTGAAAATTTTGAAAAAAATATATGACGTAGAGCTCAACAAAAACTTGCAACGAAAATTGGTTTGAAGGAGATCAAACCAGTAGTTTTTGAGATATTGCACATTTTTATCAACCGCAAATATAACTTTGTCTTTCATACAAACACTTTGAAAAACAAAGTTATTTTTGCTGTCGCAATATATTGTGATGTTTTCGGTAAGTGAAAGTAAGTGGACCCTGAATTCAGTTAAGGGTGGCACGGAACCCTCAGTGCGCGGGTCCGACACGCACTTAACCGGTTTTTTAAATTTAAAATTGATTATGATGTTTAAGTTACCATTATAATTCTTTCAGTAATGACAGGAGATTATACCAGGTTTATCCTACTACTATTATAAAGGCGAAAGTTTGTAAGTATGGATGTACGGATGTATGGATGTTTGTTACTCTTTCACGTAAAAACTACTGAATGGATTTGAATGAAACTTTACCACAATATAGCTTATACATCAGAATAACATATAGGCTACAATTTTTGAGGTTTCTAATGTGAGGTCGTAAAAAAACACATTTTTTGCGCTAATAGACGGGACGAACCTGAAGTCCACGCGAACGAAGTCGCGGGCAAAAGCTAGTTTTTTAATACAACACAGTGGGTTTTCCTTGACATTTTAAAAATAATTTAAGTAGAGTAACTTTCGCGACGAGCCTGAATTTTTGAATGACGGCCGGCTTGCAACTGACGCGCGTGTCACCCCCCCCCCCGTACCCCGCGCCTTCTTCAATCAAAAAAAGAGTGGGGCGCGCCTTCGTGGATGGCACTATCTAAACCAGGAGGTCAAACAGAAGGCATATAAAAGAAAAGAATGGCGATTACTCCACCGACAAGAGTGCAGCTCTTAAGTTGAATAAGAAGAAGAAGCGTCATCAATTAGCCCAAACGTAGATAATTTTAGCCTATAGTTTGAATTGTATACTTAAATAATGAAATTATTATTTCATTCGTACTATTCGAATAAGTCTGAATAAGTTCCATTTGCGTTATCTGTCCACTACCTTATACATATAGAATGACATTACATATTTAAATTATTGGTTGGCTAGTGCTTATTTGTCGATGGTGAAACAGGCTCTAAGGCTTCTAATGTGTCTAATGAGTGTACTCGTAGCAGCTATTTTTGTTCTGACACCAAAAAAGAGAAAAGTAAAATAAATAAATATTGGACAAATAGCACAGACATTGCTCTGATCCCAAACCAAAGTAAGAAGATTATACACTTGTTTTATGGAAACCAGAAACACGAGTCTTTATTCTGGTTTCAGTAACAAATAATGATGTACAGCTTTATTACAGCTCGATGTACAACTATACGAGTTTCTGCATAACGAATATAGAAGTTCATTCGTAAGGATGCATTTCAAAGAGCTTTGTAAGATGTTAAATTTTGATCCATTGATTGGCAAGGCCTTTAGGAACGCTGGGCTCTTGCCATGTCCTATTCCACCGGTAAGTTTGAGACGAAAATATTGTATTGTTTTTATTTCAAAGATTTTCCTCCATACACCGGTCGAAAGAAAGCACAAATGTGTCGCAAAAACGACGACAAGATTATGAAGTATTCCTTGAAATTTTAATTTCGAATATGAAACCATTTTGAGTTAATGACAAGTGGCATCAATTCATGGCGCACGAGATCTGTTCTTAGTGTCTGGTCCCTAAAGTAATAGTAGTTCAATGGCTGCTTAGCGTCTCCGTTGCACGCGCGTTCCGACAACGCAATGAACTGTATGTCATGCCATTCAGATTTGTATGTAAAATGACGCGTCGCTGCACCGATGCAGAAGTTGCCCAAAAGTATACAGGGGGTTTCCTGTAACGTGTCGATAGAAGACTATCATACCTATTAAATGAACCCCTATGTATTTTTAGCAATTTTGGGTAGTACTTGAAATATTTTCATAATATAGTTCCTTTTTATAAGATAAAGTAAGTTAGTTCCTTTTTATAAGATGTTCCTTTTTATAAGGTTTCTTATTTTATATATAAAGAATATATAAATTAAGAACCCAAAAACTATCGAGCTACCATGCTGTTTGGTAGGTATTGTGGTCACCTATCACCATGTATATGCCTAACACCCTTCAGGAAATACCTTGTATAGCTAAATACAGGATGTTCATGCAAGGGTTGCCAAATTTTTGGAGGTAAATGAGACCATCAATATGAACAACTTTTACTATGGGGTTATGGTCGAAATCTTAAATAAAATTTCAGTTGCCCCATACAAAATCAGTCAGCTACATTGACGACAATGTATGGAGGCAGAAAAAAAATAAGGTTTGAACGACGGTCCCATACTAAAAGTTGATCATATTAATGGTCTCATTCACCTCCAAAAAATTAGCACCCTTTGCAAAAACATCCTGTATAACTTTAAATGTGAATATATTTAAAATAATATTCTATTGTCGTTTCAGAAACGTTATATTTTATCAAACATGTCTCTTCCATTTGATGATTTCCAGTACGTTTGGCCATTTGAAAAAGGAAAAGCAGTATGCACTTTTACCGCCAATAAAACTCTTATTGGTCAAGGAACTCTTTACATGCATTTTACGCGAAAGTGAAATTAAAAAAGATTTATAAACTTGCATAGTTTCATTGGTCAAGACCTGCTACACTGTGGGGCAGTCTCTTTTTCTCTCTCTCTGTCTTCTTTTCTTTGCAACTTACAATTTACTTTGAAGTCTCTAAATCAATATATTCTGTCTCCTCTTTTATTAAGAAGAGAGAGAGAGTACCTAATTTACTTAAGTTTTAGTTTTAGTCCGTGTATCACTAGGCTGACTGACGACACCATAATGGTGATTGAATTCCAGTGCTAAGGTAATTTAAATCGTGCAATTGTACCTAAGGGTTTTTTCGGGATGCGGAACTCTGAAACCGATCTATCAGTAAAATAACTTAACTTCCAAGTTGCAAGTAGCAACGGCAATAAGGAAAGACTATTGATGTGGCCCACTAAGATAAGGGCTTCGATAAGTGAGCCGACTTGCGAACTTGAAGTGATCTCCCAAACTTCTCTCACTGTTTAGAGTTGAGAATATTTACGGATTTTTATTTCGGATATAGGTAGAATAGCCATTTTTCCAAGAGAGCACAAAAACTGATGCTCTTTGACTGTACAACATCGGGTGAAAAACAGCCATATTTCAAACAGCTGTAAATTTATACTACGGTAAAAACTAATTTGAAAAAAAAAAGATTAGTTGGGTGCTACGCCGTTACTCCAATGCATTCGCATGCGGTAGAACGATACCGACAAGGTTGCAATTTTATTTAGGTACCTATTTCGTGTAATCCGCATGCTAATTTGGCGGTGGTCTAACAGCGACTAGGTAGACCAGGAAATTGAGACCCTTGGTTGGGCATACAGCCACACACGCTGATACCAGCGCAACCGGCTTTCGCCTGCCCGCCTGCCCCTGTGCCCCGCAAGCGAAGTCTCAATAAAGTAGTTTACCACGAATATTTCTAAGTGTCGTCAACACTAAAAAAATAGTTGGTATCATTGTACATGCACTTACAAACGCTATCCTTTTCGTATTTTCGGATATGATACCTTTTAGAGAAGATGTCGCTGCGCCACGCTTCTACCGGTTTGCAGTTGACGCAACAAATTTGCGATAACTCCCCAAAACTTATTTTACGATCAGTCTTTATGACTTAACATTTTATTCTGCATAGATTCTAGGCAATTTTCCCGGAAATCTTCATCGAAACTTTTGAATAATGGGGACCGCTTTTATCTAACAGGGGGCGTATTGCGATCCAATTTTGACGGTTTGGCTGGTTCGTTTTTGAGTAGATTAGCAAAATTTGTATTGCGATATCATATTTTTAACCAATTCCGGTTCAACTCCGAGTCAACTTTTGTGACAGCGATTTAAATTTAAATCGAAAGTGTTATCGATCACTAATGCATTTCACTTCACTCATTCAGTTAATATTATTGGTTGATTCATATTTTTTGTGACTGCTATTGGACAAGAGAAGTGGTAATTAAGGCTTATTGGCGGAATGAGGTTTGGAAACGTCACACAGTGGGTCTCATTACCAAATAATTCTGCCAAATATATTACCATAACCACCTAGAAGATACAAACTCTTTTCCCGAAACCTCCTTGCAAATAAGACTTTAAATTATCAATTTCGACATTAGGCAGAGTACACATGCAATAAATTCAGTCTATAGTAGTTTGCTTTGATACATACATTAGAGCTATCTTATAACAGTATTTCGGCTAATCCAGTGATATAACACATGACTCGCCTCACTTCATGCTCGGAAAGAAGTGAACTCTTCTACTTTGGGCCCTAAAAGTTCAGGTGCAAGCCAACAAACACGAAAGTGATGTTCTTGGAAAATAAAATTATTCTCAGTATTAGTTACTATTTATAGTTACAAAAGGTTCAGATCATTGCTTGGCATTTTATTAAACGCCATAAGTATTTTTTAACAAGCAATGTACTATCCTATGTAATGCACATTGGAACACTTTCTACGTTGGCTTAGTAATAATATTAATAAGTAACTATAATCTTGCATAAAATGCAGAGCCCTTTTGACTCAGAGTGCCCAAGCGTATACCTATTTAAATATGAACTCTTTTTTGACTTTTCGCTACTTAACCCACTATAAAATATGTATAGGTAACGAAGGATTGAATTTGGACAAAATATATTTAAAATGGCCTATGACACTTATCCATAATAGACAGGAACTAAGTCTTTAACTAACTGTTCTCTAAGTATGTAAAAAAGGCCACTCAACTGCCTTTTTTACATACTTAAAGAAGTTATGACTAAAGTTTATGTACGTTGTGTGCATCTTACTTTAAAATCATAAACCAAAAAAATGACTATCTTTCTCTTTTGTAGTACCTTCTTACTGTCATTTGTTGTTGGTTGTTGTGACAGTTTACGAAATCGATAATAAACCAAAATATTGTTGATTTTATGTAAATAAACTAAAATACACATTATCAGTATCACAGATTAGTAAGAGTGATTTCAATGCCCGTTGTCAATGGCAAGAACTTGCTGCTAGACAAAGTATACTGCATAGTGGAGTTTCGAGCACCTATGATAGTGAACGACAAAAAGAATCCAATTGCTTTTTTCAGTTCGTGAAAGTGCTCCAATTCATTATTATTGCAAAAAACACCATAAACCAAAGCACAAGCTTTAAGTATAAACTTGCCGACATAATAGATATGTAAATAGTAATCATAAAGGAATATAAAGGAACTGTGTAAACTGTGTATAACTTCTTATAATAAAATGCTTTAGTATCATAAAATTGTCTTTACTTTTAAGTTAAAATATACTGTTTAAGTACTTATGTTTTAACACTTTGGTTCCACAATACTCCGTAAACATTATAATGCATCACTAAAAACACATCCAAAGTCCAAATTCAATCCACATTTGAATCCATTAATTGTTACTGAATAAATATCCATGATATAGAGCTCTTGTCAATTTCCAGGGGATCCGATTTATCATCACTTATGTGTTATTGTAATAAGATTCCATTTTAGAAGTTTTGGTGATTGATTTTTTCTTCAGTGTCAGATAGATATTATTTCACTTTCTCTGTTTAGGAATCTCACTATGATGCTATGTACAATACTCCGGCTTATGTACAATACTTAAGGCTGGGTTAGAGATATCAAGAGCACAAATATGTTTATTTCGTTTAATAAAACTTACTAAAATAAAATGACATGTCATTGAAGCTGGACACTAACGGTCAGTTTTAGCATCAGTCTTCATCATTCGTTTTAGCGATTTAGCAAATTAGCGTCATCCAAGATGATTGTATGGAAACTAGATTTCCCCACTCTCTGGCGTCACTCCGTCATTTCAGTTTATCCCTGTCTTCGTTGTGTAAAAATACTGGATATATTATGATAGCCACAATAAACCTAGAGTTCACTTCTGATCAAAGACGGATGTCAGTACTGACGTGAAAAGCTGAGCGTCAATGCCCAGCATTATTTTATAGTAAGGTTTTCTTGACTTTGTCAAACTTCATATTGAAATGTAATTTTATTGGCCAATGAGCCACTGGGTCGTTTGTCAACCACCCCATGGCAAGTGAGCCGGTAGCCAATGGCCAATTGGCCACTGGGTGGCTTTTATTTACCACGAGTTAAGAGTCATCTTAATTGCTTTCTTATACGCTAAAAACCAAACGGCTCAATTGCGACTCTGTGAAAAATTGGTATTGCGAACTAACTTTTTACTTTATTTTGTTGGTTGGCTGGAAAAGTGAAATGACCGGCTGGATGACCGAAAATTGTCTTTGATCAGATTTAACCTTTTGACCATAAGATGTAGTCTTACGGATACTACTCGGACATTTAAAATAAATACAAAAATATTATTATGAATTCATATAATTTTTCGAATCAAATATTTTTAAACGGCCGATAGTCCTCGCCAAATTATTATAAGAAAACTATTTTTTAACACATTCAAGCCAAGACTTACATTTGCTAGAATTGACTCTAATTTAGTTTAATTATAATCGAATGTGTTATTTGTTTAATTTTTTTCTTTTATTATTATCAATCATTATTTTCTATTCCATACGTTTCATTGGTATACGGTTGTATCACAATTCACAGGCAGGTGGACGGACGGTCTTTAGCAGACTAATGGTTAACAAAAAAAATGTTTCCACTACTCGACACTAGATGTCTAGTGCAAAGTGTACTCGTCCCCAGATGGCGTTGGTTTACCGTCAATGGGAATTAATTGCGACTCAGTCACATGCGGGAAATATTTTAAGTAAATTACTATCAACATAACACTTCTTAAGTCTAAATTCGTTATGGCTAAGCACAATAATTTTCGGCATGCTAATTTATAAGATTTACACAAAGGGATTCAACTCTGATTTGACAACCTCGGAACGTCAACTTAATGAATGATAATATTAAATCAGAATCGATCATGAGACAGCGCTATATGAGAAGAAGAGTTAGATAATCTATTCAGCAGGTCAGCATAGGACAGCACCATACGAGTGAGTGAAATAGAAATACTTTTATTGTTTTTCAAGTTCCATCACAATACCAAATTAGCGACTCAACCAGGTGAGTCGGAATTCAAGTGTCTAGTTATTGGATAGTTATTGAACCGTAATAAGCTACATCGCAATACGCACCCAGGACCGCTGCAAAATGATTTTACTTCTACCACAATTATCAAATATCCTTACAATAATGTATAAATTGCACTTGTAAAACCGGTTAAGTGCGTGTCGGATCCGCGCACTGAGGGTTCCGTGCCACCCTTAACTGAATTCAGGGTCCACTTACTTTCACTTAACGAAAACATCACAATATATTGCGACAGCAAAAATAACTTTGTTTTTCATAGTGTTTGTATGAAAGACAAAGTTAGATTTGCGGTTGATAAAAATGTGCAATATCTGAAAAACTACTGGTTTGATCTCCTTCAAACCAATTTTCGTTGCAAGTTTTTGTTGAGATCTACATTATATATTTTTTTCAAAATTTTCACTTTCTTAGTTCAAAAGTTAGATGGGGGGGACGCCCATTTTACCACTTTGGAAGCGTCTATATCTTAAACCTTACACTTTTAGAAAAAATGCTTTTAGAAACCTCAACATCATTTTAAAAGAGCTATCCATAGACACCCCACACGCATAGGTTTGAGTAAAAAATATTTTTAGGTTTTAGTTTCATGTATGGGAACCCCCCCTTAAATATAATTTTTTTCTTACTTTTTGTATCTGAATCGGAAAGCGGTGAACAAAACACACCTACCTACCAAGTTTCAGCTATGTGATGCTTATAGTTTCAGAATAAAGTGGCTGTGACATACGGACGGACAGACAGACAGACAGACAGACTTGACGAAACTATAAGGGTTCCGTTTTTTGCCATTCGGCTACGGAACCCTAAAAAGACAACTGTGAACCTGTGACAGACGAGGAATTCCTCGTCTGTCACAGGTTCACAGTTGTCTTTTTACAAGTACAATTTATATTATTAAGTTTGTATGGTGACAAAACACTATAAAGACAAAAATAAACTATAATAATGAATTGGTAGAGAAAACAGTGTGTGAATATTTTTTATAACGGGTTTAAACATGATGTAATTCATAGGTTGCTACTAAGCTGATATGTACCACCCTAGACCTCATCCACCTTACATCAGGTGTGATCGTGGTGTCATAATTATATGCTTCTACTACCAAGGAATTCTGAATGTGAAGATTTTTTTAGGTATTTCGGGTCAAAATTTTATTTCGAATTTTCCTGCTTGAGTAACGGACGCCTAGTATGCGTATGCCAAACGGCTAACCAGTACATCGTTTTGTGGTTTTGGTCACTGACGTCGTCCACTAATTGATTTGATGAATAGATTTTCAGATAAGCTTTCTATGTCTATTCCTAGGAAAATTAAAAAGTTTTATTTTCCAATGTTTTTTGACACAAATTGGTCTT
Source organism: Pyrausta aurata (assembly GCA_963584085.1). Classification (NCBI taxonomy): domain Eukaryota; kingdom Metazoa; phylum Arthropoda; class Insecta; order Lepidoptera; family Crambidae; genus Pyrausta; species Pyrausta aurata. The sequence continues at coordinate 2,345,816 of OY757266.1, read as the reverse complement.
TTAAACTAAGCCTGTTATGTAAATTAATATGAATGTTTTGAAGTACGGTGCTATGGGACTTGATCACTGTCTCATAACAATAGTATTCTGAAAGCACTTTATGCCTCGACTATATTTTAAAAGCTCCGAAGTAAATATCATAATTATTATAAGCCATAGGACTTAGACCTAGACTACACTAAGGGACCTCCCCCATGATTTTGTATAACAGCCGGTTGCAGGCAGTTTGCATCCAGTGTAGTAATCCTACAATCTTTTCAGGGATGTCCGTTTATCTGACTGGTGGATCTTAAATCGCCTTTTATTTTTTGACAGCCCAAGTAATTGACAAGTAATTTACTCGCACACTCTTTACAGTGCCGGCATTTTATTGTAAGTGCTGTTATTAGTTTATCCGGCTTTTCTTATTTTGCTACATAGCAATCGCATTGCGATCGCTAACCATTATCATTATTATCAGCTGAAGGACGTCCACTGCTAAACATAGGCCTGGGACCGCGGCTTACCACAGCGACCAATCACAAACGGTCTGCATGCAGTTTGATCCTGCGATCTTTACAAAATTGTATGTCTATCTTGTCGGTGGACGTCCTACACTGCGACTTTGGTCAAAGGATCTCCAATATAGATTTCTGCCCCAAAAGCCACCATTTCTTCGCACTATGTGCCCCACCCATTGCCACCTAAGCTTACTGATTCTCAGGACTATGTCCGTTACCTTAGTTTATCTACGTAGCTCCTTAATTCTGATTCGATCTCGAAGAGAAACACCGTGCATAGCTTGTTGTGCTGACAAGCTACGTTGTAACCCTGCCGTTTACACCTATTTAGTATTCGAGTTACACCTTTTGACTAAAACTGGTGAAATTAGGACAATGCGGGTCAAACTGATTCAAATGCAGTTCCAAATATCACTACCGAACGTCGATCTGCCTGTTAGTAGGTTTTTAACAAGTTCTTTAATTATAATCTTTCTGTAATAGTATAGTACACACTGATACTGCTAATTAAGGGCCGGCGCACACCTGTCAAAGCATAGGGTTGAGTCGAAATAGATGACAATTTAAAGCTATAATAATAATTGTATATAAATTAGAACAGCACAAAGGCTTTATTTACAATGATAATTATATCATTTAAAGAGTAAGACATACTACAATATAGTGCGGTTGGAAATAAACACCAAATGAGCTTTGGCTGCATTTGCATTGGCTTTATAAATTGCAAGGAATCGAACCCTGTGTCTTACGCTCTCCGGATGCATGCACAGTCTGACATAATTGCTTTTAACATTATATTTAAAAACAAAAATAAAACTGGCATTGACATTTAATTTCCGACGGTAAAAAGGTGCTCGGGAAGTTTGAAATAATAATAATAATAATAAATAGTATTTATTTCTTCACAAAAAGTTTAACATAATTTGTACAATGTAGGATATATTAATGGTGTTACTGATAAACTTTTGTGAAGACTGGTGCTTGCTATGGATTGAGACAATCTGTAATACAAGACACCAGGTCTCCACCTCCTTAACTAAAGGTCCGTTATATAACAGTAGTACATTTTTGTTGGAATCTATAGATTCAATCGTCAGCCAAAAAGTTTTTATTATTTGTGATCTAACACCATTGGTCCGACAGAACTTTTAAACAAAACCAGCGGAGGCATACCATAGCAATCTGCCAGCCACTTTTAAAAGCCCTGACTTGGTGAAGGGTTTACTCCTGTTCTGAGGGCTCTCCTACTTGCACGCTAGTCAATTGACTTTGAAACTAGAATCCGATCCCTCTTGCGAAGTTGAAGGGCCAGTCGAGAGCATACGCTCCCAAGAAAAACTACTTTGGGTGAACTTTGGGGTTTGTTTTTGGGTAAGAAAAATACAAATTAGAGTTGGGGGAAGAACAGATCAGTGAAAAAATGCTGCACTGTGTCGGGAAAGTAAAACATCTATATGAGTTGGATTCGATTGCACACTGTCGCATGCTTGCGAGTCTTATGTCTTCTTAAAAGATGCAAATATGACACTATAAGATATAACAAATATGACACTGTGAGTGTTAAAAAACATTCTAAACCATAGTCTTATATCTGTTCGTAATTGTTGACGACAGATGTTTTAATATGAGGATTGCACCAAATTACAGCGATAAATTTAAGTAATAAGTAAGATTTTGCCACATGTAAAAACAATATCCAAGGCTTGCAATTAAAAAAATATTCATATAAGAGTCACAAATTGATATTTGAATCTAATGGTTGCTCCGAGTGTCATAGTCAGTATTCCATTACCTTTTAAAAATATTGCTCTTTTTGTCACTAAGTCAACATTAACCTACTCTTGGGAATTCCAATAATATAAACGTGAAAGATTGTCAGGATGGATGTATGGTTTTTACTCTTTCACGCTCAAGCTACTCATTGTATTTTGATAAAAATTTACATTAATGTATCTTATACATTGAAAAAGCACAAAGGCAAATTTACAATGATATTTTGGGACATACAATATTTATTCGATTGAAGCCGTGAGAAACAGCTAGTATAAAATATATTTTTAAGAAACTCTAGTAACAACGAATTAATTAATATTCATGCCAAAAAATATGCTCAGTGCTTTAGGCGTGGTAAAAACTTAAGCTCGGATTAAATAAGGCTTAAACAACGATCCAGCGAAATAAACATTTCAACGCAGATAAATGTATCATTATACTTAGTGCAAGCCGAAAGGTAACCCAATTACTGAGCTCACGACTACCGACCAATAAATTAAAGAGATTGCACAAAAACTGGCCATTTTTCTTTTGGGATTAAGACGACGATATTTTTCCTTTTCCCTAATAGATAAAATAAGACATTTGCAGTTTTCACATCCATTGATTTCGACCTTTCTTATCATGAATAAGTTTATCTCTTTTTTGACTTGTTAAGTATTTAGTTTTGCAATGGAGGTGACGATATCAACCACATCCAATCACACCAATATTATTTTACTAGCAGTCCCCCACGACTATGTCAGCGCTTTTCGTCCGCGCCGTTCATAAATAGTTATATGTCGTTATCAGCTTTTGAATATTCAGGATTGTGTGTGTTTTTTGGAGACTGACAGAATGGCTATTTTAATGACCATTGTTTAAGGTATTTTTCTACAAATCACACACAATCCTAAAATATTGAACTGCTGGTAACGAAATTTAAGTATTAGTTGAGTTAAGTATCGATCACGCAACTGAGCCGTACAAAAGCAAGATAAGATGTAAGAGTAGTTTGCCAGGTGCAAATACAAAAGCTATGTTTTATCCAGAAGATTCCTTTAGATGTTTACTCTGTAAAAGCAAGGTTCAGCAAGCAGGCGACAGAATTACGAATACATTTGCAGGCTCAGATGCATTACTTTCGCTTCGCAACGCAGGATCTTCGTTTGATCTCGTAAAATAAACATTAAAAACCAATTTTTGTCGTGGCTTATAATGGTTTAACTGGTAGATAATGCAAAGCCGCAAGATGCTTAGGTATAAATAAATATAAGCCAGACAACAGTACCTAAAAAGTTACCTTCCTTGTGTTACGAAGTACCAGACAACAATTTGATTTTATTTAGATTACATTTTCCCCTTGCGGGATTCGAACCCGCGACCGCTGGTTCAGTAGTCAGGAGAGCTAACCCAGTGGCGGTGCAGTCACCAAACGTGTCGTCTTGAATGTCGAAATAATGTTGATAAATACATCCGTGTTACGTTGTACGACACAGTCAACCATCGAGAGATTTCATAGAATTCATCCATCAAGAGCCTGCACAATGTTTATTATCTTATGCTAGGCGATATTGTAACCAATTGACATTGTTATAAGTATAACGAGCCATTCTGTGGTATCGTAGTCATTTTGTGTCAAAGGTTTATCCCGCGTGTTTATCTGTAGCCTTATTTCATTAAAATCTGTTCAGACCTCTTTTATGTACAACGAGGGGTTTTTTAAATTTAAAAATTCAATGTTATAACTGAAATGTTTTTTTTTAAATTATATAAACACAAAACTTACTACGTACATAAGCACTTCATAGTTTAATACTACGATTTTATAACATCAAAAAGGTAGTTCATTTTATTTACTAATATTATTTAAAAAATTGAAAAAGATTGTTTACAATATTCGCTTAGCAAAGCAAAGCGGACTTTAGGTTCTTCTTTTTTCAATGTTATGATGAGTTTGCCGGTATTTGATCTCCAAGTATTCCATTTGCCAAATTACCTTTCAAGATCATGAGTACAAACGGGGCCAGAGTTATGAAAGGAGCCTGTAGGTTATCAATAAAACTTTTCTTCTGATAACATGGCAAGAATAAGTTAAGATATCTAAGTGGGTAGGTAAGGTCGGATCCAAAAATATCATGCCTAAAAATAAGTTTATAATTATAGAGATAGAGACTTGGTAAAATCTTTTTGGGAGGTCTTCATTCAGAATGTAAGAGTGACGGTGTTTTAGCACACCAACACAATCGCATGCGGCATTAACGCGGCTGAACGATTCCGTCAAGGATTCAACTATAACATCCAGCTATGTTAGAGCAAGACATAGCTTCTAATGTCACATTCGCATTTAAATGTTACACTACGGCGGTGGACTAACGGCGCTAAAATCAAAAATACCAAACTTCATTGATTTACACAATTAAATTGATTAAAGATTTATCATCCGTGTTCTTTAATATAATTACGTTAACTGTACCAAGTACAACCCACCCGCAAATTCTCTTTAGTTACTCCGTGATCATGGCGCTTGCAACAGTGCCGAAATGATCATAATAAGGTACATGGTAGCAATCCCGTATCTAACTATCCATTACTATAGTGACCATGAAAGTTTAAAACAATACATTTCTGACAAGTCAAAACACAGCTATGATATAATGTTCCATCAGGAAGTTCTAGTTCATATCTTCCGTCTCCATCATCAGATCAGTTCGACAGTACCATATTATTGTATTGTCCTCAGAAATACATACAGCTGCCAATTTTCATGACGCTACGATCCTCAGAAGATGGTTAAATTAGTTACCAAAGATTCCTTCACATAGTTAGTTACATACTCGACGACCAAATAAAAGCGTGTTGAAAAACCGGCTAATTCGAATAGGACCCGTGCACCAATAGGTTCCGTATCAAAAACTATCGAAGCGAAGTTTCATGATTCTCGTCAAATGGAAGCGATCTCGTTTAACGTTTAACCGAAAAGCTGTTTCAGTAGTCAAAGCGCAAAAACAAAAGCTCGCATTTATAGAGAAAGCTTTGTACGGGGTCAATACAAAATTGACGCAAGAACTGAGTTTAAGCAATATCTACGCATCTATATATATAATCAATAGCAATATCTATATCTAGTAGCAATAGCTACGTGCAATGTTTGCTAGCCATAAAATATTTTTTACACGCTTTGATTTGACACAACGCACTTATAACGCATACATTGCCTTACGCATCGGGCTACGAGAGTTCAAGGAATAGAGAGTGCACCTGTGTTTGTGCACACACTTGTGCACTATAATATGTCCCGCGCATTCGGTTAGTCATTGTAACTGGCCACCGTAGTCACTATTACTATCATTATTGATCGCATTTTTACGTTAATCTTGCAAGTATATAACAATTTCCTATCTTGAGAGTTCAACTCTTGTCGCTGGATTTTTTTCCATAAAAACTCCAAATTATGGAATATAGTGTGGTGGTTTCCCTCTTTCCTTCTAAGTACCTTTAAAAAGAAAAAAAAACTATTGGAATTCTAATGACCATGAAATAGAAACAAACTTAACACTTTGGTGGAGAGTAAACCAGACACCAATTGAAATTATATTTTTATCACGCCTCTAGGCGTTTACTGTCAACTAAAGTGTTAAAAATCACATATTTTCCTACGAGCTAGCTTTATATGAACTACAAATAGTAAATGTAAGGTTGATGCCCTCACCGTTAAACCAGGATTTTATCACTTCAATTCCACTACGACCCGGCCTTCCCATTAGATTAAAAATAGCTGTGACCCAAGGCGTAAAAGGGTGAACTGGCTCAGGTAAAATTTCATAAGACTAGATATTCCTGCGACTGTGCTGTTTTCATTTAAAAACAATTGTCCTAAGCTTGGTTTGTGGCCATTCGGACAGAAGTTGCAAGCTTGGTAAGTTCGTGCAATCATACTGTTTTATAAGCAGACCGTTTGTGACCGCTCGCCATGGAAAACTGATATTACAATGATGATGACAAAGGTTGTTAGTAAAATATACCCGATGTTTTTAATATTATCCTTAAATAATGCATGCCGATACAAAGATACCTTTCATTATGAAAGTTTTAATTCTATAGAGCTGCTAAATGTTTCATTTGTCAAAGAGGAACCTAAGTGGGAACAAATTATTTAGCTCAATCACGATTCCCAACAATAGTCGGCGCTTAGTGATTCAATAAACATTTTCGTCACAAAAACTCCTACATACGTTTCCCATGCAAACAGAAAGGTTAAACTGTTCGAAATAAACTATGGCGCAATCTGTACTCCATGTTTACTGAACTAAACACAACAGTACGTGACAACAGTCGTTAGTGCTATCAGATGCCAACTACGGCTAAACTATAGTTTGCTATTTGTTTATCTTTAAGGCCATAACTTAACATTATTGTCTGATCCCCTGGCAATAACTTTGGCGAAGTAAACAGGAATAGTCAGTTGGAGCCAAATTATTCAACTTCGAATTTGGTCTAGGAAGAATATTGTTGAAAAGAGATTAGAAAATAATTTCCAAAGCTATTTAAATCGTATAATTCAAATAGACGACTCTGAATTGAAACCACATTTACATGCTTGATGGAATTAAGGCAAATACTTATAAAACGAAGGTATACTCATCGATGAGATCCTGACCACTGAAACCAGCGTTTGTGGGTTCGAATCCCGCAAGGAGCTAATGTTTGTGAGATAAGCACGAACATTTGTACCTAAGTCATAGATGTAATGTGTATTTAAGTACTTACGGGAGACGTTTGAATACGCCCCGTCATCGCTGTCTGGTACCTACATCGTAACAAAAGGAGGTAAATTCCTTACATCGAAACCGAGACATTGATGTGTTGCCTGGCGCATATTTATTTATTTATCATTAATTAACGACTTTAAACAATAAACGCGATTAACCTTTATCGTGTACTAATTCGCGAAAAATAACTTTATGTATTAGTTATGATTGAACTATTCACTCCCAGTGCCATTATTATTTTTTAAATACATAGAAAATTTATTACTAAGCTAAATAATGAAATGAGCAAATTTTCCTTTGATAACCTGCGTCGCCATATTTGTGTCTCTGCACAAACAGAATATTAAATGCACAATTTAAAAGCTCTTTCTAGTTAACGATTTGTTAAAGTTGCATATTTTATTCGGTCGAAGCTGAGGTTTTAATATTCATTCCTATATGAAAAGCATATTTTGATTTGGTATTTGTAAATGTGTTTCATTAAGATTGTATGCTGGTGAAATGAATTCTTTCAATTGCTCTGGCTCACCCATTGGGGTTCTATTTGTGTGGTATTTTAATTTATTAACATCTGTATTATGTTCGTGACTGGGGTCAGTACCCCAGTATTGATCCAGTACTGATGGGCATCAGTATGCCCAAAACCTATCAGTACCCCAATCACGAATATTTTCTTCGGCGGCACGAAGCACCCCCGTGTCTTGTAGTAAGCTCGAAAGCATTACCGCAGATGACGTCATACTAACGTAAATATAGCACTTTCAGAAACAAGTGAAACGATGTATTTAATTAAAGTTATTGAAATATATTATGTTATTTGAGTGTAAAATTTTTGTTTCTTTACGTTTGATAAAGGCGCTTTCAAATTCTCATACATTTAAGTACGTTACTATAAGTACGAATACTTTGACGCAATTATTCGTGATTGGGGTACTGTTCATTATCCATTTTTTACAGTGGCGTGTGAAACTCGGCCAAGTGAATTGTGTTATACCTAAAATCAAGAAAATAATCCTGCGTGAATGAATTAATGTACATTGAATTTACCAAAACAGAAAACAAGGTGTAAAAATTTACGGAACACATTATTATTTTTCCGGAAAAAAAACACAATATGGTCTTCCTAAGAAGAAGTTAGGTACCTACATGAATGAGGAAAAAGAACAGAAAATTTACACACAGGCAAAATGCTAAGCCTCATTGGTCTCCTCGGCTTTACAATAAAATAAAGCAAAGCTCACATGGAGCTTTAGCGCGGTTGCGAGTGCAACCATAAAGTAGCTTTTAAGCCCGCAACGACTGTAAAAACACCTGTGACAGCAGTAAATTTAGTAATAGATTAGCCATGCGTATTGTGGTGAAAAAATATTTAAAAAATAAAAAAGGAAATAAAAATATCACCTAAGGCAATCCCCAAGCTACCACGCACGCGTCACACCAACAATACGGTTGGATTACAAAGAACCTAAGGTTTATCTTATACAAGGTGCTGTTTTGGTCAGTGACAAGCGACTCAGGGATAACAATATGAGTTATGCTTATTCTAAAAAAATATTTTATTTAAATTATATGCAAGTTATAAGAGAAAACCTCTTCACAACCTTCTAAAAAAATCTAAATGAATGGGAAAACTCGCACCCTCGCGCTAGCTCGCGCGTATCTAATACGCCGTACGAATAATACGCTAGTAAGCTACGTTAGTTAGTTTTGGTAGACGACTTGGTATTGGTAGTTTTGACTCGCCCGCTAGACCGTAATGAAAAATTGTTTTTGTGGGTTTTTTCCATTAAAAATAATAATATTTTTGGCATCAGTATCGTTTGTAAGTACAACCATTTCTGAGTAGCTCGTCTCTGACCAAAATAACATCCTGTATATCAAGACTTTTTGTAATTTATCCCGACATGAAGTATTTTCGCAGATTCGCTTTGTGCATCACAAAACAGCTACAAGGACAATATAGATTGCTAAACTAGTTACACATGAGCATTCAAATTGTTTCACGTCTTAGCAAGTTGATAATATATTTATATTCATGTAAGTATAACGAATTTTTTGATTAATGTACTTGCCTATGCTTTTATGAGTAAGCATGTCCAGGCAATAAGCAATATCGCCTTCCCAAATGTCAACAGCAACAACTCACAGCTCGTCCTATTAAGTCACGCATTAACTTAAGTTAAAATTAGATCATTAAAATTGTATAGTCATTCTGTCACTTGCTCACCCGCCTCTGTACCGACAACATCTATTTTCACATTATATTATTTTACATCTATCTTGGGGTTTAATTTGGCACCAGCATAATATCCTCCAAAGATATGACCACAGATATTATAAATATGACAAAGCATTATTTTCTAATTTAAGTTTTAAATTGTTTATCTACTGGCAATTTACTGTCATACTTTATATCTGCCAGTGGAGACACGTAAATGGCCTTCGTTTTAATTATACTTTAATTCAATCTATTTTTTGCTGTAAGTCTTGCACAAAATTAAAAAAATAAACAAAATAAATAAAAAAGGGGTGCAATTTAAACTTTCTCGTAATCAGTAATTATATACGCTAATTGCCTTGTCATTTCCACAGATACCATTATCGTGAGCTAAAAGTTAAAAGTAAAATAAAGCTTTGAGTTGTTTACTAAAGTTAAATAGGTACAAAGCTTAAATATTTATATCGATTTATTTACTTATAACACTTCAACAGCAAAACTAACACACACGAATAACTTCTGATCTCAAAAGAGATAATTAACCAACTTTGTGTACTAATTAAGATTTTAATGATACAAACAAGTACGCCTACACAAAAACGAGTAGCAACGCGACATCAGACAGCATTGCCGTATCAAACTTTTCTCATTATTCAGTAGTGGTAGGGGTGTGGGTGTCATAACGACCTTTAGGGGTATGTCGATAAAGTCGGCTTAAAAAATTCAGGGTTACTGGCTAAACGAGAAGGAAGACGTCATTTAAGATAAATAATAAAAATAAACAGCCTTACCACAAATCACTTAAACAAAGTTTTAGGCACTGTTTAACAAGATTTTAAGAAAATCCTTACCACAAATCAGTTTTTGGCGCTAAAACACTCTCTTAAACAGTGTTTTAGATAAACACCCTCCCCCCTATTTTATCTTGTGTTTAACCTCAAAAAATTGACAGATTGACATTTGACAACTTGACTTTCGTTTCGCGGTAACTCAAATTCGTACTTTATTATAGAAAATATTATGGATGATTGATTTAACAACAATTGATTTATTGGACTTAATCAACAAACAAACAAAACAAGTTCGCACCCCGGTACTTTATAGACATTAGACACTATTTTAGACATTCTTTTGTAAAACCAAATTCCACTCAGCAACTTTAAGACGGTTTGTGTTGGTATCCGTGTTTCTGTTTTCTACCACGTCTTTCGAACTTTCTATAAGCTGTTTAAGGATATCCTGAAATAAAATAAACAATTACAATGCTATGCTATCAGGTTTCCAAACCCCACATACGGTGACTATGTAGTAGTTATTATTATCCATTTAATTTACCTTTTCGTCTTTTGTCCAATTTTCCGAGCGATCTTTCTTTTTTTGTTTCATGTTTATATTATAAAGAACAGCTTTTTTACAAGTTTTTTAAATTAAAAATCAATGCAACGTTCAAAGATGATCTTCATGACTTATTATCACAATAACGAATCAGTCAATACACGACAAAATACGACTTTATAAAATATGATTTTAAAGATGAATTTAAAACGCGCTCTTTCATAACAAACAAACTTTCTTTAAAACAAATCAGATTCTTCTCATTCTTCTGCAATTACAAATTTTTTTTAGGTTTGGATTTTGTTACTATTCAGCCATCATTTCAAGAAGCTTTTGTTCATTTACCCTGAAGTGTGTTGAATGCAACCTGCGTGCTAGGAAATGTAATGAATGAACTGAGTGAATGAATGAATGTTTGTATCTAAAACTGGTGTTTAGCTAAACACTGCCCAAATACCTATTTGTGGTACAAAATGTTAAACACTGTTTTAAACCCTTTTTAAATTTAAAACAGTTTTTAACTAAACATGACTTAAAACCAGTTTTAACGGATGATTTGTAGTAAGACTGAAAGTGTTTATTTTATTTTATTTTTTCGTAATGTTCTATCCTTACTTTGATTTCACTTGTACTTAGCAATGGAGTATTTATAATTTCTAAATTGTTACTTTGAACCGCCTGCCACGTTGACAATGGCAATAACTTTCGTCTTTATTTACTAATACTAGCATTGTTTGAGTTACTGAGGAGCTAATATTTCATAACACCGATTGTATCCTGGCCAGAACTATAAGGTTCGGATTCGGATACACTATCCTTCTTCTTACCTTAGGTTGCGTTCCCACTACATCGTGGAAACTTTAATTTTTCGGTGGACGATTGACGCCACGGACTGTTTCTATCATATGAAAACAACTGCAAAGTCTTTCGTCACTATATATAGCGAGTATTTGTTTTATTTCTCGCAAGTTTTGACCTCTTTTTTTGTGAGCGTAAGGTTTAATTTCATAACTACGGTCTTTCTAAAAGTATTTCGGGGAAGCGGGTGCCGCTCGCTACTGAGTAAAATACTTTCATGGTCTTGGAAGTATTTTGAGCCCGTACCTGGTATATGTACTTAGAAGCAAATACTAGGTTTGTAAACCTGGTATGGTAAATACCTACGTTCCATCCCTAGTTGCAAACACCCCTCCGCCAATCCACACTGAGCCCGCGTGGTGGAGTATGGCTCATACTACCTCATATTTGAGGTAAGGCCTTTGCCCAGCAGTGAGATGCTTACAGGCTAACTTTACTTTTTTTTACAAAGTTGAAGTCGAAACGATAATAATATAATCTGTCCTCGCGTCATAGTAGGAACGCGTTCTTACCTCTATTTACAGTTCCTATGTAGACACGTTTTGTATGGAGTTTGTCAGTTTTATTTTGTTGACACTTGTTTTAACAGGGCTTAGAATGTTTTTAACACCCACGGTGTTAATTTTGAATTCTTATAGGATGAAATAACAAACCAATAATTGCACACGGACAGGGTTCGAACCCGCAACCTTGGGCTAACCGGGCCAATGCTCTTTCCATTTGAGCTAACGTGCTGAAAAAAAAACTATCCTATAAGAAGTTTATTTTTGTTTTTATAGTGTTTTGTCACCATACAAACTTAATAATATAAATTGCACTTGTAAAAAGACAACTGTGAACCTGTGACAGACGAGGAAATGAACCCCGTGTCTTACGCAATCCGGGCGTATGCCTATACCACTCGGCCACCGTCACATTAACAGGCCTGTTGATTCCTCGTCTGTCACAGGTTCACAGTTGTCTTTTTACAAGTGCAATTTATATTATCCTATAAGAATACAAATACGATGTTGCAATCGAACCATCCTACTACTATTATAAAGGCGAAAGTTTGTAAGTATGGATGTATGGATGTATGGATGTATGGATGTTTGTTACTCTTTCACGTAAAAACTACTGAATGGATTTGAATGAAACTTTACCACAATATAGCTTATACATCAGAATAACATATAGGCTACAATTTTTGAGGTTTATAATGTGAGGTCGTAAAAAAACACGTTTTTTGCGCTACTAGACGGGACGAACCTGAAGTCCACGCGAACGAAGTCGCGGGCAAAAGCTAGTATTTAATATACAAAGTGCCTGCTTAATATCGATATACCTCAAGCACATCTCTTACATCTTCGCAACAATGCAACAACTGCGGGTTGATAAACAAAACTACCGGCAGAAGAATTCGCATTAGCATCTTAAGAAATCAACTTACCTACTCTCTGAGCTGAAGTTTTGGAGTGCCTCGAACTTCCATGTCAAATTGGAACTTGTTTCTTACTACAAAAGTTTCCGCGATCTTCCATAAACTATGCCATTAAAATTTTGTGCCACATGTTCATCAGGGCACGGGGGAAATAGGGATGACTTTCGTATGATAATAAGTAGCAGTGAATATTTTACGTTCAGTGGGGTAAATAGCTAGTAGGATAATTATATAATTTCATGACACTGATTACTACAGTTAACTAAATAGAACATAATGACCCAATCAAGAGTTTAAGTGTGGACACCCCAACCAAAGAAACTCACTAACTAGTAATAGTTTACAGCCTTACAAACCTTTTTTGAGTTTCTTATCTACGTAAACGTACCTGTAACAAAAGATGAAGTAAAAAATTATTAATTTGAACTAAAGATTGTGACCTGATTGTGTGTGTATATTAATATCGAAAATTGGTTGATGCTTAAAATTAACGTAAAAAGGTTTATAGTGGTTAGCACATTTTTGAGGTTAACGTACCAACACGTAACAGGTGTAGAGTAAAGTTAATACGACTGAAAGTTGCTGTTACTCGTTCATTAATTTTTGTATACGTCCACTGCTGAACTTAGACCTCCCACACGGTTTTCCACAGCGACCAGCTGTGAACGGTCTGCATCCAGTGTGAACCTGCGATCTTTACAAGGTCGTCTGTTCATCTTGTTGGTGGACGTCCTACACTGCGACCAAAGTCGAAGGGTCTGCAATCTAGAACTTTTCTGCACCAAAGGCCATTTGAGCCCATTGACTTGAACTTACTGATTTGCGGGTTTTATCCGTTACCCGAGTTCTTCTACGTATCTCCTCATTTCTGATTCAATCGTGAAAACACCGAGCATAGACCTCTTCTTCGCTCGTTGTGTGATTTTGAACTTCTATATGAGGCCCATAGTTAGAGATCATGTTATAAAAATGTGCACAAAAAATCGACAATCGGGTTAAAAAAATAATCATGTGTAAGTATGAAGCTTTACAAGTTCCGCGGTTGGAATCGTGATCGAACATGCAAAATCATATTGAACACCAGAATTACCCTTTTGCATATGCAACGAATCGTGCGTTGTCTCTCAATAAACTGCGCGAATAAATGCACCGACCAATTTCTCATTTGTAAAATGTACCACAACGTCGACTGCTCAATTTATATTAATAAATCGGTCTGGGAAGTTAATTTGGGGAATCCGTTTATCAGACAATGGTTTTACTTGGTTAATACATAATTAAAAATAAATAAAAATGGGCCAGAGAACACACCACTTGCCTTGTTTTCAATATAGGTTTTTTTTCCTTGTGCTACCTATTTGTGTATTGTATATTTAGTGTTTGAATTGGTCTCCCTTTTCTTGTGTTCGGTTTGTTTCAGTTTATAGTGTAGAGTGAAACAAAAAAATATTCAATTTTTTATGTAGAAAGGTAAAATAATTTAATAGTTTCAAGTGCAATTTATATTATTAAGTTTGTATGGTGACAAAACACTATAAAAACAAAAATAAACTATAAATTGGCTGTCATCATCTTAACTGATTGTTAAAATATTTGTAAAAATATTTTCTTTCGGATATTATTGTGAGAGCAATCTCACAACATTGATGATGTCACGCAGCCTACGCGTTAAAAAGCACTTGCAAAATTCAACAGGCTTGTTAATGTTGCGGTGGCCGAGTGATATAGGCATACGCCCGGATAGCGTAAGACACGGGGTTCAATTCCTCGTCTGTCACAGGTTTACAGTTACTTTTTACAAGTGCAATTTATATAATTTAGTAGTTGTTGATAAACACATTATGACTTGATTGGTTTTGACTTGTACTTCCCTAATAAAAAGCTAGCTTGTCATGAATACGATATTGATGTGTTGTATGTTATGAATATTTTTGCTTAATACTTTGTATAATTTAATTACTCATCAATAATACCGCATTATTTAAGATGCGCAATATCTAGGTGCTATAAAGAAAATCTCCTTTGATAATTTTCGATTCAAGCTCTCGTGTACATAACCTATTTTCGTAAGCCAATACGAAGTTTAGCTTACGGAGTGTAACCGTTAGCTGGCATTACGGAGTTTTGATAGAATGGCCGTCTGAACTATGATCCGGGAACTTAAGATTTTTATCCATTTACCGGATGGGATGACGAAAAACTTTCGGATATTGAAACCGGGGGAAGTAGGTTAATCGTTGAATAGTTTGAGTTCTTAGTGAACTTGGTTGTGCTTCAGAAAACGGAATCATGAAAAGAAACTGTTGTAATTTGTTAGACAAATAACATCCTAAGGTTTTTCTTGATAAACCATACATAATTTGAAACTATTCCACAAAAAAGTACTCTCTTTAGAATCAATACCGAATCGAAATCAAAATGACTCTAACTGAAATCGTATACGTATCGTATTCAGATTTGGAATCTATTAACTATTCATGACAGCACCACTGAAGTTACATTGTGTCTGCGCTTCTAACATGTTCTTAGCTGAGAAGCAAATCCTGCACTACGTTTTGCCACTAGTTAAGTTTAGTTCTCCTCACAAGCTGAAAGTGTGATGACATAATTATGAGAATCGTTAAAAAAATACTAGATTATCAGAAACATAAATCAAATCAAATCAAAATACTTTATTGCACACCATAAACATAATTATACAGGATAGTATCTTAAATATTCGCTAGTAATACAATTTACGCGGTCTATTGTTTAATTATACTTTTAAATTCAAATATTTCCTTCTTCTTTATCACATCATAGTTTTATCTCCTTACGGTTCCTACATCTTGTAAATACATATATATTTTTATTCAATGTTAATTAATTAATTACTTCTACTAAAATTTATTCGGAAGAGATCGTCGTATATGAAAACCTTATACACAAAGATATGCTTTGTGTTTTTATTTGTATTTTTAGAGCACAATAACAAACTAATCATAGCTCTACATTTTTAGAGCAAGATGCTTTGCCACGAAAATACATATAGATACGACATAAACTCCACTAAAATCAATTCTGCCTACAGATCCCTGGAGTCCGTTGAGCCGATTAGGTTACCACTTCGAAGTCCAGAGGCGTTGCTAAGGCATTATTTGATAAAGCTGGCTTACTTCGCCGCACTGTCATGTGCTTTGGAAATGTTTTGGATTAGATTAGAGAGATTAGAGAGATTAGATTAGTTAGTTTTGGAGCTTATAAAGGAGACCGTCGAGCCCGAAACGATAATGATTTTTTTTAGTAAATAAAGTAACTACAGAAACATATTACTCGTTATCAAGCCACTTAAGCATTAACACGTTCCGGGACAGTACTCCAGACACAATAGATGTTTTATTGTTTTCACGCCTGTAGGCGGGCACTGTCCCGGAACGTGTTAACCATAAACAAAACTAGTGAAAATGCTGCTTTTACCACATAAGATATAATTATGAAATTTGAGGTTCACTTTCTATATAGTTATGGAAAGTGAACTGGTGGTAAAGATAAACTGCAAAGTGTATTTTGTGTTTTTGTCATACAAAAAACAAAATCGGTAATTTAGCTGAGATTTTCAAAAGGTTCCACTACAAAGTCTGTTTTACTTTGCTTGTCAAATATTATAACAATCTTAAAAATTGTTTCATTATAAAATAAGATAAAGACAAAACTCATAACCTACATCATTGAACACTGCGAAATTTTTAATTCAAATAGTTTTTTTTAATAATATTATTTCAAAAGTTTTAAAAATATTGTTTACAAGAAAAGTAAAACAGGCTTTACAGATGTGCAGTAAAATCTTAGGTCAACTTCATGCCTACCGGCTGCATCCTGAGCGCGTGGCAAGCCGATCACACTGATCGGCCACGTCGGCTGTCCGCTGGGAGGGGGCGCCACTAAAGGTATTATCTCATGAACTCACCGTGCGTGCTCGGAATACATAATCTTTGATAATAGGTGGGGCGGGGACTTTATTTTTATGATTGTATTTTGTAGCAGTACCTATAGTTAAAGTCGCGTGACGACTACATATTTTTTCATTTATAATGTCAACTTCAGAGACCAAAGGTTCATTGGTCTTTTTACGAACATCAGACCTTCTGTTCGACGGCCGTATCTATAATCTTACCTATTTTGATGCCAAGTAAAATGACAATAAAATACATTTTGATTGCTGTAGACTTTGGCCGCTGGATTCTCTTTTACCTTCCTTGCTAATGCTCGGAAGTAAAACTAATACCTCACTCGCTTCACTCGGGAGCCAAAATTATAATCCTTTCGTTCCACTCGTGATTCAAGATGGCGCCCGTGCCGTAAGACACTTCTTTCTTCCCTTAGTAAATAATTTACTGTTCCTAGTGCCAATACATTTATGAAATTATGAATATTACCGAGAGAAAAACGTATTATCTTCTTCGGTATTTTCACAAAAACAGAAACCACACCGTTTCAACAAGATGAGCAGGTATTTGCCAAGTTGTGTTATTGCTATAATAATCTAACCCGTAAATACTCAAGCCCTAATTTAATTGTGTTGAGATTACGAAGTTTAAACGCGATAATTCAGTGTTACAGTCACTTACAATTTTAATGTATTTTACATGTTTTAAATGTCAGAAAATCTTACTGAATTGGGATGTGTGTTTATTTGGTGCCCACCTTAATTCACTCATTATTACACGCGTTGACATTCGATTTTTTGTTACTAAAAATATTTGATTTTTCACAGATTTGAAACCTTGTAATAATAGAATAGCGATCTACTTTAACTTTGGATGGAATTGTAATATTTGGCCGTAATATTCTCTCGGAAAACCGAATTCTAGATGAGTATGGTAATATCAGATTTCACAAAGTAGCTGTAACGACTGGATTCATGTTAACGGTTTTGATATTAAGTTCCTATCGAACTTGGCTGATACCGTATGAAGGCAAACTTCGGCTTCAGTGGGCTATTATATCAACTAATACACTACATACTAATATTACCGTTACGAACATTGTTTATAGCTTAGTTTGTGAGAGTCTGAATACCTATCTGTATGATTTAAATGGTAAAATAATGAGGTATGAATGTTTTTCACTACCTATGTATTCTGCCTAATCAACTGTAGACGAGTTTACACCAAAACGTCGTTCCTTAATTCAACATAGTTAAGTTAGCCTGTAAGCATCCCACTGCTGGGCAAAGGCCTTACTTCAAATATGAGGTAGTATGAGCCATACTCCACCACGCGGGCTCAGTGCGGATTGGCGGAGGGGTGTTTGCAAGGCAAGCGACCAACCTATTGCTGTCCGAATTTATCGAGCCGCCCATAGGGCCTCTGACTAGGCTTAACGACTAATATCAACCGATATTAGCCGGGACCAACTGCTTAACGTGCCTTCCGAAGCACGGAGATGCTCGTGATATACGTCACTTATATGGTCGGAATGGTCACCCATCCAAACACCGACCGCGCTGTAAGTTGCTTAACTTCGGTATCACTACCAAAGCGCTGCCACCACTGCGCTACGAGCATCTCTCATTCTAATTCAACATATTTTTTTTAAAGTATTTTTGTGGCGCAATTAAGATGCAAGTCTGTTTAAAAAGTTTGAAAAATTAGGGTTTGTTAAAGCGATCATTGATAAACAAACTAAAGTAAGATCGTGGTGTCTGGAATGTGAATCACGTTTTCATTTAAAACATCCCTTGTTTACTCTACATGGCAAGGGTTGAAATTACGTATTTTCCCTAGTTCTGGGTTCAATGCCATTATAAGAAAATATAAGTTTTGTATTCAAAAATTAGGATTGTATCAAATTTCGTTAATTAGTATAAGCAAGAAGGAGTTAAATACCACAGCCACGGGGATAAAGACTGATTCTACCATACTGTGAAAATAGCTAAGTTAATAAAAATATTTGTGGTTTCCCGTAACCTCTGATTACCTTACTCAGTACCAAATGTCTGCAGTCATTACAAATGCACTTGAACGTAGGGCATTTAAGTCGTTATTGTAAATTCAGCTTACTTAGAGAAGGTTAGACCAAAACTTCCTTATAATATTATAAAAACTGGCTATGTATATTGTATACAAGTGGTTATGCGTTGAATAATTTTCGGGCTTCAAATTTCTCGGAGTCAGGAAGTTGGTGGTGATGACACCCCCTTGCCTCGGAAAGTATGTGAAGTCGTTGGTCCTGCGCCTGATCTCTCGTCGGTCATGTTAGACTACCGTTTCACCGAACCCAGATGTTCCGGAAAAATTCTGTCTTAGATGCATAAGGTACTATGTGCCAAACATGAACAAAACTTGTTCGTTTAAAATTAGTAGTTTTCAAAAGTTCAATTTTGTAATAAAAGGGTTGATAAATTTATCAAAAACATAGAAAAGTATATATTTTTTTACTAATTTTAAATGCAAACATGTAAAACTAATAAATAGTCAGCTCCTTGATAAAACTACAAGTCGTTTCTAATAACTGAGGTGTGTCTTTTACGGAACAGTAGGAACAACTGGGTTGCGAGTGAAGGAATAGAGAGTGCACTTGTGTAGGTATAGCGCACACTTCTGGGCACTACAGTATCTCCTGCGTACCTGGCCAATCTCTGCTTAGAGGGGCCGCCATTTCCAAAAATCGATAGGAAAATATTATTATTAGAACTCTAATGCATAATATGACATTATTTGCCAATAGGGACGTTTCAAGAGGGGTAATGTAATATCAGCTTATATTTATTGAATTAAACCATGACATTTTATAAGAGTTTCCGCCCAAATAAGACTTGGCAGCGGATAATCCACGCAGAGGCGAAAAACTTGAGAAGACTGGGAGTGAAATGAAGCGCCAAGCTCAAGACTCTGCCTCTTCTAAGGATTACAGGACCTTGAGACAAATAAGTCTAGGATCGATAATATTTGTCAATTTACAGTATTGAATATTTATGATTGTGCATTATTTGAAGAAACAAAACCAAACGAAAAAAATCTGTTAACACGTTCCGGGACAGTGAACGCCTAGAGGCGTGAAAACAATAAAACATCTATTGTGTCTGGAGTAGTGTCCCGGAACGTGTTAAGTCAAATATCGATCACGCAACTGGGCCTAAGTAATACGTAGTACTTACCTATGGACAAATACACGCTTCTACACTCTTCACAAACAAAGTGATGCGCATTTTGCTCTCCACTAAAGTTATGGCTATGTGATATGATGGCTATGCTAAAGTTACGGCTATGTGATGTGATGGCTATGTTATACAGTAGCTTGGTACAACCCACACACAACTTACTAATGGTTTCAGCACGTTTAGCAAAAACTAAAAGTAAGCAAATAATGATCGTTACTCGAATGTCTAATGCTATCGCGAGTTGAGTACGAGTGGCTGTGAGCCAACAAACAGTAGTGCTATACTTCATTGTAGCCGTAGTACTAATGTAAAACCTTATTCATTCTGCTACTCACACAAATATTTAGTTTCACATACATACTCAAAAAGAAGATGAAAAAAACAAAAGAAGACTACTGTCTTTGACAGTGTTTTAGTTAGTATGATGAGTGATGTTAATATAGATAGATACCAAAAACGGTGCCCCTGGTGTTGCGATGCAGCAACATTTGTACTTTCAGAGCGTTGAAGATAGTATATCAGGAAAGGCTTCTGACTAGGCATTAAGAGGCGGAAAACTACAAGATAGATACCACTACACTGGCTTCCCTTATTTGGAGTTTTGGAAAAAACTATACCGACAAAAGCCTTGCTCTTGATGATAATACGATTTTAAAGACACTATTCATAGAAAATTTGTCTCAAGAGCTAAGGGAATTTCATCTGTCTCTATTTAGTTTATTTTCTTTTACTAAATACATTCCACAAAGCAAAAAGAAAAAAGACCGAAACAAAATAAACCCAGGGCTACCAACAGAAAGTTAAGCTGAATGTAATCGTTCTGCTATCGTGGCGCGCGGCCAAGGCACGATCCGGAGTTATTATTTATTCTACGCGTCTGTAGCAACCCTAATTCGATATTAAATGTAACTTGATCTCTGCTTGAAAGTAAATTTTTGCAGACCGGGCAACTTGTTTTTGGTTGAAAATACTTTTGAACTTATGGCACTTTTAGTTTGGGACTATTCTAGCTGCTGTTCAGTGTGTTTTCAATTGTCGTCACCATTTCATTTATGCCGTCCGGTTCTAACCCAAAACCTCAATGGTAAAATTTCTTTAAAATCGTCATGTAAATTACTCAACCAAAGTCAAAACCGCTTATCTGAATTTACACTTACTTAAAAACACCACCAATCTAAATTTGCTATAGGTTTTGTATCTCATTTAATAAAACTTTCACAGCTGTATTTGGGATAGTTTACGTAAAACATGCAAATGCATAATTTGCTCAAAGAATCCAAAAAATGTTTTTATCGAAAATGCATCCTGATCAAATGGCATTAAGTACGCTATCAACAGCCTGCCTTTTTTGCCCGTCGAAAGAAAATACGCTTTATCAATTACCACACAGAGCTTCATTTCCATACACGTCGTCACCCCAATTGCATTTTGGTTACGCATACCCAAATAACATTAATTATTTTTATGTATTAAACATTAAGGTTCATATTGCTGTAACTATTAAGGTTGTGTAATGGTTACGCGATCGTTTCCGTCTGTCGGTATTGACATTGGCCGGTGTTACAACTTTCTCCGATGCAAGTGTTTAAACCAGATGTTGGCCAGCATTTATATTATGTACAGCCAGTAAAGAAATAAAGTATTTTGTCGCTCGATACAAGGAAATAAAGTTTGTTAAGACTTTTAGCATCGATACTAACGCGCGACTCACGCAATGAACAGAATTAATTTGGCAACGATGCAGAAGCTTCTGAGTCGCGACTGCATCGATACTAACGCGCGTTAGCACCGCGACTGTGTCGATGCTAAAAGAAGCGCAGTGTGTCAAGATTGATATTTTGCGACTGCATCAATGCTGCATCCCGACTGTATCGCGTTTGCATCGCTGCTTAAGTTCGCAGTGTGTAAAGGGTCTAAAAGTTGTACATGTATTTGAAACTGACTGTACTGTTTACGCTAAAATTTACTTCCGTAGGTATGGCTGCGGTCTTTCGCGCCTCACCACTTATGAGCCTTGCACCTTGCGTCGTTTTTCGGTTGAAGTGACGCCCGTTTTTGTGTCACATGTGCAAGTGATTTTCGAGGAAGTGTTTAGGCCCGAGACATCTCAACCGCGTATAATATACGTTTGTGTAAAAAATTGAATAATCAAGTACTGGTAGAATGCATAGGACTTCTAAAATTTTAAGAAATTTTAAGAACTGTGTTCTTGCAAAAAAATACTTGGTTACTTACTTTATTTTCACCAGGAAATGCACAATGGACGTTAATGTTGTATAATTGATATTGTGTTGCAAGATTATTTTATGAATTCGATAATCATAATTTCGGAATATAATGACCTACATTATGACCGGAACACCAACATCCACCTACAATATTTTTTCAAAATTTTCCTTTCATACGGCATTTTTAAAATAAGTATTTAATAATTTTAATCAGTCAGGTATCAAACGGCTCCCGGGAGTCGCATAACAATGGAATTTCTATTGTGTCTCGTTCACACATACTTGACGAGTTAAATACGTTAGGTATGGTCATTGTTCATGTTAAGTCTAATTGTGATCCCAATTTTACACGTATTTAAAAACAATTTTCCTCGCACTTAAAAACAATATTCTCAAGCACATGCTTGTTGTATCTGAGGAAGATTTATATTACGTACCTTATGTATTACTTAATAACTGTATTACACAATCACATCGCCATAAGGCACTGGACACAATGACATAAACAAACACTTCTAGTGACCTACTTATGTACTTATGTACCATTGTACTAGCCCATTCTTTTTCTTTTTTTTTACCCACCGACCAATCCGATCCAGACTTCGAAGCCTGCCTACCCACTAAAACCTGACGGCGTTCTCTCGTGCCATTAATTGAGTCAAGAACTGACGGGTTACGCCCTAGGCATGAGCCCTGAGCATTCGTCCGCAGTTCTTGTCTCTGGCTAAAGCTCACTGTGAGCTCCATCCAGGTGCAGGGGGACAGAGGTCGCCCTTGCTTGCTGCTGTATTTTAACTTTAAAAAACTGTCAAACTCAAATGATAAAGACGGTCATAGTTATGGTTGTAATTGGAAGGTGCACCCGAACCTTATGCAATGGTGTATATTAAAGACACAAAAACACAAAGTTTTTTAGCTTGAGCACGGGTAATCATCACTAAACAATTTCTGACACCAATATTACTTTATACGGCACAAAAACACAAAGTTCAGATCAAAGAGAATATTTATTGTCAAGAGCAAAACAAAAGAAAGTATCAAAATATAGAGTAAAATAAGAATAAACAAAACCATAAACAATAGTAAAAAAAGGTTTCATGCATGTCGTCTTAATTCTAAAAAAACAACGATAATAACTTACCTACACAATCTTTCAATTATGTTGTT
The DNA here is from genome assembly GCA_963584085.1 of Pyrausta aurata. Lineage (NCBI taxonomy): Eukaryota > Metazoa > Arthropoda > Insecta > Lepidoptera > Crambidae > Pyrausta > Pyrausta aurata. The sequence continues at coordinate 2,322,425 of OY757266.1, read as the reverse complement.
CTTTACCTACTATAACTATACTTACTATACTATACTTAAATGTCATAAAGTAAAGTCATTTATTTCTGCATAAAGACCTACTGAGGGTACAAAACATAACAATCAGGCTAATTAACACACGGGATTTAATGCAACGACACTTATTAAATCATATATAACAATCAGGCATTGTAAACTTATGTCATTTTAATAAATTGTACTATTACAACGTTGAATTTGCGAAATACCCAATGGCTCGTTTGTTAGAAGTAATGGGTATCAGTGTAAGCCTAATTAGTTCATGTTAAATATCATTTAATTAATGAGGCGTATAATGAAGCAATTATGATAATTTACCATTGAAAGAGAGAGAGAGATGGTGAGCAATGGTAGTTTGTACCTAATAATAATGTAATATTATGTAGAAATACTGAATAGTTTCATATTTTTTCTCATTCCTTTTTCATGTTCAGCTTATTTTATTTCTATTAGAAATAAATTTATACGTGTATTGTTCTCGGTGATTCACAAAAGCTTGTAAAAAACAGATTTCAATCCTTTTAGGTTAAGTATTTTACGAGGCAATGACCGCATTTCCATAGAAAACATGTTATTTTATATTATCAGTATTCATCCTGAGATAATGAACTTACTTTGTAGTAATTTAATAACGCTCTGAGCTGAAAATAATATGAAACTCGAGTTTTACTTAGTGACTTATACTTTTGCCAACCTATTAATTTAATAATAAAAAAAAATAAAGAACTGACATCTATCCTGAAAAAAACATCCAGAGATAACGCGAAGTTCTGACAGTCTCAAAATAAAACCATTTAAAAATGAACTAGTGTTGACGATTGCACCAACGAGCTCTCGACTGTATGCACTCAGCCTTACTATCACTCGGTGGTGGGACCACACCAGTGACCAGTGCTGTGTCAAAACCGCTACGAGCTGGTTGAGTGGAACCGTGTATCAATACAGTTTGCGGTAGGTCAGTAAAAATATCTTATTTTTAAACCCAGTTCTTACTTTGACAAGGATGTATCAGCAGATTTGGTTTTTCGTGCGGTTCGTAATAAAAATCGTTCGGCGATTGTTCACAAGGTTGTTATTGAATTTAAGTAAGTGTTGAAATGTGAAGGATCAAGTATTTGGCGTGTGATGGTCGTCTTGCTACATTGGAGTTGTGGGTTGTTGTGATATTATGCGGATTGGTTCCTGTACGCAAAGTAGGGTGAATTGATGTAAGACAAAAACGATGATTAGTGGTGATTGAAGTGAATTGAATTTGAACTATTTTTGATATTGATGGGTACAGTTTTTTATTTATTTAATCCAAACTTTATATTACTAATGCTAGTCGTAAAAAATGTGAATGCATTTCGAGACCATGGTATTTTTACAAGCTTTTATTTAACTCTTGCCTCCTGTAGTTTACTATGCACTGGAACGTGACGTTGTGATTGATAATATCCAATACTAATCGTACACTTTACAACATCGATACAATCTACTTTAATATTAGCATTAAATTGCTTGATGCATGACGAGTCACAAAGTGATTGCGATCACCCATCCGTAATTGACCAAGCGCATCGTTGCACCACGATTGTTTTTTGCAAGTTTATGAAAAAAACATGTTTTGCGACTGAAACAGATTGCTTAATAATATATAGCTAACTGATTAACGTCCAGTGATTAATTCGGCCGTTAAACTGGTGTTGAAAACGGGATAAATTTGCAAATCAAATTAGAAAGCCATCCCCTTGAAACATTACCTAATTAGACTGACTCCGACCATTGGTTAATATTCAGAAAAATATAGTAAGTGTTGTTTAAGTTCTCAGACAAAAAAACTTGTTTTTTTCTTGAGTAAAAATAGTTGTGTTCGTAGATTTTGTACCTTGATAGATTCTTTTAATAAAATATAGGAAGTTTAATAAGTTTTCTGTAAGGATAAAGAGACGACAACGCAAAAAGAGAGGAGTGTTATAAGTTTAACGTGTCTGTGTTTCTTTTTATGGTATCCTAGTTCCCTAACGGATGAACTGATTTCGTTTAGATTTTTTTGTGTCATAGATAATTTTATCCCAAGTCTTCTTCTTTTTCTTTCTTAATTCTTATCTCTTATCTTCTTCTAAACATGTTTTGTGAAAATCTGTTCAGCCCTAGTTGATGAGGGAGTCTGAATAACTTCCTTATGTCCAATCGATTCGAAATTTTGGCACCGTGTTACTTCAACGATTTTGAAATAATATGGTAAAGTTACCATGACCTAATTAGCTTTTGAAGATTATCAGTTTTGTAAAAGTTGATGAGGGAATCTTATTTACAACGGCTCTTATGAAAATATCTCAAAAGAAGTACTTTGTAATCAAAATAGGTAATTACAGTAAGGCACTTCGTTTCTGTGAATTAATGAATTAGTATTTAGATCAAAGAACTTTTGAAATTTACTTGACTCTGGTATCGTCTAGTTGAGCTTAATCTTATCTGATTTTAGATGTTACAATTCATTCCAAATTCACGTTAAGTACCAAACAAGATGTTATTCAATTTGTCTATTTTATAATTAATTTAACGTAATTTGTATCACTTACACCAATTTGACTGTGTGCAGAGGTTGCTTAACGTAAAAGGTCAAATATGTACTCTGTACACATGCTAAGTTATTAAGCAACTAAGTATACACTAATGCTAATGTTGAATTTAACCTTTGACATACCTCGGTTACGAAATTTTTTGTGTTAAAAACACACTCGAATTTGCAGACGAAGTTTTTTAAGAAGACTAAATATAAATTACCTAGCACTTGCGGCTCAGTTCAAGTAGAATTAGTACCTACTTAAAAGTTGGAAGAAGAACTTAGTTTTTATGATCATAAGTAGTAATACCCGCCTATGTTATTCAGTCATAAGCTTAATAGTTAATAGTGGACCTGATATTTTAACTCAAACTAGGTATCGAGTTGCGGTCGCGGGTTTGAATCCCACAAGGGGCAATTGTTTGTGTGATGACCACGAACAGTCATGGATGTTAGTCATGGATGTTAATGTTATGTATACTGGTTGGTACTACGTAACACAAGAAAGAAAATTCCTTACTTCGAAACCAGACAATCGGTGCGCTGTTTGGCGCATATTAATATTATTATTACTTACAATATCCGTTTGATATACTTACGCGTCCCGTTACCGAGAAAGGAATGTATGGACAGACGAGCCTCCTATAAGGGTTCAGTAATTTCATTTGAAGGTACTCAATTTCTAGAAGAATAATATTCTTGATAAATGTAGGTATTTTTACTATATCTGTTTTAAATTAATGATAAAATACCTAAAATTGTTTCCCTGAACTTTTTTGCAATGTAAATAGATATTTTACGAATTGTTTATGAAATATTCATCTTGAATCAAGGTACTAACATGGCAAGCTGTAACGATTTTGCAGGTGTCCAAAGATTTTTACAAGTAATTTTATACAAAGTAATATTTGATGTAATAAATGTAAGTAACCACCTAAATCTATTTAAAATAGGGCTAAATCAAAAAACTCATAAAAAGGCTGAAAACACCAAAATGATAGTAGGTTTTAAGTTCATAATATTAGTTTTTATTCTTAGTTTTTGCATGTATATACTTATAATTTTTATTTCAAATAAATAAATAATATATTTCACTGATTGACATTGACGTATGTCATCAAATGATAGTAAAAACGGGTTAAGTGCGTGTCGGACCCGCGCACTGAGGGTTCCGTGCCACCCTTAACTGAATTCAGGGTCCACTTACTTTCACTTAACGAAAACATCACAATATATTGCGACACCAAAAATAACTTTGTTTTTCATAGTGTTTGTATGAAAGACAAAGTTATATTTGCGGTTGATAAAAATGTGCAATATCTCAAAAACTACTGGTTCGATCTCCTTCAAACCAATTTTCGTTGCAAGTTTTTGTTGAGATTTATTATTAATTATTTATTACTATTATTATTTATTATTCCCTGATTTAGAGTTTTGGAAAAAACCGGCCAAGTGCGAGTCGGACTCGCGCACTAAGGGTTCCGTGCCAACTTTAACTGAATTAGGGATTCTTACTTCCACTTACCCAAAATACTACAATATTTTGTTGACCGCAAATATAACTTTGTTTTTCATAGTGTTTGTATGAAGAACAAAGTTATGTTTGCGGTTGTTGAAGATGTGCTATATCTCAAAAACTAATAGTTCGATCTCATTCAAACCAATTTTCGTTGCAAGTTTTTGTTGAGATCTACATCATATCGTTTTTTCAAAATTTTCACTTTCTTAGTTCAAAAGTTAGATGGGGGGGACGCCCATTTTACCACTTTGGAAGCGTCTATATCTCAAACCTTACACTTTTAGAAAAAAATGTTTGAGAAACCTCAACATCATTTTAAAAGACTCAATATCCATAGACACCCCACACGCATAGGTTTGAGTAAAAAAAAATTTTTAGGTTTTAGTTTCATGTATGGGAGCCCCCCCTTAAATATTAGTTTTTCTTATTTTTTGTATCTGAATCGGAAAGCGGTGAACAAAATACACCTACCTACTAAGTTGCAGCTATGCGACGCTTATAGTTTTATAAAGTGGCTGTGACATACGGACGGACAGACAGACAGACAGACAGACAGACAGACAGACAGACAGACAGACAGACAGACAGACAGACTTGACGAAACTATAAGGGTTCCGTTTTTTGCCATTCGGCTACGGAACCCTAAAAACCAGTTAAGTGCGTGTCGGACCCGCGCACTGAGGGTTCCGTGCCACCCTTAACTGAATTCAGGATCCACTTACTTTCACTTAACGAAAACATCACAATATTTTTCGACAGCAAAAATAACTTTGTTTTTCATAGTGTTTGTATGAAAGACAAAGATATATTTTCGGTTGATAAAAATGTGCAATATCTCAAAAACTACTGGTTCGATCTCCTTAAAACCAATTTTCGTTGCAAGTTTTTGTTGAGATCTACATCACATATTTTTTTCAAAATTTTCACTTTCTTAGTTCAAAAGTTAGATGGGGGGGACGCCCATTTTACCACTTTGGAAGCGTCTATATCTCAAACCTTACACTTTCAGAAAAAATGGTTTTAGAAACCTCAACATCATTTTAAGAGACCTATCTATAGACACCCCACACGCTTAGGTTTGAGTAAAAAAAATTTTTTAGGTTTTAGTTTCATGTATGGGAGCCCCCCTTAAATATTATTTTTTCTTACTTTTTGTATCTGAATCGGAAAGCGGTGAACAAAATACACCTACCTACCAAGTTTCAGCTATGTTATAGAGATGTGCCGACTATGACTTTGGCCGACTAGCCGACTAGCCGACTAGTCGGCAGCAAAATGGCCGACTAGTCGGCCGACTAGTAGGCCAGGCCGATCATTACTTTCGGTAAAATTCGAGTGACGACGATTTTTTTTTAATATTACAAGATTCACAGGTCTAGTTATTTATTAGTTATTATATTACCGTGTTACTAAACTTACAGCCAATAACGAATCTACATTTTAATTTTCAAATTGAGGTACATCGACAATCATAAGCAAGTAAGTAAGTGGGTTCTCCTCACACTGTGTGTTTTATTGGTGTTTAATGAAATAAAGAATATATAACGTTCAATTACTAAGCTAACACAGTGCAAATAAATGAATTAATAGTGAAATTAACTAAATAAGATTGTTTGCGTCATGTCGAAAAAGAAATCACGCATTTGGATTTTTTTTTGACGAATTGGAGGGAGAAGATAGCAGTAAAGTGAAGTGCAATCAGTGTCAAGCAGTTATTTCTCGTGGTGGTCAGGGGAAAAAGGCAAATACTACGAGCAAACATTCACAACTGATGCTTCAACTAGGTTCTTATTAATCCTTATTAATTTCGAGATTGAATAACTTTGGGATATGAGATTTTAAACTTTCGCGTTGCATTACAATGAGAATTAGACATGACGGGTCTAAACACGAAATATTAATATGAGTAAATGCTACTCACTGCTCGACGTTTGGGATGTCAAAGGAAGAGTTCCTATTTTTTATGTTAAATTGAACCTACTTATTACCAAGGATTATTTGCTTTAACCTATATTTTGTTATTTTATAAAAGACTAAAGGAAGAGTTCCTATTTAAATTTTCTACCAATTATTAAATTGTATTGTAAACTGAAACTGTTATTCTTATAATAACAAGAGTAAAGATACAATTTCATTTCAATCACTCAATTTTTTAAGCATATTAACATGAGTCAGAAGCGGGCCGACTAGTCGGCGTATTTAGCCGACTAATCGCCGACTAGTCACCGACTACAAAAATGGCCGACTAGTCGGCTTTACCGACTAGTCGGCGACTAGTCGGTACATCTCTACTATGTTATGTTTACAGTTTCAGAATAAAGTGGCTGTGACATACGGACGGACAGACAGACAGACAGACAGACAGACAGACAGACAGACAGACTTGACGAAACTATAAGGGTTCCGTTTTTTGCCATTCGGCTACGGAACCCTAAAAACAGCCGGATCATTCACAAATAAATTGTTATTGAACATTTATGTAGCAACAAACTAGAAAATACAAAGTGTAATAAAGCGTTTTCCGTGTTGGGTAGCAGCAACATCAGTACTGACAGAAGGCTGAAGATATAGTATATCCTACTAGTACTATTATAAAGGCGAAAGTTTGTAAGTATGGATGTATGGATGTTTGTTACTCTTTCACGTAAAAACTACTGAATGGATTTGAATGAAACTTAACCACAATATAGCTTATACATCAGAATAACATAAAGGCTCCAATTTTTGAGGTTTCTAATGTGAGGTCGTAAAAAAACACATTTTTTGCGCTACTAGACGGGACGAACCTGAAGTCCACGCGAACGAAGTCGCGGGCAAAAGCTAGTCAGGAAATACTTTTGACTGGGTATTAACAGGAAACCCCTGGTTCTTAAGCTGCGGTGTAGGAGGCATAAGGGAAACCACCACACTATCATCCCGATTTAGAGTTTTTATAAAAAAAAACTCCACAAACAAAAGCCAAGCTCTTGAATTTGTTGATAAGCTGTTCTGTACGGGCTATGTACGGCCTAGCTACCTACGCTTAACTACGTCTTTCTGACTTTTGTAAATAAGGACAGAAATTCTCAAAAGCCACTCAACAGATTGGGAACTTCCAATGTCACGAAGTAAATCTGTTTTCAAATTCCAATTAAATACGAGTCTGGAATTAATCGTATTCGATTGACTCATTTTGAGTCCTTTCAAACCGACAGTCGCTAATTCATTTTGGTGTTTCATTTGACTTTTGGTAGGCTCTATTTTGAAGGTTTTAAGAGCGATATCTATGAAGCACTGACAAGTTTTTGATTGGTATATTCATCTTCAGGGAATATCATGTATAAGGCTAGGTAATTATAGGTATTATGTAACGCCTTTTGATTACATAGACTTTGCTACTCATATTTTTGATTTAAGGTGAGTCTTTACAGCTCAAAAACCTATGGAGTGATTAAAAACTCTTTTAAGAATATTGAGAGAATGAGGGTAAAATTTTTATGTGTTTATTTTTGTAACTCGGGCTTGACGTTAGTTTTTCCATGCACTAAGATGTTTTTTTCTCGTCAATATGTGGAAGGCAAGAGGGAACGCACCACACTATATTCCTTGATTTAACTGCCTTGGTGGCGCAGCGGTTAGAGGGTCGCATTTTGAAGCGACGGCAGAGGTCCCGGGATTGATTTCTGGGTCGGACCAAAAATATGTGGGTTTTTCTGTTCAGAAAGTCTCAGGGAAGCCCGAAGTTTGGAAGTTGGCGGTGTTTCAACCACGTGCCTCGAAAAACACGTAAAGCCGTTGGTCCTGCCTGCACCTGATATCTCTCCGGTCGTGTCAGATTGCTGTCCCATCAGTCATCAGAGTGAAAGGAATAAAGAGTGCACCTGTGTTTGTGCACACACTTGTGCACTATAACATGTCCCGCGCAGTCAATTAGTCGTTGTGACTGGCCACCGTAGTCAAAATCGGCTAGGGGGACTATTATTATTTATTATTCCCTGATTTGGAGTTTTGGAAAAAACCGGCCAAGTGCGAGTCGGACTCGCGCACTAAGGGTTCCGTGCCAACTTTAACTGAATTAGGGATTCTTACTTCCACTTAGCCAAAATACTACAATATTTTGTTGACCGCAAATATAACTTTGTTTTTCATAGTGTTTGTATGAAGAACAAAGTTATGTTTGCGGTTGTTGAAGATGTGCTATATCTCAAAAACTAATAGTTCGATCTCATTCAAACCAATTTTCGTTGCAAGTTTTTGTTGAGATCTACATCATATAGTTTTTTCAAAATTTTCACTTTCTTAGTTCAAAAGTTAGATGGGGGGGACGCCCATTTTACCACTTTGGAAGCGTCTATATCTCAAACCTTAAACTTTTCGAAAAAATGGTTTTAGAAACCTCAACATCATTTTTAAAGACCTATCTATAGACACCCCACACGCATAGGTTTGAGTAAAAAAAATTTTTTTGCTTTTAGTTTCATGTATGGGAGCCCCCCCTTGAATATAATTTTTTCTTACTTTTTGTACCTTAATCAGAAAGCGGTGAACAAGATACACCTACCCACTAAGTTTCAGTTGTGTGATGCTAATAGTTTCAGAATAAAGTGGCTGTGACATACGGACGGACAGACAGACAGACAGACAGACAGACAGACAGACAGACTTGACGAAACTATAAGGGTTCCGTTTTTGCCATTCGGCTACGGAACCCTAAAAACTGCACCGTCAATAGCCTAGATCCTAAATTTGATGATGATAAGTCAATCGACGAACACAAATGAAACCTGATAGTTAAATACTTGATTCTGTGAATGATAATAAAATTCTCAAGACATACTGACACACAATGGTTTATCACGCGATGTCCCATTTCCGAGGAAATAACAATTACTTAGTTAATGTTGCTTTAATTATACCTTTCTCATCAATTTTCGAATATTTTTTAAGCTTTCATTATTAGGTAGCCATTCACATTTTGATTTACATACATTAATTTGCAATAAAAGACTCTTAATTTTAACAGGCTTTTTAATTGTACCTATTGAAATAGACCATAGTAGCAAATGTAGCTACAAAATATTTGTTTGATTTTTACATTAGAGACCTACATTGGTCTTCTTGTTTTTATAACATTTTTTCAAAAATGTACTCTAGTATTTAGTAACAAAGTGCAAGGGATCTATAGTTTCTATGTATTTCATTGTATCTCCTTTTATCTTTTACACACTATCTCTGAGTTCACTCACTCCATACTAAATGTTGTCTTCGTTACACATGATTAAGTTTCTAATGTTCAATTAACGTATTTGAAAACTAACCACCAATCACATAATCGCTTAGACCGACGCTACATACATATTAATCCTCTACGGTTGTACGTCATTATTGAATAACCGCAAAATCCAGCTCAAATTGATAAAAATAACGAACGTATTGCAAAGAGCGATAACCATTGATGCTTTTGCTAGGACAGCGTATCAAGACCGATGGCAATGGCACCGATGTGCGTCGTTGATTTGATTATAACGTTTAGTTGTGTGTCGTGGTGATGAATTACTAGTGAGGTCTGGAGTTTTGTTTTACAAAGAATATTAAATGGATTTATTTTATTAAAAAGAGAAGAGCATTATCTTTGGACAATTGTAGGATTTTCTCAATAACATTTGTGTGGATAAGATTAATGAGACCTACAACAGAAAGATAAATTGCCATGCATGAATAATAAAATTATGTGCATTTTTGCTTTGTAGTGGAGATGATGACCAGTAAAGACTGCGTAATGACATTTAGTATTTTTTTATTGTATCAAGGTATCAATTGTATTTATAAAATAATACAAGCGGTAGACATTCACCCTATTATGTACCATGACCACCTTAAGAGCTAAATTGCTTGTACATCGCGTTGTCTTTGTTTGAAGTGGCGTTTTCGTATAGTGAGAGTGCAAGCGATTTTTAATGAAAAGTGGTTAGGCGCGAGAGACCTCAATCTTACAAGTAAACGTCGATGACTCTAAAAATATTACTCTTATCTCGCAATCGGGTAAAAAATATCGAGTGTCACATCACTACCGCACTAGCGTGGAGGCTACGGTTATACCTTTCACTTTCAATGGGTCGTTGTCTCGCCGGTTTTTATGTCATACTCGTAATTCTATCGTGCAACAATGCCTTTTAAATCAACAGAAAGCATACTGCATGTAAACGCATTCGGATGATGAACCGCATGCAATTACATTACGGGAGATAGGAATAGAAATCGCGTCGCGACAAACTGCTGTATGAATATTCAAAAGGCTTTCAGAATGGAGCTTTTATAGTATCTATTTACTAATGTTATTTAATGATATTATATGAAGCTGTATTTAATTACTGAGAAAATCCGAAATGCACATTAAAAGCCTCCAAGTTTTTAATTTCAATTTAAATTACCTGTGAAAAATGATATTATTAACTAGCTTTTGCCAGCGACTTCGTCCGCGTGGAATAGTGACTTTTTTCTCCCGTTTTTTACACATTTACCACCATATCTTTGCTCCTATTGGTCGTAGCGTGATGTTATATAGCCTATAGCCTTCCTCGATAACTGGACTATCCAACACAAAAAGAATTATTCAAATCGAACCAGTAGTTTTGGAGATTAGCGCGTTCAAACAAACAAACAAACAAACAAACAAACAAACTCTTCAGCTTTATAATATTAGTATAGATATAACTTCTGAACATGTATCTTGTAACTAAGGATTATGGTAAGGAATAAATGAATGATTAATGATTAATGTCAGGAATGCAAGCAATAAAGATTTAAATATTATGCCCTTTATAAGTAGTAAAAGTATTCACACAATGTTATTTTATAGTGTTTTCATAATAAAAACCGAACTTTTAGATTGAGTTCATATCGTTAAAATTCCATTCTATGTACGGAACGTTTTCACCTTCATGTTAGATACTAATAACCTAAATTCCACTTTTGAATGTTCGTATCCTTTATAAATACAAACTATTGTGTCCAAATAATATCAAAACTATGTCGATCTCAAATCTAGGAACCCTACTTCAATTTGCCGTCACTCATATTCCATGACGCGTTATTCCTAGTGCTTTAGTGAAAATCTTTTACGGAGAAGGGCAAAAAATGTGATTGATAACCAAGTATCGAAGGGCTCTCAGGCGCGGAAGACTCGACATAGTTCCCTGTAAACCTCGAAAAATGCTGAGACACAATTGATATTTTCGTGTATTTATTGATTAATACACGGCGGGATACACGCCCTGCCATACATTTTTAAGATCAAACTTTTGTATACTGTATTCTAAGCAAATAAATAATTGATTTGATTAAGAAGAATGTTTGAATCAAGCTAAAAAAAATACAAATATTTTTTTAAGATTTATTAAACATTTAGCTACGAATGTTAGAAGGATATTCGATGGAGCAGAAAATCAGAATATTGAAATTGTCTACGCGAAATGTCAAAAATCTTGCTTCAGACTTCCAGCACTGGGCTCTTGAGTAGGATGTGCCATCGATTTGAGGCGTGCTCATAGTAAACTATCGACAAAGTATCGATGGGTGAACATGATAAATAATATAGTCTATTGATTTATGAATTAATAGACAGCGCTGCATTTGTTGACGATTCATCATTAACGAATGACGAGATAAATTGACGACCTTGATTTTATTTTTTACGCAAATAAATTGAAGCGTCTATTTTGAAATACCAAAACGTCTGCACGACACAGCGATAAAGTTGCTGTTTCCAAATATATAAAAAAAACAAATAATAAATTTTGACTCGGCCCGGGGTTCGAACACGGGACGCAGTCAATATAGTCAAGAGGAGGCGAGCATATTGATTTCTAAAATAATCGGTCACAAGCGGCCCGTACTATCGGGCAAGATAATGATCACCTCCGCAATAATAGCAGAAAAATAGTATAAATTGTACTCGTAAAAAGCAACCATGACTCTGTGACAGACAAGGAATCGAACCCCGTGTCTTACGCTATCCAGGCGTATGCCTATACCACTCAGCCACCGTCGAATTAACAAGTTTGTTGAATCAAGCAAGCGCTTTCTTTCAACGCGTAGGTAGAAGTTTGTATAGTGAAAAAACACTATAAAACAAAAATCAACTGAAAATTTTATTATTACAAAAAACGGTCATTTGCATTACGCATCAATCGTAAACAAAATGAATGTTACACCTCGTTAAAGTTTCATAGTTTGTATTCGTTATTATCGGATTAATCTTTGTAACATGCAATCGTAATGAATTCATAATGTTTACAATGGAAAAGCTAAACGATTTACCGCCAACTTCACATGCTGATTAAATATAATAATAAACGTATTGTTATTTTAACAATCAACTGTAAAGTAATAATGATTTTTATTGCTGTGTAATTAAATAATATTCGATATCAACAAATAAGTACAGGGTGCGTATTGCGATGTTGCTTTGACAGTTAAGCAGGTCTGTTTTTGAACGGATAAGCAAATTCGTATTAAGATTCCGTATAATCCACTCAGCAGATCAGCGTGGGACAGCACTACACGAGTATTTAAAATAGTTTTTTTTTTATTCTTGTGTTGCATCGTAATTCCACTAGGGACTCAACAGTTGAGTGCAAATTGAACTGCCTGGAACTTGAACGGATTAAAGCAAGACCGCAATACGCCTCCAGTTAGAAACAGATTAAAGTATATTTACATTACAATTTATAGTGAATTTACAATGAGTATGTAAGGATGAGAGTAATACCTTAATAAAGTTGTATAAAGCCATAGTTAAATGTTGCGTCGTATCAAGAAGTCAAGAGGATGGCGGAAGAGCGTAAAGATTAGAAAAATCAGACAAGACCTTGCTCTTAAATTTTGATAATGATGATGATGATGATTAAGTAAGGCTCAAGCATTAATGAAAATGGTTTTTCAACTGTGGTTTCATCAGTCAGTACTCAATGACATATTTTTCATGGCTTCACTGAAGCTTAAGCTTAAGACTTATCTTCATCAAGGCAGACTACGGTCTACTTACGTATTATTTATAATTTTAGCCCTTCTGGTTCTGGTTGGTTTGATCCACTCTAAGAGTGCTCTCTAAGCTATGATGTCCTGAAATTTCTGAGATTTCATATATGAAAGATGTTCATCAATATCTGTTTAGGAGTATGTTGCCAATTATGATACTAAGATAATACCTTTATCAAAAACATAAATATTTCTGATGTTGTTTTTAATTTCAAATATTATTATTTAAGTTTCAATTCTGAAATTCTTTAAATCTAATTATGTAGATACACAGTTATGAAGTCAAGAATTCCTAAAGTATTCGACACATGAAGGGTTTTCATAAATTCTTTTGTTGCTTTATGAATGTGCCGTTGATTTTTATGAAAGGCACACTGTTAGAGATGCTTTTGAACTCCGTTCATTTCTTTGGATACATCCATTCTCGAAACTCACAAATACTTTTACGTGTATCGTGTTTCTCGCTGCAAAATATTTTTCAAGTATTGCGAAATATATTGAGATACATTAAAGTTTTGTTCAATCAACACGCATACTGTGTTATGTCTGTAAGTTTTATTTAAAATTGGTTCACATACAGTTAAGAGAAATATGTTTTTTTCAGAATTATCATTTATTTGTTTTTTTAGTAAGTACCTTAAGCACGTTCAACCGTTGGTATCTCTGATCGGTCATGAAGGACTGGCATGAAGGAACAGAGAGCGCACTCGTGTATTGCGCACACATCTGGGCACAAAAATGTCTTCTTGGCTGCCAGATACGGCCTATCCCTCTTGAGAAGGGCCGCCATTACCGAAAATCGTTAGGAGAATATAAGATTTTAAACTTTGTTGCATTTTTAAACTAAACTTCACACTTTAACGGGATTTGTCGGGAAGGTAAACACCATTTTTACCTTTTAAACAAGTGAAAGTTGCATAAAATCCCGTTAAAGTGTAAAGTAATCGTTAAGAGAATATTATTATTAAGTTAGTAAGTATGCAAATGCTGTTATCTTGAGTCCCACGCAGTCAAATGCATGCAGTTGTTGTGTAAAAATTACACACTTAAATTCTCATATGAGCTAAAATTCCATTACGGTGATGAATCAGTATTTCTATCCTCTGCATATTCAATGCAAACGTGCTTCAAATTGCTGCTCAAATCCATAACCATGAAAAACAGATTCGTACCGATGAAAATGTCCATTTGATTTATCCCAACATTTCTAAATAATACGTGTGAT